>CAVLGL010000091.1:8320474-8865474 GCA_963668995.1 Parnassius mnemosyne | reverse complement strand
AGATCAGAAGTGGGATCCTCAGCTGAATTTATATATTGTTATAATGACATACCTTATTATAATAAATACCCATTTTGTACAGTTTTTCTTTAAAAATTATTATGGTAGATAAGTATACTAAATAATAAACATTGGAATACGATTCGTAATAGTGTGACGTTTTGATTTCTAACTGAGTATAGTAACGTTGTGAGAATATCCGCTACCCCATAACCTGATGGTAAGTGCATGCTGTGGTCCATAGACATCTACATTTAACCTCAATTAAGAACCAAAATGCAGATGCGCCGCCACCCCTGAGGACTGAGATGGAATGCCTCATTTCCAGTAAAAAGGGTCTCCGGATCTCTACACTCACCATACGAACCACAGCAACATTGAGCTGCTATATTACGCTGGTATTTTGTGAGAGCGTGGTCCTTCCCCGGTCGAGCCGACCCATTCGTTTTGCAACCACAATATAGCTACAGTATGGCTCTACCACGTAAACAACTCAAAATTATAAAAACTGTGATTGGCAACCCGCCTGCCAGGCTTGACAACTATGCCGAAATTTACGAAGCAATCTATGGGGAAGGCTGTTCAGCAGTGGACTTTTATAGATTACAGGTAGATGAGAGTAATTTTTGTTATTTATCTTATTAGTTATTAAATTTATTACTAGAATAGCCCACCACGGTACAGTAGAAACGTAATATATTTATGATGACAACTATAAACATAGTAACATAAATGTTACCGACTTAACGCTTATAGATAAAGGGCGACAACAGTACGATAACGAGTAGAATCACTTAATTTATTAAAAAAAAAACTTTAAAGATTTAAAATATTCTTTGTATCATGTTCATATTTAAGCGAGTTGTGGACATTAATGTTGCGGGGACGAGGCTTAATCCAATGTATGCGTCACATAATTCATGCTTTCTCCGTCGAGCTCTGGAGAGATTCATTACAATTTATGTGGCGTATGTGAAGCGCGTTGACATTAATAAATGCTACTTAAAAATTATTGTTATTTTGGTGCTCAGACTAACATAGAAAGATAGACGAAGCACTGCGTATTTAAGTGACGTGGAAACCAAATTCAAACAAAGCTCAAGTTATTGTAGAATATCACGGATCCGTGGCGCAGTGGCTTAGCAATCACTTGTTGGGCTGGGGGCCGCGGGTTTGAATCCCGCACGCAACAAGTATTTGTATGGCCTACAAATAATTTTTCCGGGTCTGGATGTTTGTCTTCGTGCAATTTATGTTTGTAAACTGCCTCCACGATGCTGGAGAAAATCCTAGTGTGGAGGTAACGTTTTTATAAAAACAAAAGAACGATGGTAGATAGGTACAAGGCAGTCGCTATTGATGAAATTGTCAGACCATTCCGAGTAAACAATGGGCACTAATTTGTACTGGCTGATCATGATCATGATCGCACATCAAGAGCAACATTGAGTTCAACGAGTCAATGCTATCCGAGAATACGACATTACGAGGTAAGATTGACCTGCCGGCTCACCTGACTGAAACCCAATAGAGCACGCGGGCAATGCTCCTAAGCGAGCTATTTGGAACCGTCAGACACCACCTCCCCAGAGAGTGCATGAGATCAGGGAAGCCGCTTTTCAATAATGGGACAGGTTACCGCAAGAAATGCTGGATAACTTGATCCTCAACATGACCAGAAGGATCTCCGCATGTGTTTGAGCCAAGGGAGGAGTTACATTGTATTAAATAAAAACTTTCTATTAATAAATTGTTGTATAAGTTAGGTTAAAAAATCTTTTAATTTTCGTCAAATTTCTGTTACAGTTACATTATGATTGAATTACTAAATTTGTGTTATAAAAAAATAAAAAAGAGTTTTATTTTTTTAATTTAAAACAGTGTATTTCTATTTAAAAAAAAAAGATATAACTTAAATCCTTTTTCTTGATAACGTTAAATTTTAAAAACGTGTCAGCTTTTGCTAGTGATCGTAAACTTTTTTTGATGTGTCTCTCGTAATGTCTATGGGCATCCATTTTCTATCACGTGGACTTTGTGCTCGTTTGTCACTCTTATTCTATAAAAAGTTTAAAAGGGCATACAAAATTCAAAAAACTTTTGACGAAATTCAAAAAAGCTGTCTCTAAGATCTTGGCAGATGGTTTGACTAATAATTTAAATTAATTTGCTTACTAGGTTGAAGTTGCGACACACATACACATACAAATTATTATATCACAAACACACACACACACACACACACACACACACACACACACACACACACACTCACACCCACACACACCCACACCCACGCGAGTACACACACACACACACACACACAAAACTAGCGCTTAAAATATATTAAATATTTTTTTTTATTTCTTATTTATATTTCTGTACTTGTTTAAATAACTAAATTATTATTATTATATAGAAATTGACCTTTTTTGCTATACGCTGTATACTATTTGTTAACATTGCTGAAGACAAAAAAAAAATTAAAATTCATGCAAAAAAAATGTAAATCTATAAAGGCTTCTATATAACATAAAATGTTCTCTTGTTTATATATTGTTAAATGTACAAGCTGTAGATTTTGTTACAATAAAAAAAAAAAAAAAAAAAAAGACACACAGTACATTCCAATAATCGGGCGACAGTATTCCGACAAGCAACGTTTGAACGTGTCTGCTCTGTAAGTATTTGAATTGCTGTCAATACGACGCAAGCTAACAATGTGACACTCAAAGGTTTCTTGCGACGTAATAAGATTGTAAACGCAGTAGGAACGGTATGAAAATAGTATTCGAACAACGTTTTATCGTAGTTTCTAATGAAATTTCACAACTTCTAAGTCAGTGTACGCGCGTTTTATTTTTAATGACAAACGAGCACACAGTCCAACTGTTGGTATGAATCAATTTTATTAAAAATAAAAATGCAGATGTGTTGTCAACACTGAACACTAAGTTGGAAAGCCTCGTTTACGGGAAAATGGATCTCCGGTTCTCTATGCTTACCATACGAAACACAGCAACATTAAGCTGCTATTTTAAGCTGGTACTCTGTAGTTCTTCTCCAGTCGGGTCGACTCATTCATACTTCAACCATAAATTTTAAAATTGTAAAAATTCCTAGATAAATATTTTAGGGAACCTTGGAATAATTTAATGTTTTGGTTGGAACAAAAAACAAAAGCATGTGTGCAGTTCACACGCGAGGGAACTGAATCTTTTAAATGAAATGAAATATAAAATAGATATATTTAACGGCAAATGATTACTATTTAATTCGATCATGATAATTTATAACCACTAGTGCGGCATAAAATATAAGATAAAAGCTTAATTTTAAAGGAAATAAATGTTACAATCCTTATTTTTAGACTTAAATTTAGTATAGTAAATCAAAAGAATATTTTCTTTTGAGTAAAATTGTCTTGTAATATCACCATCTACTTTATTGTATAGGTAAAGTCATTTAATCGAACAAAAATTGATTGACTTTCAAGATGGTACGTAAAATAGATGATAGATGGTATGAAGTTACGAAATCGTGGAATGTTATAAATGGATTGGTATATTAAGATAATTTTATTCAATATGGTCATAGTTAAAATTTATATACCTTTAAAGCATCGCACAAAGAGGATATCAAGATAATTTACATTGTATTTTTATAAAAAAAATATGCAATACTATTTTCTTTAAAAGGATAAAAAAAGACAGTATTCCAATGGCGACATTATTCAAATCACAACGTTTCTAAAGAAGCTTTAACTTCAAAAAGACAAAGATAGATTAGAACTATTTAATATAAAAGGAAAATTTATCTAGTAATTGTGATATTTCTTTTGTCTGTACGTACTCAATAATTGTAGACACTATAGAAAGAAAAGGACAGCCTATATTTTTAGCTGTTTGGATCCCCACAGAAACAAAGGCATTTTTCCACAAGACCCCAGAAGAAGGGTAATGTTTTTTGAATCACGCACGCACGCACGCACGCACGCACGCACGCACGTATTTTTTTTATAAAAATACAATGTAAATTATCTTGATATCCTCTTTGTGCGGTGCTTCAAAGATATATAAATTTTAACTATGACCATATTGAATAAAATTATCTTAATATACCAATCCATTTATAACATTCCACGATTTCGTAACTTCATACCATCTATCATCTATTTTACGTACCATCTTGAAAGTCAATCAATTTTTGTTCGATTAAATGACTTTACCTATACAATAAAGTAGATGGTGATATTACAAGACAATTTTACTCAAAAGAAAATATTCTTTTGATTTACTATACTAAATTTAAGTCTAAAAATAAGGATTGTAACATTTATTTCCTTTAAAATTAAGCTTTTATCTTATATTTTATGCCGCACTAGTGGTTATAAATTATCATGATCGAATTAAATAGTAATCATTTGCCGTTAAATATATCTATTTTATATTTCATTTCATTTAAAAGATTCAGTTCCCTCGCGTGTGAACTGCACACATGCTTTTGTTTTTTGTTCCAACCAAAACATTAAATTATTCCAAGGTTCCCTAAAATATTTATCTAGGAATTTTTACAATTTTAAAATTTATGGTTGAAGTATGAATGAGTCGACCCGACTGGAGAAGAACTACAGAGTACCAGCTTAAAATAGCAGCTTAATGTTGCTGTGTTTCGTATGGTAAGCATAGAGAACCGGAGATCCATTTTCCCGTAAACGAGGCTTTCCAACTTAGTGTTCAGTGTTGACAACACATCTGCATTTTTATTTTTAATAAAATTGATTCATACCAACAGTTGCACTGTGTGCTCGTTTGTCATTAAAAATAAAACGCGCGTACACTGACTTAGAAGTTGTGAAATTTCATTAGAAACTACGATAAAACGTTGTTCGAATACTATTTTCATACCGTTCCTACTTAGCGTTTACAATCTTATTACGTCGCAAGCAACCTTTGAGTGTCACATTGTTAGCTTGCGTCGTATTGACAGCAATTCAAATACTTACAGAGCAGACACGTTCAAACGTTGCTTGTCGGAATACTGTCGCCCGATTATTGGAATGTACTGTGTGTCTTTTTGTATGCCCTTTTATACTTTTTATAGAATAAGAGTGACAAACGAGCACAAAGTCCACGTGATAGAAAATGGATGCCCATAGACATTACGAGAGACACATCAAAAAAAGTTTACGATCACTAGCAAAAGCTGACACGTTTTTAAAATTTAACGTTATCAAGAAAAAGGATTTAAGTTATATCTTTTTTTTTTTTAAATAGAAATACACTGTTTTAAATTAAAAAAATAAAACTCTTTTTTATTTTTTTATAACACAAATTTAGTAATTCAATCATAATGTAACTGTAACAGAAATTTGACGAAAATTAAAAGATTTTTTAACCTAACTTATACAACAATTTATTAATAGAAAGTTTTTATTTAATACAATGTAACTCCTCCCTTGGCTCAAACACATGCGGAGATCCTTCTGGTCATGTTGAGGATCAAGTTATCCAGCATTTCTTGCGGTAACCTGTCCCATTATTGAAAAGCGGCTTCCCTGATCTCATGCACTGTCTGGGGAGGTGGTGTCTGACGGTTCCAAATAGCTCGCTTAGGAGCATTGCCCGCGTGCTCTATTGGGTTTCAGTCAGGTGAGCCGGCAGGTCAATCTTACCTCGTAATGTCGTATTCTCGGATAGCATTGACTCGTTGAACTCAATGTTGCTCTTGATGTGCGATCATGATCATGATCAGCCAGTACAAATTAGTGCCCATTGTTTACTCGGAATGGTCTGACAATTTCATCAATAGCGACTGCCTTGTACCTATCTACCATCGTTCTTTTGTTTTTATAAAAACGTTACCTCCACACTAGGATTTTCTCCAGCATCGTGGAGGCAGTTTACAAACATAAATTGCACGAAGACAAACATCCAGACCCGGAAAAATTATTTGTAGGCCATACAAATACTTGTTGCGTGCGGGATTCAAACCCGCGGCCCCCAGCCCAACAAGTGATTGCTAAGCCACTGCGCCACGGATCCGTGATATTCTACAATAACTTGAGCTTTGTTTGAATTTGGTTTCCACGTCACTTAAATACGCAGTGCTTCGTCTATCTTTCTATGTTAGTCTGAGCACCAAAATAACAATAATTTTTAAGTAGCATTTATTAATGTCAACGCGCTTCACATACGCCACATAAATTGTAATGAATCTCTCCAGAGCTCGACGGAGAAAGCATGAATTATGTGACGCATACATTGGATTAAGCCTCGTCCCCGCAACATTAATGTCCACAACTCGCTTAAATATGAACATGATACAAAGAATATTTTAAATCTTTAAAGTTTTTTTTTTAATAAATTAAGTGATTCTACTCGTTATCGTACTGTTGTCGCCCTTTATCTATAAGCGTTAAGTCGGTAACATTTATGTTACTATGTTTATAGTTGTCATCATAAATATATTACGTTTCTACTGTACCGTGGTGGGCTATTCTAGTAATAAATTTAATAACTAATAAGATAAATAACAAAAATTACTCTCATCTACCTGTAATCTATAAAAGTCCACTGCTGAACAGCCTTCCCCATAGATTGCTTCGTAAATTTCGGCATAGTTGTCAAGCCTGGCAGGCGGGTTGCCAATCACAGTTTTTATAATTTTGAGTTGTTTACGTGGTAGAGCCATACTGTAGCTATATTGTGGTTGCAAAACGAATGGGTCGGCTCGACCGGGGAAGGACCACGCTCTCACAAAATACCAGCGTAATATAGCAGCTCAATGTTGCTGTGGTTCGTATGGTGAGTGTAGAGATCCGGAGACCCTTTTTACTGGAAATGAGGCATTCCATCTCAGTCCTCAGGGGTGGCGGCGCATCTGCATTTTGGTTCTTAATTGAGGTTAAATGTAGATGTCTATGGACCACAGCATGCACTTACCATCAGGTTATGGGGTAGCGGATATTCTCACAACGTTACTATACTCAGTTAGAAATCAAAACGTCACACTATTACGAATCGTATTCCAATGTTTATTATTTAGTATACTTATCTACCATAATAATTTTTAAAGAAAAACTGTACAAAATGGGTATTTATTATAATAAGGTATGTCATTATAACAATATATAAATTCAGCTGAGGATCCCACTTCTGATCTCGGGGATTCATCAGAAGTTCCCACTTCTGATCTCGGGGATTCATCAGAAGATCCCACTTTCTGATCTCGGAAATACATCAGGATAGCATTAATTGTCAAAAATTATAAAAGTGTGAAAGCGGATGTTTAACTTGCTCTCTTGCTTACGCAATAAACCATTATCCTCAGCAACACCTTTCCTTACCTTCACAATAAGAACCACCATAACTGATAGAACCACCCCACTATCTTCGCTCTAGTAGATTGACTACACTCGTAGCATGACTTAAGCAGAATCTCTGGCGCACAGCGCCTACTGTGAATTTTATACTGCATAAACAAGTGGGGGATTCTCAATGTACCCTCAATTCCACCTCGATCCAACCTGTATTTTATAAATGCTTCGACATATATATAACCCGTTCTGCTCTCTCGCTGATTCTTTCAATTACTGAGGTACTCTCTGAGTCAGTGGTAATAAAAAGTTCAATTTCAATCATATGTATGATGTATATTGAATACAATATATTATATTTTATTCTATTTAACGTGTATTTTAGATAGTCGTTTCTTACAACACTTCAAATATTTTTATTTTTTCAACTGTTCTGTTATTTATAATAACCTATTTTCTTTAAGGATGATTTTTAGAAACATTTTGAATTTATACAAAGGCAATTTGATGATAAAATAATATACAGTCATTATTACAATCTGTCAAATAAAAAATAAAAGAGATACGTATTGAGCGAGAAGATTAACGACGCTGAGGAGTGAAGGGATTGTCTCGTCGTGTCAATCGACTACGTGCCGGGAATGTAATTGGTCATTTATTCTCGCTTTATGCATATGTCCACATAAAACTACTTATTCAATAAGATTAGCCGACGATATTGCCTCTGTATCTTAAAATATGATATATAGGATATATGGTTATTAGGATTTTTGTTTTTATATTTTTGAATTTTATTGATCCACTAAAATAGGTTTAGCTGCGTAAAATAGTAGCTTAATGCTGCTGTGTGTCGTATGGTGAGTGTAGAAAACTGGAGACCCCTTTTACTGGATATGAGGCTTTTCATCTTAGTCCTCATAGGTGACAACGCATCTGCATTTTGATTCTTAATCGAAGATAGGTGTAGATGTTTGTGGGCCAAATCATCCATTTACCATTAAGTTTACTGTGTTTTCGTTTGTTGTTTTATAAAAAGCAGATATAACTTTATGTTGTCAAATTTATTGCACAGTCCTTCATTATTAACCGTGTCATGTATTAACAGCATAAGAGAATTCACTACCTCATAATATCATCCTCTGGATGTCCTAAGAGACGACAGAGGGAAACTGAAACAAAAAATACTTAGGTTACCTACCCACCTGCCAAGTGTGGTAATTATGGCAAATTTCCTCCTTATGAGACCATCTATAAAAATTACATTGCTGAATATAGGCCTTCACTATGGCCTATGTTCAACAATGGAATTATGATAAGCTTTCATGAATGAATGAATGACGATGAATGAATTTGATGGCGAGCACTTATCCCTGAGCTGTTCATGATTTTTTTTATAGAATATGGGTATCAAACGAACACAGCCTACCTGATGGTAAGTGGATGCTGTGGCCAACAGACATCTACATTTATCCCCAATTAAGAACCAAAATGCAGATGTGTTGTCACCCCTGAGGACTTCTTAGTCCTAGAATTCCTTGTTCCCAGTAAAAAGGTTCAAAAGCATTAAGCCACTTTTTACGCTGGTATTCTGTGAGAGCGTAGCCCTACCCCAGTTGAGCCGAACCGTTCGTACTATAACGAATATAGTTGCAGCTTGGCTCTAGCATGTAAAAAAATATAAAATTCCTGTTAATTATATCTCAAATTCTAAATTTAAAAAAAAACCCGAAGAACAGCCGATGACCTTGAAACGGCTTAACCGATTTTAATAAAACATTTCCAAGAACCACCAGTAGAAAACCTGACTTTAATTATTTTTTAAAAAGCGCTCCCAGATCGGTGCAGACACCCCTCTTTTTGCGTGAGGGTTAATAAGATACGGACTTAGATATACTCCCAATAGATACATTTAATTTATCCAGCTCCAAAATCAATAGCTTAGTAGGATCACACCTGCTTTAATCAGATTCAATCCCACAGTTTGATACGCAGTCTGCACCGGCTGAGATTTCCTGTGTTCGCTGCTCGTAATAAATCCTCCTCAATTAGAGGGCAGAGATTAATACTGCATGCCTTAAGCACGAAGCACGCAGTTAATATGCTCTATGTATATATATAATATGTTCTTCTAGGGCCTAAAAATTAAAATTCGAACGTTTATCGCATGAAATCGTATTTAGCCATCATATTATGCATATAAATTATATAAAAATCAAATTGTCAGAAAGATAAATGATTGTTGATCTCATTGCTTTTTTTTAAATCAATTAATTGCTATTTTTGCATAAAAAAGGGGCTTTAGTAGCTTATAGTTTGGATTTATCAAGTCCGCATGGCAGCGTAAACATGATAACTTTTGAAAATATCAATTGTTCATCCAGATTTCGAACCCAGGACCTCACAATCAGCAACCGCTTTTGTGGCCACTAGAACATCTTTCAGAATACAACTATCATTACAGGGTAGCCCAATTCTACAGTCTACCTAATTATTCTATGTTTTCACTTTATCCGGTCACATCAGAATTCATTATGTCGAGTCAGCTTTTTTTCCCATTTGCTCCAAGCTGTGCTATGTATATGTGCCCGTGGTTGTCGTAAGAGGTGACAGAGCGAAATAAAACTGAAGATGTGCAACTGCACCCTGCTGATATATATTACAGCCTATAAAAGTTCACTACTGAACATAGGTTCATAGGGGTATTTTATCTTAGTTGCTACGCTTGCCAGCTAGATTCGCAACCGCGTTTTTTTTATTATCATGAGTTAATGAGAAGATGCTGCTGCTCATCTGCTGTTTCAGTTCTTCCCGCTAACAACACAATAAAATAACTGCGGTTTTCAATTTGCCTCTAGTGCTTTTTCTTTTCTTTCTTTTTTTATAAACGTTAAGATTTTCTAAACATTAGGATTTTCTCCTGTATCGTGGAGGCAGTTTACAAACATAGATTACACAAGCACAAACGACCAGATACGGAACAATTATTTGTACGCCATATAAATACTTGTTCCGTGCGGGATTCGAACCCGCGGCCCCCAGCGCAACAACTCATTGCTAAGACAATGCGCCACGGAGCCGTCGAATGCGTGCGTGGCAACTAAGGAAAATATCTCCCCTATGAGGCAATCTATGAGGGAGGCTTATGTTGAGCAGTGGACTTCGGTTGGCTGTAACGCTAGTGAGAAATAGCCAAGTGCGTGTTGGGCCACGCACAATTTATATGTAGGGTTCCGTATTTGCCCATAACAATACGTGGGCTTTCTTGATAATGAGCATAGTGAGTTCACAGTTTGACCGCTATAACGACTAAAAATGTGTCCAAATAGGAAGACGGTAACTGAAAGATTTATTTTCAAATCAGGCTTAAAGGGAGTGGTATTCAAAAAAAAGTTTTCGATTTTGAAAATGATACAGTTTACATCAAATCATCTATAAATTTCCGGCAGTGCAACCCTAAGATATACTTACATATATGACCGTAAGGAACTTTCACGTTAGCCACCACTGTCCTGAATTATCTTGACGTCATCCGCGTAAACCAAGAGTGTGACAAATGAATAAATGATTACTTTGAATGAGGTCTACAATAACTACCAAATAAAAAATAAGTGAATGTAGTAAGTAAGTAAGAAAGATCCTCCCTGCCTATCCCGCAAATGAAAAAGTAAAGCTATAGTAGTAATGCATATTAGTCGTTTTCTTCATACTATATTTACTTTTTAAAGTTAAAAATAACATCACAAACTTATAATGCAGCTAGTTTTAGGTCATTTTCTATGGAGTTGTAACTAAATTTTTACTAATCCAAGTGAATTTTATAAGTAAGTCGACTATGACTCGTTAACTTCTTAATTCTACTTAGCTGTAATAGTTTTCATAATGATCTCTTATATTTACGCGAACACTACACAGCCAACTTTTACGGATTCTTTTTTTTTATTCTATTTTTTATTCCTTTTTAAAAAACGTTACCCCCACACTAGGATTTTCTCCAGTATCGTGGAGGCAGTTTACAAACATATATTGCACGAGAACAAACATCCAGACCCGGAACAATTATTTGTAGGCCATACAAATACTTGTTCCGTGCGGGATTCAAACCCGCGACCCCTAGCGCAACAACTCATTGCTATGCCACTGCGCCACGGAGCCGTCAATATTATTTTTAGGATTACTTTTTACGGATAGCCCGGAAAAAAAGGCAAAAGAAAAAGGTACTCGCTCTTTAATTGTATCATAAATCTTTATCTTGCCCTGTATACATCGGATTTACAAATTATGCCGGTTCAATTGATGGCTTTGTTGATTGGGACTTAACAAAATTTATTGCTTATGTCCAAACGCAATTTGTTTTATGAGTTAAGTAGACAAGGATTTTATTAAATACTAGTTGGTACTCGGCGCGTTGCAGCCGCAGAAGAAATAATAATTGTGAAAATATTTTCAAATTTGGATATTGATATTGTTTAATTCGAATGATAATACATTCGTTTCAATTGAATGATATAATATATACAACTTTCAAATAAATGTGTCCGTACTATACGAGCACCACGTAATGTAAGTTAATTTTAATAATTTTTTTATTATACTTTCGCGCAAGTACATGCAATAACTTGACAAAGTTTTACCGCAATGGTACGGTATGGCAGCGCATAAAAACGGACAAACAAAAATTAATTTTTATAAGTATACTAGATGAATAACGAGTCTTAATTATTTTTTGGATTTAGTCGCGTTAAATTTTAATTAATAGAATCAGGCGTTACTTTGCGGAAATCCGTTATATTAAAGTTGATAAAAATTACTTTGCGTACATCCGCTCGATAAAATAAAATAATTTGTCTTACCTAGTTTGAAGAGCCTTAATAAAGACTATTAACTGATCTGAGTTATATCGGACCAATATTACCTGATAAATAAAGAACTGAAGATACTTCCGGTTAACGTAGAAACATGTGTTTCTATAGTATTCTATGGTTGCTATGGCCCATAAACATCTACACTTATTGTTACGGCGTGCAGCTGCCTATCTAATAGTAAGATCCTCACGGCCCATGAAGGAAGAAACTACAGGCAGATGCAAGTCGGGCCACCTAAGGCCAAAGTGGAATTTATCTAATTACAATAAACAATAAATAAGGGGGAGCGTTCCATACTACTGCCATTCAACAGGTAGAATAGTAAACCTTACTTACCTATATCCAAGGCGACTGGTCCCTCCGGATTCAGTCAGGTCGCATGTGGTTGTGTGATGTAAGGGAAATAAGGTGCTGTGATTTGTATCTGGGTGTGACTGTTGGTGATTGACCTTCTTTGACCTTTGCCGTCGGCAGCAGCCCGGACGCCAGCACCGCTCTAAATTGAAGTAATCCTCCGCGGCGCCGTCCAAAGTCCCTTTCTTCGTTCGTCACGATGACAGTCCATTAATTTTATCGTACGATTAACTAACTTAGAGAAGCCACTAACTCTCGTTTGTTCTAAAGACTAACACAAAAACCGAACCGGGAGTGTCCGGATCAAAGGTCACTACCGTTTCGCGTAGCAACACTTATTTCTAGAATATTAAAGGCCCCACTAGCTAATATTGTCGAATGCACTTATACAGATTCTGAGTCAGACACAATGTGTCCCCGGGAAGCTCTCCAGCAAGGAATGCGCGTAACAATCCTAGACAGTATTTTTACTAGCCGCGCCTAATTATTCCGAGATCCCGAACAAAAATTGACAGCGTGCTGGCCCAAGCACAGCTGGCAGACGACTCGTTTTTTTCTCGCGCGTTCTACCCACGACCGAACGTCAAACCGGTATCGCTGAGCCGCGCGCCCTCTGACGTCAATCCTTGACATTAGCGATGGGCGCGAACACTTATTATTGATTACGAATCAAAATGCAGCTGCGTTGTCACCCCTGACTAAAATGGAACGCCTCATTTCGAGTTCGAGTGGCACGTTTCCAGTAAAAAGGATCTCCGGTTGTTTACATAGAACATCATACACATAGAACATCTTTTGTGACGGCAAGGATCGAATCCTTTGATTTTTTTAGGCAAGCAATTAAATACTTTACTTTTATTTTCTTTATTTACTTATACGTGGTAGAGCCATGCTGCCGCTATATTAATAGTATAGTCGTAGCACGAATGGGTCGGCTCGACCGGGGAAGAACCACGCTCTCACAGAATACCAGCGTAAAATAGCAGCTTAATGCTGCTGTGTTTCGTATGGTGAGTGTAGAGAACCGGAGACCCTTTTTACTGGAAAAGAGGCATCCTATCTTAGTCCTCACGGCTGACAATGCATCTGCATTTTAATTCGCAAACGAAGATAGATGTAGATGTTTATGGGCCACAGCAATCACTTACCATCAGGTGGACTGTGTGCTCGTTTGTCATCCTTATTCTATAAAAAAAATTCTTATACCATTAACCAGAAAATTCTATTCATGAAAACAAATTGAGATGAAGTAATTCGAAAGCTATTAGCTTCCCGCTCTAAAAATGTCGGGAGTCACTAACTGTCCGCAAGCAATCTCTTCGAAAGTTTATGCTTGGTTCAAAACTGCTTCTGCGCTTTATGTCAAATGTCATAACCATAAAAATGCAAAGAACGTCTCCTAGCAAACATTTTCCCGGCTTTTGTACTCTACAGGATAAAATGCAAAGGATAAATGCAAACTACGTGAAATACAACGTGGGGAATACCTAAATGCGTTAACACCGAGTATTGTATTCAAAAAAATACGAAAAATAATAATTATCTCTATTTGTGTATAACATATGATTCAACACATTGGTACTCAGATTTTTAACATTCGTTGTTGTAAATTTAATACATTTTGTTTTATTTCCGTTTAAATGTAGATTATTAACGTTAAACCAATGCACTAATTTTGATAGAGCATTATTCACTTCGTCACATTTAAATGATTGATGTTTAAGTTTAAAAATCAAGGAAGTATCATCAGTAAATAATACTATATCATGATTATCCCGTACAAGACTAAAGACCTACAAATCCCCTACAATGCATTCCGAAGCACGTAAAGTCGTTGATCCTGCCTTGATCTATCTCCAGACGTGTCGGTTTGTCGTCCCATCGGACTATGAGAGTGAAGAAACAGAGGGTGCACCTGTGCTTGCGCATACATTTGTGCACTATAATCCTGTTCTCCATATGATGAGACTGGAAGCCGTATCCTAAACATATACATCTATAGGATTTAGCCTGCGAGAAAATGAGATAAAATGCAGTATACAATGTTTTCTAATATCTCGTTCTCAATTAATTATTAATAAAAAATTAATTAATTATATTTTTATTATAATTAATAGAATCAGGCGTTACTTTGCGGAAATCCATTATATAAAAGCTTTTAGATAAATTTACTTCGCAAATATCCGCGTTATAAAATAAAATGATGTGTCTTACCTAGTATGAAGAGCACCTCCCGCCCTCCCTCAATTGCGTGCACTATCCCCGTCACCACTAATCCCAGCACCGCTACTCGCAATACCACTACACTAGGCAAGACACACCACTGACGATAATACGACAGGTGTTTCGCCTCTACACGAGGCATCCTCAGGTGATATAGACTTTACAGTGGCTAACCGCTAAGTGAGCGGCGAGCCAAAACAAGTGCCTTTTATACAGACCGATGACGCAACCGCTCTCTACTTAAGGAGCGAGCGACTGGGTCATGCGATAAAACATGCGACCATTCACCGCCGGACTTACGCAGCCGTTTGGTAAAATTAAAAACAAACCGCCGCGCAACGTCCACCCTCCAACCACGCAACCAATCGCCGATCACCGTGAGGGTGACAAACGACCATTTTGCGAGGCTCTCTATTATTAGAGAGCATACTAGGTAAGACACAACATCATTTTATTTTATAACACGGATATTTGCGAAGTAAATTTTTCTAAAAGCTTTTATATATTTTATTTATAACAATAAGTAAGGTTTCACTACTACCGCGTGTGAACTGCACATATTTTTTTTATTTATTTCGAGGATATAATAGCAGCATAATCTTAATGAGTTTGAAAACATTAAATAGTTTATACTTCATGAGTGAAAGCGAAGGTGGAACACCATGAGGTTTTAGTCGGTGCCAGTCCGACTTTACCCGTCCTTGCCCACGTGAGGCTGTTATGCGTAGACATGTTTGTTGGAGGTTGTTTTAGACGGTGCATGCTCCGACTACAAGCCTATTCACGCTGGTGTTCCACAAGGCTGTGTGCTATCACCAACGCTGTTTCTTCTGCATATCAATGATATGTTGCTAACTGGTAACATTCTTTGCTATGCGGATGACAGCACTGATGATGCTCTATACACCGGCCGTACCAATATTTCTCGGGAAAACGTCACCGAGTACCGGAACAAACTTGTGTCTGAAGTCGAGTCTTTGCTGAACACAGTTTCGGATTGGAGGCGACTAAATCTAGTCCAGTTTAATCCTCAGAAGACAAAGGGGTTCTTGTAACTGACACTTGAATTCGTAACTCTGAAGCGTTACTATTTGTCTCAATTTACTATTGTGAAGAGACTATTTTTAAAACACATGTATATGAATATTATTATGTATATGAATGTATATTTTTAAACAAGATATTTAATTTTATTGAGTATTACTAAAATGTAATATAACGTGGTAGAGCAATGCTGCAGCTATATTACGGTTGTAGCACGAATAAAGCGGCTCAACCGGGGAAGAGCCACGCTATCCCAGAATATCAGCAAAAAATAGCAGCTTAATGGTGCTGTGTCTTAAAGGTGAGTGTAGAGAACGTCGCCGGGTTCCGGAAGAAACTTGTGTCTGAAGTCGTGACTTTGTTGAACAAAGTTTCCGACTGGGGATGACTAAATCTAGTGAAGTTCAATGCCCAGAAAGCAAAGGTTTGCGCGTATACCGCTAAACAGAACCCCTTTGTCGTATCTCCTCAGTTTCAAGGTACTCCCCTTGTTGCCTCAGCCAGTATCGGAATACTCGGCGTCGACATATCGAGTGACGTGCAGTTTCGTGGTTACTTGGAAGAGAAGGCCAAATTGGCCTCTAAAAAGCTTGACGTGCTCAGCAGAGCGGGACAGTATTTCATGCCAGCTCAACGCCTGCAACTTTAAAAGGCGCAGGTTCGGCCTCACATGGAATACTGTTTCCATCTCTGGGCTGGGGCTCCCCAGTGCCAGCTCCTTCCACTTGACCGCATCCAGCGCAGAGCGGCTCGAATCGTCGACGACCGAATCCTTTCCGATCGGCTCAACTCATTGGCACTGCGAAGAGATGTTGCATCTCTTTGCATTTTCTTTCGCATTTACCACGGGGAGTGCTCTGAGGAATTGTTCGGATTAATCCCAGCCGCCAAATTTCACGAACGCACATCGCTTCAGAACTGCTGATACCATCCACACCATCTGGATGATTGGCGGTCCACCACTGTGCGATTTAGAAGATGTTTTCTTCCTCCCACGACTTCCTTGTGGAATCGATTACCATCAGCGATTTTTCCGGACCGATACGGCTTAGGGACCTTCAAGAAAAGAGCCTAATCCTTTTTAAAAGGGCGGCAACGCATCTGCAATTCCCCTGGTTCCCCTGGTGTTGCAGTTGTTCATGGGCGACGGTAGTCACTTACCATCAGGTGAGCCGCATGCTCGTTTGCCCCCCCCCTCCTATAAAAAATATTTCTCCATGTTAAAAAAAATCAAAAAGGTCAATGCGCTTAACCATCTTCAGCACAGGAACAAACAAACAAGTTCTTCTATTACAAACGGATTATGTCAGCTTTGAGATTCATCACAACTTCTGGCCCAAAATTTAAATTTTCATAGGAAAGTTTTAACAATTTTCATTTTAAAGGTTTTGATATTACCGTTATTAATATGTCGTTTAAGAGCTAAAAAGAACACGCTTTAAAGTAAACGAGGGTTTAAAATCAAAGGAATCGTTAAGTGGAGTTTAATTTCAATGATAAAGGGTACACTCTGCTCTTCTAAATATATTTTACAAGTGACGTAACGTCTTATACTAGCAAACGTTGTAGTAAAAATAACACACATATCTTAAATTAGACACAAAAAGAGCTGGTGATCTTCAAACGTCTGATTTTCTTGAAATATACCTAAGAACACTCTCGATTAAGACACCTTCCAAACGAAAAAAAAAACTTATTCAAAATCGGTTCATCCTTTCAGGAGCTATGATGCCACACACAGATATAAAAACACAGATTTTCGTCGGGGGTAAATAAATTATATATTTTTTTATATGAAAGTGGCTAAGCGGAAATGCAGATCACCTGATGGTAAGTGACTACCGCCGCCCACGAACAACTACAACACCAAGGGAATTGCAAGTGCGTTGACGGCCTATTAAACAGAGTAGATTAAGGTTTACGTTCTAATTGATATTTTCACAGTTTTGTTGCAGCAAATACATCTTTATATATAAAAATTACGTGTCACATTGTTTGTCCGCGATGGACTCCTAAACTACTAAACTGATTGCAATGAAATTTTCCACACTGTGTGCAGTTTAGTCCAACTTGAGAGATAGGATAGTTTTTATTCCTATAAGTGATTCCCAACATTTTTTATTACGAATTTAAGAATTTTTATAGGACACAGGGTCGTCGAAAAGAGCAGTAAGACGTCTGCCTGGCCAGCTAGTATTATATAAATACTTCGAGCGAGAGGTCAATCGACGAATTTAACTCGGCTGGGCAGCTTTCGGGAAATTACGACACATCTTCTCGTCAGTTATACCTCAAAGCCTGAAAACAAGATTGTACAACCAGTGCGTGTTGCCAGTGATGACTGGATCTGAGACGTGAATTTTCGCTGCTGGCCGTATGAGCTCAGCGAGCTATGGAGATGACTATGCTCGCGTATCTCTGCGTGATGAAAAATGAGGATATCGGTAGTAGAACAAGAGTGACTGACATTACCCAACGGATTAGTAAGCTGAAGAGTCAACAGGCCGGCCATATAGCTCGAAGAACCGACAACGACAACTTAGGCGAACTGTAGGGTAACCCACCACTAGATATATAGAGACGAACTGGTAAGACATGCAGGAAATCGATGGATGCAGGTGACTCAGGACCGTGCTTGCCTCCCCCACCGAGTGTGTGGCATTCGGTGGGGGAGGCCTATGTTCAACAGTGGAGTTGTGAAGGGCTGTAATGATGATGATGATGAAATACATATAATCTGTATCTCGTCTTTACATCATTCATCATCATAATTAGCCCATCTGAAGTCCACGGCGCTGAGCCTCTGCATCCATCAATATCGCTTACCAGGCTGTCACTTCGCGGTGAAATGATAATAAAATTAATTTAATATAATAAATATTCCTCTTGTGAAACGAGCTCTAAGCTACTGCAATTTGCAATATCGTTTTGAAACGTAAATTGAATAGAAATAATGTAAGTACTTCAAAAAACATTTTAAGTGAAAAGGAGAGGTTTTTAATTTCGTTTTAGTCTAATCAAATGTCTTCAAATTTCTTTTTTTTTTATTTATTTATAGAAAGAGTGTTATATTATTTACATTTCAAACTTTGCCAAACTGTATGCCAGTTTGTCGGCGTCTTAACGTATGCCAGGTTGTCTTAACGATTCATATAAGGTATCTAATAAAATGAAAGAAATTACGACACAGATAAGAAATATTTTATTTACTCGTAACATTCTTTCAACATACGTAATTTTACAGAAGATTTCACAAAATTTGGATTAAATAATGAAAGAATGTTTCGTAGTACAATTTAAGGTTGAATCAATCAACTACCACAAGTCTATTTTTGTGCAATTTCACGTCTGGTGCCATGTTCTCCGAATGCTAATAATTTCGTTCAAATGAGAGCCAATAATTTTACGTCCTTAGAACTTACTGAGATGAAGTTTTTTGTTACACAATTTCATATAATTGAGATGTTGCGTTTTCAATAGGTTTATCGGTTTCATGAATATTATATGATTAAACAAAATAAGGGCTCAGTGGTTTCGTCTTTAATAGTATGCAGATTTAATACCGACCTCTATATACAACGTGTAACAAAAACCCTGTGGTTCCCTTTAAGGGTATTATCAGAGAAAGTATTCAAACGTAAGGGAATAATTTTTTTCAAAAAAATTAAACATTAAAAAATTTAATTTTAATTAAAAAGAAATAATTTGCAAATTGTATGTGGTTTTGTTAATCACCGCCGACCATCCCGCGGTGTGAATGCTCCATGCCGGATGTGCTGTTCTCACAGCGCTCGGTTCGCAAAGCACTTCTCTCCCTGGACATCCAGAAGTCGAGTGGGCCTGACGGTATCCCCCCAATTGTGCTGAGGACGTGTGCTCCGGAGTTGGCACCGCTCCAAGCGCGTCTTTTCCGATACTCCTACTCCCAAGGCGTAGTCCCGAATTCACGGAAGACAGCTTTTGTCCACCCGATCCCTAAAAAAGGCGACCGCTCAGACCCGTCCAACTATAGGCCTATCGCGATTACCTCCTTGTTCTCCAAAATAATGGAATCCATTATTAACTGCCAGCTCATCCGGTACCTTGAGGATCACCAGCTGATTAGTGACCGCCAATACGGTTTTCGTCGGGGTCGATCAGCTGGTGATCTTCTGGTCTACCTGACCCATAGATGGGCGTAGGCAGTAGAGTCCAAGGGGGAGGCGTTGGCCGTTAGTCTAGACATTGCGAAGGCCTTCGATCGGGTTTGGCACAAAGCGCTTCTTTCGAAGCTCCCTTCCTATGGGCTTCCCGAGAAATTGTGCAATTGGATCACCAGCTTCCTTGCAGATTGGAGCATCAAGGTCGTTGTAGACGGTGCATGTTCTGACTACAAGCCTATTAACGCTGGCGTTCCACAAGGCTGTGTGCTATCACCAACGCTGTTTCTTTTGCATATCAATGATATGTTGCTAACTGGTAACATTCATTGCTATGCGGATGACAGCACTGGTGATGCTCTATACACCGGCCGTGCCAATATTTCTCGGGAAAACGTCACCGAGTACCGGAACAAACTTGTGTCTGAAGTCGAGTCTTTGTTGGAAAAAGTCTCGGATTGGGGGCGACTAAATCTAGTCCAGTTTAATCCTCAGAAGACACAAGTTTGCGCGTTTACCGCTAAAAAGAACCCCTTTGTCGTATCTCCTCAGTTTCAAGGCACTCCCCTTCTTGCCTCAGCCAGTATCGGTATCCTCGGAGTCGACATATCGAGTGATGTGCAGTTTCGTGGTCACTTGGAAGAGAAGGCCAAATTGGCCTCTAAAAAGATTGGCGTGCTCATCAGAGCGGGACAGTATTTCATGCCGGCACACCGCCTGCAACTTTACAAGGCGCAGGTTCGGCCTCACATGGAATACTGTTCCCATCTCTGGGCAGGGGCTCCCCAGTGCTAGCTCCTTCCACTTGACCGCATCCAGCGCAGAGCGGCTCGAATCGTCGACGACCGAGCCCTTTCCGATCGGCTCGATTCATTGGCACTGCGAAGAGATGTTGCATCTCTTTGCATTTTCTTTCGCATCTACCATGGGGAGTGCTCTGAGGAATTGTTCGGATTAATCCCAGCCGCCAAATTTCACGAACGCACATCAAGGCAGAACTCCCGATACCATCCACACCATCTGGATGATTGGCGGTCCACCACTGTGCAATTTAGAAGATGTTTTCTTCCTCGCACGACTTCCTTGTGGAATCGATTACCATCAGCGATTTTTCCGGGCCGATACGACTTAGGGACCTTCCAGAAAAGAGCGTACTCCTTTTTAAAAGGCCGGCAACGCATCTGCAATTCCCCTGGTTCCCCTGGTGTTGCAGTTGTTCATGGGCGGCGGTAGTCACTTACCATCAGGTGAGCCGCATGTTCGTTTGCCCCCTCTCCTATAAAAAAAATACAATATGCAAAATTTTTTTTAATTAAAATATTTTTTTTATGTTCAAGTTTTTTGAAAAAAAGTTATTTCTTTACGTTTGAATACTGACTCTGATAACGCACTTAACGGTAGCCACAGGGTTTTTGTTACATGTTGTATACAAGAACAACTCTCTTTTTCATTTTTATTCTTTTAGAAATATTCATAGTTTGGATTATTAATTTCTCATGTAAATAATTTAATATATAATTCATATTACACAAACAAACATTAACCCTTACATTTTCCTAAATAATTGACTTCCCCGCATAGAAATCTGTGAAATATTTCACCTCATTTCTAAGTGGTGCTGCCTTGGTGGCAAAAAACTTCGAGGACGCCACTCATTGCTACTGTCGACAGTTGAAATCTTCTCATGTTAATTCCGTTCATTTATTCACTGCAAATATTCTCAATATGATGTAGGGCATAATGCATAGTAACTTATATATAATCTTCTGTCACATAATAAAACATGTGCATTAACTAATAATGACACTATAAACTACTTAGCAAAATTTAAAAATTTTATATTGCATGCCTTAAGCGCAAAGCGCGTAGGTATGTTCTACTAGTGCCTAAAAATCAAGATTCCAACGTTTTGTCGCATAAAATCGTATCTTAGTTTAGTTTAGTTTAGTTTAGTTTACGACGGGCTGTTTTCCGCAACTCCACGTCTATGCGCGTATTTTGCGTGTGGGCAGGAATAATGTGATTATTCGAGCCATGGGATCTCTCCGAAGAAGCTCAACAGGCCCTTGATGTTGCATGCAACTTCGGGGAGTGATCCCGGCGTGCCGAGATGTTTAGCCCTGTATGTAGCGACCTCCGGACATTTCAGTAGCACGTGGGCCGCCGTTTCTTCCTCCCCCATACATGCCCTGCACAGGGGACTATCTGTAACACCTATAGTAAATAAATGTTTGTTAAAGGTGCCGTGTCCTGTGATAGCACTTGTTACTATCCTAATCTGCGGCTTGTTCAGTCTCATTAAAACTTTTGTTAAGCGACTGTTAATTTCAGGCAGGGCATCCCTAGCTTGTCTACAGTCTACTAGATTTTTCCAAAGCTGAGCGTGTTGAATTGTGAAGTGTCTACGTACCAGTGAACAAACGTTACCAAAGGGGATTGGTATGATTGGTTCCGGCCCTATAGTGGCCAAAGCCGATCCTCTTCTGGCCAGTTCGTCTGCTGCATCGTTGCCTCTGGATCCACTGTGTCCCTTTATCCATTGCAGGGTCACATTGTTGTTTTTACATACCTCATTTAATCGTTGATGGCATTCATATATTAGTCCCGAGTTCACCACATTACATCTCAGGGCTTGTAGTACCGCCCTACTGTCGGTCAGTATTCTGATGGGGAAGTCATTAACCTTCCTAGCATCTATTGCTATGGCCGCTTGAATGATACCCATACATTCCGCCTGAAAGACCGTGTTATAGGTACCCAGCGGTGTGCATATGTGAATATTGAGGTCTTCAGAGAAAGCTCCACAACCTACACCTTCATTTGTTTTAGAACCATCGGTGAAAATTCTAAGCTCTTTTGGGCTTAATCCTTCCGGCTGGCTGTTTTCATTTAACTGTATCTTGTATTTCTTATCGAAAACAAATTGTTTAGGAATCCTATCGTATTTGGCTTGTAGGATAGGAATTTTTGAGTGAATTCTATCAATTATGCCTGTATGAGGGACACTATTCTTACTCCAAAGATTTAGGGTCTTGAGTCTGATGGCAGCTAAAGTCGCTTCTTGTTGTATATGTAGATGAAGCGGAGTTAGCTCCAGCATCGCTTCTAAGGCTGCTGTTGGCGTAGTTCTCATGCAGCCAGTAGCAGCCATACATGCCAGTCTCTGGTAGCGCTGAAGCTTTTTAATTATGGTGGCTTCATTTGTCTTGGTCCACCATACCAGAGCGCCGTATGTGATCATGGGCCGAATTACAGTTTTGTAAAGCCACAGTATGATTTTTGGCGTCAATCCCCATCTTTTGCCAATCATGTTTCTGCATTGCCAGAAAGTTATACTAGCTTTGTTGATTTTGTTTTCTATGTGTTTATTCCAGTTAAGTTTGCTGTCCAAGGTAAGACCTAAATATTTTACCTCAGAGGATAGCTGGAGTTTTGTGCTAAAAAGACTTGGAGGATGATAGTTATTCAGCTTTCGTTTTTGTGTGAACATAACTAAAACCGTTTTATTTGGATTGACGGTTAAGTCGTGTTCCCTGCACCATCTCTCCACTATACGGAGAGCCGCTTGGGTCAGGTCGCACACTATGCTTGCTGTCTTTCCAGAGACCAGTATTGTCAGGTCATCAGCATAACCTACTGTATAGAAGTGATTGTCATTTAATTTGCTGATGAGTTCATTAATGACCATATTCCACAGGAGAGGTGAGAGAACCCCACCCTGCGGGCAGCCTTTCTTAATTTTGATTGGTTGAGATTCACCAGCTATCCTTATTATTCGTGTACTGAGCATGTAAACTATCCAGTCGATCAGTGCCGGTTCAACTTTGTGTCTACCGAGTGCACCTTTTATGCTGGAGAAGTTCGTTCGGTCAAAAGCACCTTCTATATCTATGAAGGAACCTAGACATATTTCTTTGTTTTGGATGGCCTCTTCAATCTTTGTAATTACCTTATGAAGGGCCGATTCTGTTGATTTGCCTAGACTGTAGGCGTGTTGCTTGTCGTGTAGTGGTAAGTTCATTAGCGCCGACCCCCTTAATTCCCTTTCACACATCCTCTCCATCGTCTTTAGGAGAGAGGATGTGAGGCTAATGGGCCTGTAGGATTTAGGGTCAGTGTAGTCGCTCTTACCTGGTTTGGGTATGAATGTAACTTTCACTTCCCTCCATCCCCTAGGAACATATTTAAGAGCAAGACAGGCTTGCATTATGGCAGCAAGTCTGACTACTAGGGCTTTACCCCCCCACTGTAGGAGTGCCGGGAATATGCCGTCGGGTCCTGCCGCCTTATAGGGGAGGAAACTGTGAATGGCCCAATGGATTTTGTCCATCGTTACCACTCTCTGTGCTAAATTCCAGTCTTCTGCTGTTGATGTCAGTATGTCGTCATGCCGGTTTGCCTCCTGGGTTACGCAGCAACCTGGGAAGTGCGTTTCAATTAGGATGCGTTGGGCTTCATCCGGCGATGTTGAGTAGCTACCGTCGGGTTTCTTTAGAGACATGGATCCCGACGTGTTCTGTTTAGCTAGAATATTCCTAATCCTATTTGCTTGTTTGCAGGTTTCTATGTTGCCACAGAATTTACGCCACCCAATCGAGCGTCGATACCTGATACATTTTTTGTATTCAGACTTAGCTTTCTTATATAATAGCCAGTCTTCATCCATTGAGGTATTCATGGCCCTATTTAGAGCTTTTCTTACCTTCTTACGTTTTCTATCGAGTTCTTTACCCCACCACGGTTGTTTTACCTCGGCATGTCTTGGTGGAGTGATTTCTGGACATGATTCATGGTAGCTGTCTATCATGGCCTTAGTAACAGCTGCTACCTGTTCTTCTAGGAGCGACTGATCTGCTATAGTATTTATCCCCTCAAAAACCGCTAGCAAAGACGTCAGCCTATTTAAGTATTTAGTTTTATCAGTCTTGCGGGGATTTCTCCATGGTGGTGTAGAGGGGATATCGACCTGTAGTGCGAAGCAGATCCATCTATGGTCTGAGCATGAGGCCTCTCTCGACACATGCCATCCCGTAATTAGTTTGGCTGCTCCTTCTGTTGCAAGTGTGAGGTCGATTATAGTGCGACAGCGTTTGTTAATGAAAGTAGGTTCAGAACCTATGTTTAAAATGGTTAGGTTAGTACTAAATAAATATTCAACTAAAACTTTACCTCGTTCATTTGGTTTTTCCATTCCCCAAAGGGGATGATGTGCGTTGGAGTCCGTCCCGATCACAACCTCTAGTCCGGTCCTCTCGCAGAAGTTCACCAGCCTGCTGAGGTCATGAGGGGGAGGAGTGTCTTCCTCCGGCATGTAGACCGAGGCGACGACTAATCTACTCTCCTGTGTGTACTGTATTGCTACGGCATACATGTCTCTAGAACAGAAATCTGTTAAAGGTTGTGCACAGATATCTTTAGTAGTGTAAATACACGCTCTAGGCTTGTCGTGTTCAGAGCTGTAGAATAACTTACCTTTTAGGTTGTTTAGGCCTTTAATTTTACCAGCCCCAACCCATGGCTCCTGGATTAAGGCTATGGCAGTCCTTTGAACCTCCAACCACTTGCGTAATTGAGCCGACGCAGTTTCGCTGTGGTGGAGGTTGGCCTGCACTAGGCTAGTTTTGGACGAAGGGCACGCCATCATTGATCGCGTCCTCCCCGTCCCCGCCCAAAAATAGGCCTGCCAGAAGATCTCGGGTTTCATCGTCAGCCACCGAGTCGGAGGTGGTCGGCAAAATGCAGTCCTCCTCGTCACTCAGTGAGCTGCCGCTGAGCCCAATCTCCACTGGGGGCTTCGGCTCAATTGTGCAGGCCGTTTCTTCACTGGACTTGGCCTCCAGTGATTCCGCTGTACCGGTAACTATGGCTCCGGTATCCATAACTTCCGGGTTGTTTTCTACCTCTTTGCTCGGTGGAGTATCAAAGAATTTGCCTCCACGACCCTGGAATTTTAGGTATACCGCCCCGCATACACATGCGAGACGGCGTCCGGCCTTCATCAGGGTCGGGATATGATCCTCCGGCACCGAAACAACGAGGAACCACCCGTCCGTCTGCTTATCTGCCTTGAGTAACAGCCAGTCCCTGATGTTAACCCAGCGGTTCTGGTACGCCAACACGCGACCAATGTCGCGTGAGTCTTTCCAGGCCCCCTGGGCATCAGGGATAAGGATACCACATTTGACTCTTTGTGGTATCTCTGACTGTTTCTTTATTGTCAGCAAGGTGCTGGATTTAAGGTCGAGGGTAGCAATGTTCCCCTTCAACCAGTCCAGAGCCTTCTGATCGTCGCACCACAGTTTCAGGACACCTTCCGTATAAACGGGTTTGCCCCTAAAAACTGGGCCCGACGCATCAGGGTCCTGGCTACTCCAGGCCTCGCTGATCATCTTCCTCTGTATTGCTACGAGGATGTCGTCTGCTACTTCCTTCGTAATGTGACCTGAACGCGCACACGTTAAGGCCACACCCAAATCTGCTTTAGCAGCGGAAGCGTAGCTCGTTCTTGCAGTCTTTGGTTGCTGTTCGAGTCGCACTTTTTTGTGTTCACCTCTAGGCGAGGTGGACTCTTCCAGCATCCTTTTGGCTGCTCTTTCCTTCTTCCCAGGACGCTTGGCCGCTCGCTGCTTCCTGGCGGATATCCTAGAGCTGGTTCCCGCGTCCGCGACTTCCACTTGGGCTGGATTTTTATCCTTCCCAGCTTCAGCGCGGCTACTGGTTCCAGCGCCAAGCACCTCAGTCGTAGTAGCTTGCCCAGCCTCCTTGGTTTTGGTATCTGAAGCAGCCAATGCGGCTCGTTCTCTACGGCCTTTTTCCCGCTGCTTCTTGTTCTTCTTTTTGGCCTTTCCACTACTGCCTGCAGGGATAGACCCTCCTGATGGTCCGGCAGGTCAGCAAGTCACCTTTTTGGGTGCCTTGCCTTTCCCCTTACGGCTCACCACTTGCCAGGCAGCAGAGAAAAGGTCGTCAGTCCGTAGTGGCTCCGCAGTTTTATCACTTGCGGGCTCTTGTTTATTTTTCTCTTCCAGCTCCTTGGAACTGGTTTTGGAAACGTTCAGCGAGGTTATCCCTTTGGTGGGGGCACCTACGCTGGACGGTACTGTCCGTGGAACCGTCGGTGTAGTGACGCTTCCCTTTTGTTCTTTGGTGTCTCTGGTAAGCACCTCTGACACCTCTCCCTCTTTCTTTTTGGGCCTTAAATTGTCCATAATTTGTGTTTTTTTTTTAAAATTCATCCCCCCGGCTTCCCACCCTCCATGGAGCCCGCACCTTTGGGAACGCCCTACTTTAGGAATTTCAGGCGTTAGGATTACCGGGAGAATATAGGGACGCGAAGTTGGCTCACAGCGCGACATCGGGAGCTCGATCCAGCTGGTAGATGGGGCTGACAAGGCCCATCCCCACCACCCGAATAAACTGTCACTTGCTCCGTCAGCATGGCCTTTACCACCACCCAGCCCCCTTTTCAGGAAGACTAGGCAGCCCCCACATCCCTCGCCTGCGACCCTCTGACGGGGCGCTTGGCCATTTCCCTATCTGTGGCTAGCAGATAGGGCCACCGTTTAGCTTGAAATCCGGACCAAAGAGGGCGTGTTGCCTCTCGCCACTATATACCCCAGCGACGATCGGCTCAACCCTCCAGGACTCCTTCATCCCCGCGTACGGCGCTCGACTGCGCAGGTCCTAGCGCAGGTGGGTGTGTTAGTCCACCGGATACACCCACTCTCTCCGGCGGATTCGTCCCCTCCTCCTTTCTCATCCGGGCTTGGGACCGGCAACGGCGGAGTTAAAAATCGTAAAAAATCGTATCTTACAATCATAGTGAACATATAACGATAAAAAGCACATTGCCAGAAATATTAATGATAATGCTGCTGTGTTTTGAATGATGAGAGGCGAGACCCAGAGATTTCACAGGAAATGAACGATTCCGACTTAGTCCTCAGCAGTGACAACGCAACTGTATCTTAATTCCTACGAATATAAATGAAGGTGAAGCATTAGCATCCCCTTACTATCAGGTGAACAGTGTGCTCGTTTGTAACGCCTACTTCTTCATGCTATTCCTGCCGACTTAAACAGAATTAGAATTAGGATTATACCATATACAACAATTATAAATCATAAGTACACCCTGCAGGATACACGTCCATGTAGTGCATAAGTTCTTGAGTTTGGTAACCGCTTCTTGAGTGCGCTCAAAGCGGTATGTACTTGAAACTTAATTTCAATTTAAACTGTCGAGCATTGCGTGGTAACTTGGATGTCTTATTAATAGTACTGTTTGAATTGCTCAAATATAATATACAACTATTATAATATACTGCATACATATATCTAACAGTAATAATTTTGTAGAACGTGGTAGAATCACAGTGCTACACATATTAGTTGGGGTAAACAGAATATCAGATGTAATCGCCACATTCGCACGGATAAGATTTACATTTAGCAATATAATTCAGTGTTTTGTATGATGAGTGTAGAGATCCAGAGACTCTTTTGAAAGCTTATGTGTCTACATCTCTTTGTTGTCGACAGTTCAAAGCAAGAGTGAATATAGGACTTTGTTGCGCTAAGATAACCCGCTTGCCAAGCGTGGCAACAATGGCAAATATACCCCCTATGAGGCATTTTATGGGGGAGGACCTATGTTCAGCAGTGGACTTTAATATGATGTAACATGGTAGCTCAAGAGCTAAGCGATCGCTGTAAATTTGACAGTATGCGAGCAATCCGGGTCCCAATTTACAATCCCCGCTGGCACCAATGAAATTGTTAGTTGCAATTTTAAGTGCTGATTTACCACGTGCTTGGCGGTGAAGGAAAACATCGTGAGGAAACCTGCATGTCTAAGAAAGAGAAATAAGGCATTTCGAAGACATGTGAAGTTTGGCAGCGCGGCGGACATTTTCTTGTCCTAAAACCCTCTCAGAAATGTGAAGAGGCCTATGCCTAGCAGTGGGACGTATATAGAATGTAACTTATACTTAACTTTTAAACGATAACGCTTAGACAGTGCAATCTGCCATCCAATGATTCAGTTCCACTTACCACCGAATGGGATAGTGGTCAAGAACTTTGACTGGATCGTTAGACTAGTGGTTGTTAACGCGACTGCGGGTTATGAGGTTCTAGGTTTGAATTAAAAGTCAAGTCGAAAATAAAAATAAGTTATTGAGTTCTTCTGTCAAGAAATCTCTCAATTGAATCTCAGTAGCAGCTCGAAGTCAGGAAGTTGTCAACTTCATGTCTAAGAAAGCACGTATAGCCGTTGGTCCTCCGTCTGATCTCTTTCCCACCATGTCGGATTGCCGTCCCATCGGACTATGTGAGTGATGGAATAGAATGTGCACCTGTGTTTGCGAATACACTCTGACACTATAATCCTCTCCAGCGCACATACGAGTAGCTAGTCTATGTTAAGACTGGTGACCGTGACCGAAGTTCGTCTGGAGAATATTATTATTAATCAATAACTACCTTATCTATTTAATTAAATAAAGCTGCAGCGTCTGTCTGTAATGTCGAAATTCGTGCCTTATATTGAGCTGTGAGGATCATTTAAATGACATTAAGCCATGAACTAACATTTTTTCCGTTTGTCCGGACTAATGTTCGGAGTGGCAGAACCGATTGTAATGAAACTTTATGAACAGATAGAGAGCAATATCAGGAGTGTTCTGCAATATTTTATCCGAATCCGTATAGTGAGTGTAGAGAACCGGAGACCCTTTTCACTGGAAACGAGGCATTCTGTCTCCTCAGAGGTGACAACTGATCTGCATTTTGATTCTTAATTGAGGACAAATGTAGATTTCTATGGGCCACATCATCTACTTACGATCAGTTGGAATGTGCGCTCGTTTGTCATCCTTATTCCATAAAAAAAATAATAACAGAAATCATAGTTGGCCACACAGACCGATTTACATCTTGAATCTCGGTCGTGTGCAATGCGAGGCCCGTTACTGGCAATTGATTTATGACCGCACATATTGCTACGTCATCATATGCTATGTCATTCCAATTAATGAGAATCCGATATGAGTTCAGCGCATCACGAAAACATATAGCTTATCCTCACAAATAGTTGATTATGATTGAGACAAAATTTGTTTAATCTTGGATAGATGTAGATGAGGAAGACAATATGGAGGTAACATATGGCAAGGTGAATCACCTGGGACACGTGTATAGTGGGCAGTTACATTTATACTCTGCGACTGAGCAACATTGATGTGCATAAATTTCTGGAATAGTTATATGCTTTGTGGAGCTGCGCATAAAAAAATGAAAATATATGAATTTGCTCGTATTCATTGTGGATATGTTTTGTTGGAGCCATTTATTAACTCTGTCAAATCGTTGCTGTGCACATAAATAAACCTTGTCTACTTTATTTGCGGAAAAAAGGAGCACAGTATAATCTGCGCAAGATATTATTTTACCTGAGTTAAGTTCAAGATTGCAAAGGTCATTTATATATATATATCAAAAATAGGTTTGGCCCTAATATACTTCCTTGAGGCCCGCCAAAATGAGTATTTTTTTGTACATAGCTAATAACCTTTTCGATTTTTATGTATTGATATAGATTTTCTTAATAGTTCGTAAAAAGTTGAAGCTGTTTACCTTGAATACTTATGCGCTCTAGCTTATTTAATAAGATGGGTATAGAAACTGTATCAAAAACTTTTTCTAGATTAAGTAAAATGCCAATTGATTGTTTGCCTTTATCTAATTCTTGGGAAACGTAATCGATCATTTCCTGCACCGTATCACCATTATACAGTTTTGGTCTTGTTGAATATTTATTGTTGTAAAATAATTAATTATAATAATAACAGTTTGTTGGCACTTTATAACACTTTGTATATTTATTTTACTACAACAGATATATGTTTTTATAATATTTTATAATTGAATGTAGGAAGAGGCGTCGAGCCTGCAATTGTCTCGTCAAAAGTCAAGAAAAAAAAGCGAAATAACAGAATATATTCCACGCTTTTAGTTTAAATTTAATATTAAACAGGTCTGAAACTATATTGCATATTCGATAATATGGATTTTAGACGTAAATGAGAGTATTGTGATAGGCCGAAAATTGGAAACGCTTTTTTTGTCTCCCGATTTATATACGGGAACTACAATAACTTTTTAAACAATCTGGAAAAATTCCTTTCGAGGGGCAAATTCGATAAATATAAGTTAATGGTGGTACTAGAATTTGTCTAAATTGTCTTAATTAAGAGTATTTCATATAAGAGTATTTAGTAATGTTATCGTTACTAATATTCCTTTAAAATGCCACTGTGTTTCGTATAGTAAGATTAGAGAAACGAGGACACCTTTAAGTGGTAAACAGGGATACCACCTTAGTCATCGGGGTTGACAACGCATTTGCATTTTCATTCTTAATGGGGGATAAATTATGTAGGTGTCTATAGGCCAAAATATTTACTTACCATCAGGTGGAATGTGTGCTCATTGAATGCATCTTAAGTTAAAATATGACAAATATTTAGCATTAAGAAAAATAAAATAAATACCTTATACATCATCGTGGGTGTTGTAAAAGGCGTTAAAAGAAAACTTAAACAGGTTAAAAATTGCCGTTACCCGCCTTCTAAATTTAGAAACTATGGCAAATAGTATGGATCTACGAGTTTACGGGCTATGTTCAACGGTGGAATTTTCATAGGCTGCAATAAATAATAATTGATGAATATTATAACTCTAGATACTGTATGCTAAACTTATCGTCTGTCGAAAAACATAGCAACCTGTGATATAGCCCAATCGATATTAAATTTGTGTTTAGGTATAGGAATAGTTTAGTACGAGTATAGTAGTTACCTTCTATGTGAGGACTAATACATTGCAATCCGTATTTCAAAAAAAAATATTTCGTCTCCTCCACATGGCATCAATTGATATTTTTGTTAATTAAACTTAACATTAAATATATTTTAGTTGATAACGTTTTAGATTCTTTAGAGTTACACAAATAAACAAAGCAATATTTCGCTGGCTACCTTCCAACAGCCAACTTGTTTCTACTGGCGAAGTTTCCAATATCTTTATCTCAAACATTGGCAGTGTTGATAATAAGGGAACTCCATTTCAAAATCGGACTTTGGCTATGAAGCTACGTAAAAAAAAACACTTTGTTAACTTTGTTTCTTTTTAGTCTGCTTCAAAAAGGGAGCTTTTCAATTTGACTGTATGTTTTTTTTGGTTGTATGTTACGATATAACTTCGTCAATTGTGACCCTATTTTAATCCTTTTTTTATTAAATAGGTTATAGCTCCAGTTTGGAAAAAAACGTTTAACCCAAAATTATGAAAAATTGGGTTTTAATGTAACTATGTAGACGGCATTCTAGTCGTTGTTGATATGAAACTAAAGTGACAAACAAATTATTTAAATATAATTGTAACTGTAATTATATTGACTCTGCACTCTTCAGACTGGAACACACCACTCTACGTACTGCTATTTGGAGGTAGGAATAGGTAATTGGGTGTTGCCTACCCACGTGCACACCTATGCAGATAAGGATCTAGTATATAATAAGGATCTAGTAAATACTAGTTATTTTTTTTTACTTACTATAAGCCAGTGCTTGACCATAATCCCTCCTGGTGGTAAGTGGTGATGTAGCTTTAGATGGTAAATCGCACTGTCTTAGCGTAACAAAATCCTATTCACTCTTGTCTTGAAGACGCCCAGATTTTAGTCAGTCCAAAAGATAGACGCCAGCAAATTATTCCACTCCTTTGCTGTATGCATTGCAAAAGACGAAGCAAATCGTTTGGTTCTAATGTGTGGAATATCAACACAAAACAACACAACAAATGAGTGAAGACCCGCCGACAGTCTGGTTGTCCAATGGTGGAAAGGAGAGGGAAGAATTAAAGCTTGTAATTCTTGCGCACACTCACCGAAATGCATTCTATAGAATACCGAGAGGCTGGCTACTCTGCGCCTGTGCTCGAGGCTGACAAGTAATATATATATATATATATATATTACTTGTCAGCCTCGACGGCTCCGTGGCGTAGTGGATTAGTAATCAGTTGTTGCGCTGGGGGCCGCGGGTTCGAATCTCGCACGGAACAAGTATTTGTATGGCCTACAAATAATTGTTCCGGGTCTGGATGTTTGTCCTTGTGCAATTTATGTTTGTAAACTGCCTCCACGACACAGGAGAAAATCCTAGTGTGGGGGTAACGTTTTTTTAAATAAAAAAAATAAAAAACGAGAATATATATATATACTAGCTAACCATGCAGACGTTGTTCTGCCCTTTACGATGACCCTGTGTCCTATAAAATTTTATAAATCCGTAATAATTATTTTTTTAGGGTCATATATCGGGTTAAAAACTATCCTATCTCTCAAGTTGGACCAAAATGCACACAGTGTGCAAAATTTCATTGTAATCAGTTAAGTAGTTTAGAAGTTCATCGCGGACAAACAATATGACACGTAATTTTTGTATATAAAGTTATAATACAATGATTATTTCAGCGTCCGTACTTCTCCTGAATTTACAGCGAGCGCTAAGCCCTAGAGCTTACTAGGTGCTCGGCGTTGAAGGAAAACATCGTGAGGAAACTTGCATGTATGAGAAATTAATATATATATTACGAAGACATGTGAAGTCCGCCAGCACGCATTTGGGCAACGCGGTGGACATTTCCTTAACCTAAAAGCCCCTCAGAAGTGAGAGGAGGCCGGTTCCCAGCAGATGGACGTACTCGTATATAGGCTGTAACTTTATTTACTACTTTGGATTTGACTTGTACCTTGATTTTGCATTAATATACTTGATTATCTTTAATTCTTTTTAGATTTTCGGTAAGCCACGGAGTTAGAGGATGACATTCGAACTGGACGGATAAGAGCATGTACAATACAAATTTGAACAAGGAGTGAATTAAAAACCATTTCTTACATACTTCATCAACAGTGTTTGCTACGACTCTTTAAGCTGTACTTGCAGCTTCTTCTCGTAGCCTATCCAAATTCATTTTACCAAAATTAGTTGTGTTTAGATTTGGGTGATTATTTTTATAAAGCAGAAACAAAAGAAAGCTAATCCACAGAGTAAAGAGTAAGGACCAGAGGGGAAGCTTCTTAACAACGTCGAAAATGTATAACTATTCTGATAGGGTTGTCATATGTTGCATGTGAAAAATTTAAGGAAAAAATAAAAATATTGTATAGCATAAGACAACATGTGTATTAATTATAACTTATATTAATGTAACAACATATCTATTAATTGTTCAAAATCAAGAGCTATTACATATCGATTAATTTTAAACAATAAGGAAAAAATTAAAGTATTATATAGTGTATAAAACAACATGCGTATTAATTATAACTTATATTACATAATGTAACAACATAATATCAATTAATTGTTAGAAATCAAGAGCAGTTTCGTATCCATTCATTTTAAACAATAAGGAAAAAATTTAAATAAAATATAGTGTATATAATACGTAAAAAGGTACTTACTTCACTTGATCTCATGGGTACAAAAAAAAGGAAATATGCTTATTTTCTGTAGAATTATTCATGCATACTGTACAACTATTAGGCATTTTTGCTTATACAGAACACTTATTATTTATCTATATAAATTTATAATGACTTAATTCTTAATTATTTTAATTAAAATACTTAAATCTAATTATTTAATAATTGCAAAAAAAACTTAATAAATTAATTGATGTATAAAATTTCGAAATATTGTTGATCTATTTATTTAAATGTGCACGAAGCCCTTTCATGGATACTCTGACTGAGCCGGCGCAAACCGGTTTGTACCCCGACGGAGCGTCGGTGAACCTGTCGGTGAGAGCTCACGCACACATCGCTGCGCTATGTATGGGTGTATTCGCAGCGAGCCGTTTGTATGTAGCTTCCCCTCTGGTCGGTTTCTTTACTCATGTGGCTAATCGTCATGGTTTGTTTTATTATAGGTAATGTATTTATGTGTGAAAAGGTATATAAAATATTTTTACAACTGTTAATAAATCGAGAATACATTATAAAATCATTAACAACATTAATAATAATTTCTCCGCTTCCTTAAAAGAATATTTCCATTTTGAAAGTTTGCATTTTGCCAATTGTTTTAGTTGATTAATTTAACAATGCGAGTTGAATTTATGAAAAATATATTTATTGTTTTAATATATGCCGCACTGTGGAACCTGGCAACTTTGCCATTTTTGGAAAGATTTAAAAGTATAGAACCAATTTTCCAACATAAAAGGTACTCTCAGACTGGGCGTCAATTTTCAATGTAACACTTAATTCGATTTAAAAAATACATACACACATCATCATTCATCATTACAGCCCTTCACAAGTCCACTGCTGAACATAGGCCTCCCCCAAAGAATGCCACAAAGCACGGTCCTGAGCCACCTGCATCCATCGACTTCCTGCATGTTTTACCAGGTCGTCACTCCATCTCGTGGGGGGACGCCCTACACTTCGCCTACCGGTACGAGGCTGCCACTCGAGAACCTTTCTTCCCCATCGGTTGTCGGTTCTTCGAGCTATATGGCCGGCCCACTGCCACTTCAGCTTACTAATCCGTTGGGCTATGTCGGTTACTCTGGTTCTACTGCGGATATCCTCATTCCTAAGTTTATCACGCAGAGAAACTCCGAGCATAGCCCTCTCCATAGCTCGCTGAGCGACCTTGAGCTTCCTCATACGGCCAGCAGTGAAGGACCACGTCTCAGTTCCATAAGTCATCACTGGCAACACGCACTGGTTGTACAATTTCGTTTTCAGGTTTTGAGGTATGTCTGACGAGAAGATGTGTCGTAGCTTCCCGAACGCTGCCCAGCCGAGTTGAATCCGTCGATTGACCTCTCGGTCGAAGTTGGACTTACCTAGTCGGACTATTTGTCCCAGGTAAACATACTCGTCAACAACTTCGAGCTTAGTGCTCCCAACAACTACCGGCATAGGTGTGACATGGACATTGAACATGATCTTTGTTTTGTCCATGTTCATCTTAAGACCTATCCGTTGGGAAACACTATCGAGGTCATTGAGCATAGTGCTTAGGTCCTCCAGCGATTCTGCCATAAGGACTATATCGTCGGCAAATCGAAGGTGAGTGATGTACTCGCCATTGATGTTGATACCGTATCCTTTCCACACACATAAAATAGATAAAATACTCAAAAATAGAAAATGGCAAAGTTAACTTAACTTTGTGGCAACTTTGTAATCGATGTTTTTAATGAAAATAATAAGATTTAACTTCAAGGATGAAGATACGTTTACCACATAATATAATACACATTATGATTTGCTCCTCTAATTATGTTGCAAATAACAAAGTTTACGCTATTGGCAAAATTGCCCACCCATTATTCAATTTTTTATACAAACTTGAGAATATGTTGTCAAAACGAATGTTTGAATACGTACTTTACTTAATTTTTGAAGTAAAACGTCTCTATCGACGTAGTGGAGAAATTTAGTACGGTATAAAAAAATGTCACATTTTTTTCTTTTCTCTCTTGCCTAACCTATTTAAATTTAAAAAATAAAATAAAAGAAGAACGATATGTAGTAACGAAGTTTCACTTCGTACATCTGTACACAATTAAACGCACAAGTTTTTTTTTAATATTATATTATCACTATAATTTCTAAGGCAAAAATCTAATATATATATAAAACAAAAATATTATAGCCTAAAATTACAAATCAAACTAGTGCAATACTAAGCTTAACTCAAAAATAGTACAGATCAAAAATAAAACTTGTCACAATATTTTTAACAATTATTCGTTTTTTTATTCATCATCATTATCATTTTATTACGATCAGGTAAAAAAATTATTGCAATCACCACAATATTGTTTCCCCGTAATAGAAAAACTTTCATAACCATAAAAAATTACACTGTTCTTTGGGTGCAATGCAAATTAATATCAACACTATGTAAAAAAAAATTGAATAAATCCAAATATGTATACATTTTGACTTTAACAAAGTATACAGTAACAATACTAAACAAAAACAAGGCAGCAGTAGGAGGTAGGAATGTTTGTTTACATGTAAAGCTGCCTGTTTTAACTGTAATGATTTACTATATAAAACGAGGAGGAATGCAGAAATGATATTTGAAAGGAATTTTGAATTGTAAATCAGATTGCACGATTCTGAAGACAGTGGAAAAAAATATTGTCATTTCGTCAATATCGAGACGTTCTCGTGATATTTGAGTCGCACACTAATTTTGAACCAGAGACTAACGGACGGCGATGATAAACATTTTTATTGATTAATGATTTCTTAACTTTACGTGAACACAAATTATAAAACAATTTTGACGAATGTTATCGCGTCCAATTTTACTTAGTTTTAATTCCCGACGTTTCCAGTGCTTTTCAACATCCATGTTCACGGGGGGGACAGGCGACGCGACGTCGAGAATTAAAAATAAGTAAAATTAAACGCAATTAAATCCGTAAGTTATAATATTTATTATATAAGTCAATGTGAATAAATATATAATTATATTAAATATTTTTATATATGTATTGAAATACTCAACTAACGCATCAGGCTTATTCATTTTTGTTTCCTCCCAATATATTTTTTAAGAATATGAGTAATGAGCAACAAACGACTACGAAGTTCACTTGATGGTAAGTGAATACTGGGGCCCATAGATTAAGAATCAAAATGCAGATGCATTGTCACCCCTGAGAACTAAGATGGAATGTTTCGTATCCAGTGAAAAGGGTCTCCGGTTCTCTACACTAACCATATCTAGCACAGCAGCATTAAGCTGCTATTTTACGCGAAAGGGTGTGAGAGGGTGGTCCTTTCCCGGTCGAGCTGACCATTCGTGCTATAACCATAATATAGCTAGAGCGTTATGAAAAGCGATTTTATTGCGTTTTGTTTTACTTATTTTTAATTCCCGACGTTTCGGGTGTTTTGCAACACATTTTTACCCAAACTTTTTTTCAAAGCCCAGCTTGGGATCCGAATCCGGGACGTCATAATCAGCAGACGCATTTACGATCACTAAACCAAGGAGGCAATCAAATTAATATGTATAAAAATAATATTTTGATGCACCAGGTGTAAACAATTTTCATTATCTTTCTGTGGAGTCATACAATTAAAGATTTGTAAGCCACATTCTAAATTATTTAAGTTATTATAACTGCTAGAGATTACCTCTATTGTCTCATTTTCTAATTTAAATTACTTGGAACTGATTCCAAATTGCATATTAAGTCATTACACTGCTCAAAAGAAGCAGATGTCTGTGTAGCCAAGTCCTTGGCTGAGTTAATATATAAATAATAAGATAGCACATTTGCTATCTGTCTTAAATTATATTTTGATAGGTAATACCTATCTCTAGTCAAAAATTTCTTAATTAAATTATTTATATCTATTAAATTAATTCTATCATTATAATTGTAACAATTAAATGTCAAGTTTAAATTATTATTACATGAAAAGTTATTCATTAATAAATTTAAATCATATCTTATTTTATTTTCCTGCGGCCAACCCTGTATATAATGTATAATAAACCGGATGATTAATGAGAGTGACCTTGACCAGTTGATTATATGGCCTCACTGCTGTTGACGAGTTCGACGTTAGAGGTATGCGTACCCGAGGTCAGCTAAAAATAACAATATTTAAATTTGACAAAAACATATAAATTTTTAAATAAACAAATTCAAAGTCTCAGATTTAACAGAATATTTGCATGGCTAAATTGATATCTCTTTTCTTGAAACCTTTATTGATTACATTGCATAATAATTTATCTGTTACAAACGTCTTTAATAAACAAAAAAAGATACATAAATTTGTGGTATACAGAAGCTCAAACTATAATAATGATATCAACTTGAATATAACTAGTGATTCGTTTAAATGAAACTAATTTTACGGATTTTATCGCGTATATTAACTTATTTTACATTCCCGACGTTTCAAGCACTTTACAGCACCCATGGTCACGGGGGGGACTGAGTTTAATCTGGAGGTAGCCGTGGTTAACTATGACATTGGGACGTCATACACCTCAGTCCCCCCCGTGACCATGGGTGCTGTAAAGTGCTTGAAACGTCGGGAATGTAAAATAAGTTAATATACGCGATAAAATCCGTAAAATTAGTTTCATTTAAATATGTAGTGTTCGCGTAAATATAAGAAATCACTAGTGATCCGTTCCTTTTGGTACCTATAGATTCTATACTCTTTGGCGACCTGCCCCGGCTTTGCACTGATACGTTAACTAATATATTGTGTTCTGTGGTACAGATAGCAGTAGCAACAAGTATCTCCCGCCTGATGACCTGTGGTGATGGAGGACGAAGTCAATATTTAATTATTCAAATATTTTTGACACTCTTCGTTTACAGAGCATTAATTTTGAGATAGGTTCCCAATTCGACCTATTGAAGTTAGCAAATTAAAGTTAAGTGAGCTACCACGTTAAAGCTAGATAGACTTTATAAAGTAAAAGTTACGGACTATAATACGTCTCGCTGCCGGAACTGGAACTGAACTTTTCTCTTCTCTAAGAGGGTTTTAGGGCAAGTTAGATTCCGTCGCGATGCGCTGATGAATGTGGCGGACTTAACAAATCCTAGATTTATTAAATTTTTCAGACCTGCAGATTTTGTCACGGCGTTTTCAGTTGACAGCGAGCTCGTAGTAAATTAGCAGTTTCAATTGTAATTTACTATTCGAGTTGAGATAAAGCTACAATTACACATATAACAAGAACATATAAGTTCAAAATTTGGCAAAGGTCAATTATTCAACAAATATAAGGTATGAGTATAATTAAAAAAAATAAACCTTTACCAGTTACTTGTTGCTCATGCATGAGTCTTTCATGGTATATTCAAATGCTCCTCGGTATGATATTCAAATGAATTCCACCTTCGTGAGCCATGATGAATCTTTTAGGAACGAACCTCATGGCTGGCAAGGTTCTTTTTGATGGTTCAACTCGAAACTTCGAAAAGAACTTCGCTATACAAACCAATGATTGTAATTTAGCAAACCGCATACCTGTGTTACAAGAAAATATCATGGTTACAATCTTTAAGTGTTATATTTCATTAAAGTTTTTCTTTACATTTTTTTATATAATGAGAGTGATAGACTGCTAAAAGCTACGCACTCAGCACCAGCACCAGCGTGAAATATCAGCCTAAAGCTGCTGTGTTTCGTATGGTGAGTGTAGAGAATTGGAGATCCTTTTTACTGGAAACGAGGCATTATAATAACACACCTGTATTTAGATGCTTAATCGGGAATGGACATAGAGTTCTATAGGTCACAGTACACACCTACCATCAGGTGGTATGTGTGCTCATTTGTCACCTAGTTTTTTAAAAAAAAATTGTGCACGGTAAGAATAGAATATAATAGAATAATTTTATTGAATATACAAGAATACTTATTGAATGTCATTTAAGCTATCGCACTGGTTCGGAAAAAAACTATCTTGGGAAGAACCAGCAAGAAACCCAGCGAGACATTTTTTAAATAAAATTAATTTATTATATATTATTTTACACAATTAGTACTAAAACATTTAGAAACAGCATGGTGGCTATCACTTCATTGTTGATTAACACTAGCTTATGATATATGGTCGTGGGTTCCGAGCCGTGACTCGACTACTGTCGTTTACCACTCCTAACACATGTATTTTAATCTTTCCAGGAGTGGTTAAAGGGAATAATAGCAACGTTTATAGCATTGCTAGTATTTTTATAAATAAAAATTAAAAAAAGAACAAAAGAGTAAGGCCTGAATAATGACTGTGTACAACAAATGCGTCTGCGCTGGCGCGTCTCCACTGTTTTTGTGCAAATTTTGCGACAAAACTTTTGCACATCTCACAAATGCTTACTTAAATGAGACCATGAAAAGAAATTAATTCTTGCCTCACACGCACTCAGTGCCCGACACTGGTGAATAAATATAAAAAAATAGATACTTATTGAAAGCAAATAACTTTTAGCAATTAGCCAGAATGATGAATGATGTAAGATCTAAAAACTTACCTATGCAGTTCCTGGGACCGGTTCCGAATGCTAGGTATGCACAGGCATGGCGGCCACTTGAATTTTCAGAAGAAAATCTTTCGGGATCAAATTTTTCCGGGTTTGGGTAATACTTTTCATCGTGCTGGATTCCTAAAGGCGATATGAGTACCATTTGACCCTTTCTCACCGTCACATTCATCCTGGGGATCTTGTAATCTCTTTTTGCGTTCCTTTGTAATGGCTCAACTAAGGGATAAAACCTAAGAGTCTCATTGAAAACTTTTTCCATATATTTCAAATCGGTGAGAGCTTCGAATGACAGCCTGCCGTCGTATTTTTCGAGTACTCTGTCTACTTCAGCGATGACTTTATTTTGAACGTCGGGATTTTTCGCTAACGCATACAACATAAAAGCCATTGTGCTGGCGCTCGTTTCATAGCCAGCTGCATAAAATACAAATGCCTGTGCAGCGATGACATCGTCTGTTAGTTCTAAAGACGTTTCATTTTTCCCTTCGGTTCTCTTCGGACCTTGGAGTTTACGGTCTTCCCTCAATTTCAAAATCAAGTCCATAAAATCTTTTCTATCTGTTGGCTTACCATTTCTCTGTTCTATAACGGTTTTAACCAGTTGTTCAAAGAACTCAGGCACTTCTTTGGGAAAAGGGTCGATATTTAATTTTCTCAAAACTCCGGGATACATCATGTCTATCTCATCAATATATGTCGGTGTGAATATAATGTTATCGATCTTTGTGAATATGGAATTATGAGTATCACTAATTGTGTCGACTTCCAAACCAAATGCACATGCTGAGATTGTCGCCATTGTATATTTTTGAACTAAGGAGTGTACTTCATGTTCTTTTTGCTTCTGACAAATATCATCGACAAGCTCTATGAATTTATCTCCACTCTTGCTTAGTAAATAAACCATATTCTTAAGTTTTCCAGTGGTGAAAATTGGCGTGAATCGATTTCTCAAGACACGCCACATGTCACTGTCGGAATGGAATAAATTATTTCCCAAGCCTTTCTCGCCGAACGAAACTCCTCGATCAGAGAAGTAGTCGAAATCCTTTATCAGAACATGCTTGATCACATCAAGGTCACGAAGGAGTAAGCATGGAGTTGTCATCCTGAACACTCCCACTACCTTTTCATTAGGATACGCATTGTAGATGTCTTTGAAAACCACTCCAATATTCTTTCTCCTCAAAGAAGAGTCTTGTAAATTGCCAAATAGTGGAACCGGTTTTGGTCCGACTACATTTCTTGATTTCCAATAGTTAAATGTTCTTGTCAAATAGTAATACCAAAAGTAACATATACTTGTTAACGCAATTAAAATATATATTAGCATTTTTTAGAGGCGAATTTGGTACGGACTTTGAATCGGAATGAATTAATTTGTATTGCGCTTTGTTTATATAGCGCTGTGATGTTTTGATGTGAGTCTCATTTAATTTATGTTATATCAAATTATAATATTTATTTCTCTTTATTTATTTAGGATACATACCGAACGTGTATGACAGCCTCATCATACCCTTATCTTAATAACACACAGTTGAAAAATTACCTTATTGAGAAATACTAAAATTATTAGTGTTTTATAACCAAATAAAAAAAAGTTCAGCACGTCAAAGTTGAACAAACTCTTAAATCTGATATATTTATATTAAAACATTGTATGAATAACTCTCTTTTTCTCTTAATCAAATTAAATTTATGATTTTTTTCAGAGCCATCGTAAGGAAAGGAAAATGCACCTTATGGTAAGTGGTGATGCAGCCCTAAATGGTAAATCACACTGTTTTAGCGTAACAAAAGCCTATATACACTCTTTGAAGACGACCAGATCGTATTCGAACGGAAAGAAGACGCCGGCAAATTATTCCACTCCTTTGCTGTACGCATTAAAAAAGACGAAGCAAACTATTTGGTTCCAATACGTGGAATATCGACAATAAAGGGGCAAAGACCCGCCGACCGCCTGTTTGTCCGATAGTGGAAAGGAGAGGAAAGACATCCTAAAGAATACCGAAAGACTAGCTACTCTACGCCTGTGCTCGAGGCTGACAAGATTGGTTTCAAGGTTGGTTACAAGGTCGCCAATAAGCCTCTTACCGCATCTCTCCACTAATTCCAACGCTTCCAGGTGGGCATTTTGCAACACCAGCCCGTATGTGACAGCAGTACTCTATTCACGACCGGACTTGCGCTTTATATAAAGTAAGAAGCTGCCCCGGCGTGAAGTACCACCGCACCCTTGCAAGGATACCAAATTTGCTTACGACTGCTTTGGTTATGGACTCACTGAACCATTCATAGTTGAGGTTTGGATAAAATTCAACCCCTAACAACTGAAGGCGGTCAGTGTACTCCAAGGATACATTCCGGAAAGTAGGAGCTGTGGCGAGTAAATCAGTAGCGTGAACAGACCTAAAGATCCTGCCACCACTACGTCATACATCGGACGATATCTTACGTCGTCGCTAAGCAACGGCCGCTCATTAGGGCGCATGTATTCCCATTGGTCGCAGCGCTAGCAGAGTCCGATGGCCGCCTGTGTACCTATTGTTCTCATTGATGGCGGCGTGGGCGGAGTTCAATGGCCGCCTGCGCATGTATTGTGTTCGTTGTGAATACGACCAATCAGTGTGTAGTGTAAGATAAACAACATATTGCGATTTTAATTATTATTAATTATTTTACCTATATAGCAATGTTTCCAATGCAATGATATACATTTCTGGTACACTTGTCTAACTTGTATTTGCGTGTTAATAAATATAGTTATTAGTGGTCTGCAGTAATTTAATTGCTAAATATAACGGCATAAGATCCTACTCCTATGCACTTACACTGGTGACCTCCGACATTCAAGACTTCTAAGAGGATGCAAACTGAAGGTGCCAACGCTGGTCTTTTGGGAGAATCCTGCAGAGTCGCGGTAAGAATACCACCGTTCAACCCTGATGAACCTGAACTATGGTTCGCGCAACTGGAAGGACAGTTCACGTTGTCCAGCGTCAGCGCTGACGCCACAAAATTCTATTACGTCCTGGCACAGCTGGAACCGCAACACGCAGCAGAAGTACGAGACCTAGTAGTTTCCCCACCGGCCGCAAACAAGTTTGATACTTTGAAGACGGAGCTGATACGAAGACTGTCTGCTTCCCAGAAACGAAAGATCAAACAGATGCATGAGGAGATAGGAGACAGAAAGCCGACGTAATTCCTTCGGCATTTGCAGCACCTAGCTGGAACAAATGTACCATCAGAGTTTATCAGAACAATGTGAGCAAGCCGACTTCCTACACACTTGCAGACCTGCATCGCCGCGCAGCAAACGAAGATGTCGCTAGAAGACTTGGCCGAGCTTGCAGACCGTGTCAATGACGTCGTTCCTGCAACTATGCTAGCCAACAGTCCAGTACTAGTACGTTATCTACACCTACGGCACCAATTAATAACACCATTGAAGCCTTAACGCGGACAGTGACAAAGCTCATCCAAAAAGTGGAAGCAATGAGTATGGAGTTACGTAAGCGTTCACGTTCACGCTCTAACGGACCAAGAAGAAAATACAGCCCCCGTTCACGCTCACGTCCTAGCGATCACCCGCATTGCTTCTACCACTACCGGTTTGGTGAAAAAGCACGGAAGTGTACTCAACCCTATACCTACCAGAAAAAGGGAAACTACCAAGGCAGCCATTAGTGGCGGTAAACGACTGCCTAGCGATTTCGAGCCGCCTGTTCATTAAGGACCGCAAAACAAAGGTGCAATATCTCATAGATACAGGTACAGACCTGTGCGTCTTTCCGCGATCCGCTGTTCGGGAGCCACGAAACAAGACAAAGTACGAGTTGTTCGCAGCCAACGGAACAATCATCTCTACTTATGGTTACTTGACATTAACAATCGACTTAGGACTCCGACGAGCTTTTACTTGGCGATTCACCGTAGCCGACGTCTCGAAGCCCATCATCGGCGTTGACTTTCTAGGTCATTACAACCTTCTAGTCGATTGCCGTAACCAGCGTCTGATCGATGGCGTAACGTCACTCACAGTTGCTGTACCACGTCATACTTCAACAGAGGCAATGTCATCTGTTCGAACAACAATCGACGACTGTGCTTACCATCGTCTGCTGAGAGAATTTCCTAACCTTACTCGTCCTGCCGGTAAACAAAAGTTAATTCGACATTCAACAGTACACTATATCCGCACTACTCCGGGTCCCCTTGTAACCGGACGTCCACGTCGCTTAGACCCTGAGCGTCTGAAGATTGCAAAGCAGGAATTCGATGAGATGCTACAAAACGGCACAGCGCGCAGATCCGATAGCCCTTGATCTTCGCCACTGCACTTAGCTCGCAAGAAATACGATGGTTGGAGACCTTGCGGTGATTACCGTTCATTGAACGCACGCACAATCCCGGACAGATACCCAATCAGACACTTGCAGGACTTTACACACCAGCTGGCCGGAAGTACTGTCTACTCAACATTGGATTTAGTTAAAGCCTACAACCAGATACCAGTTTTTGAAGCTGACGTATGCAAGACCGCAATCACAACACCATTCGGCTTATATGAGTTCCCGTTCATGGCTTACGGCCTCCGAAATGCCGCTCAAACGTTCCAGCGCTTCATGGATGAGGTTCTCCGGGGATTGAACTTCTGTTTTGGATACTTGTATGACATCCTGGTATATAGCTCCAACAGCACGCAGCATCAGCAACACCTCAGGCAACTTTTTCAAAGACTGACGGAATACGGCGTTCTAATAAACACCAACAAGTGCGTGTTTGGGCAGTCTGAGGTCAACTTCCTAGGATTTAGGTTTCAGCAGCGGGAATCCAGCCACTGGATGCGAAGTTGCAGGCTATTCGAGAATTCCCTCCACCAAAAACCGTCAAGGAACTCAGACGTTTTCTCGGAATGGTAAACTTTTATCGTCGCTTAATCCCAAATGCAGCTACTATTCAAGCTCCACTGAACCAAATGCTCACTGGCCCAAAGAAGAAAGGTTCGCAACCTATCAACATGACACCCGCTCTGTTGGAGGCCTTTAATCACTGCAAGAATAGTCTTTATGAAGCCACTCTATTGGTACACCCTGATTCACAAGCAGAGTTAGCGATTCATACAGATGCTTCAGATTCAGCAATAGGGGCAGTCCTGCAGCAATACAAAGACAATGAGTGGAAACCCTTGGCATTCTTTTCCAAGAAGTTAAGTCCAAGCCAGAGGAAGTATAGCCCTTATGATCGCGAACTTCTTTCCATCTACGAAGCCATCAAAGACTTCCGCTTCATGGTCGAAGCACGAAATTTCGCAGTCATAACAGACCACAAGCCAATGACGGTTGCTTTTACAACGCACCGAACAAGCTGCTCGCCACGCCAGTTTCGCTACCTTGACTTCACGAGCCAGTTTACTACCGACATCAGATATATCGCCGGAAAAGATAATATAGTCGCTGACACTCTTTCCCGCATTAATGAAATTTCTATGCCCTTAGATTACTAGTCCCTAGCCAGTGAGCAAGACACTGATAGCGAGCTACATGATCTGCTGAAGAACGGCTCTGCCCTGAAGTTGGAAAAGCTTAGGACACCGGGACAGGACCTGCAGATATACTGTAACGTCTCCACCCTGAGTCCACGGCCGTTTATCACATCTTCGTTCCGCAGACAGGTATTTAATGCACTACATAACTTGAGTCATCCAGGAACGAAGGCTACTGTCAAGTTGGCGACGCAGAGGTACGTGCGGAGTTCAATGGCCGCCTGCTCATGTATTGTGTTCGTTGTGAATACGACCAATCAGTGTGTAGCGTAAGATAAACAACATATTGCGATTTTAATTATTTTTAATTATTTTTACCTATATAAGCAATGTTTCCAATGCAATGATATACATTTCCGGTACTCTTGTCTAACTTGTATTTGCGTGTTAATAAATATAGTTATTAGTGATCTGCAGTAATTTATTTGCTAAATATAACGGCACAAGATACTACTCCTATGCACTTACAGAGCCATGGTGAGCTGGAGGCGTTGAATCGCCCCATTCGGAAAATGCCTGTAGGATGAGATTCACACGCTCAACCTTACTAACCACCTAAGGATGGAATGACGAAACACAGCAGCATTAAGATGCTATTTTACACTGGTATTCTGTGAGAGAGTTGATCTTCTTCCGCCCCATTCATGCTACAACCTTAACCACTTTCGAAACATTTTACATTCATAATTTATCAATTAAAAGATTTTTAATTAAAAAACAACCATGAAATTTTGAAGTTGTCGCCCAGCCTATTTCTTGTATCTGTGTGTCATGGGAAAAAAAAATAAGCTGTGTACCAAGATTTATTATAAAATAAGTATCATAAGGTATAGTAAGTAATAAATACTATGATAACAAATATCGTAATGTATTACGAGATTATATTGAAATAGTTAAAAAAAGGAGTTGTTGTTTATTTTTAGCCTAAAAGGGCGTACTAATTGCTAATCTTAGCTCCAATTTTTATGTAACAAAAAATATTAATATGGCTGTAACATCATAATTATTAGTGACGCTATTGACTTAAAACATAATAAAATAGAATTATCTCGATAGAAAAAAAATCACTAAGTTATCTCTTATTTTCATCGTGAACCGTTGTTTTGGCCGTGCTGCATATTATTAAGTGAAAAATGTAATAAATTTTTGAAAATTAATAAAAAATTTCACGTATAAAACATACTTATTTTTTTTTAATTTTGAAAAATCCCTCTCTTATTTTTCGCAAAAATACCTCTCTTCGTTTTTCACATCAGTCGCAATCGCTCCGTCGCGACGGGAAGACTGTATTTCTGTGCACAGTGCCAGCGCCCGCGCCGAGAAAAAATTTGTGTTGTACACGTTGTGTTGATAAATTGGTCAATAGAAATACGACTGGCTGACCTGGAAATAAATGGAATATTATCCCAAGCGAAAACAGTAATTCCGTAGTAGTAATGCCCCGGGCACCTCCCAGCTATCACACAGCCGTCACAAAGAAGGCACGTGGCTCATCCTGATTAATTTAAAATAAAGTGAAGAAAAAGACTATTACCGTGTTTTTTGTCAGAAAAAATTGTCTTCATTGTGGATCTAATTCTACGATAGGTACACAAAATATTAGAATAGGTTTTATTTTCCCTAATTACTTAACCTTTGGCGTACCACATGGGGTTATTTTAACCCCAACACTTTTAAAATGCCATGATTTCATATTGAAACACAATCAAATGACTCGATTTTCTCATTTTTATTTTTAACCCCACGTTGTACAGGACGTCGCTGACAAGGAAGTATACCTTTTTTCGGTTTTATGTTATTTACACTTACAGTAGGTGTATTATGTATACAATATTGTATTTGTTATAGGTGCAGATATTTATTACACCTACAAATATGAACGATGATCGTATTGCGGCATTGTTATTGGAGGAATATGAGTCTAAAGAAAAGATAACCCACATGTACCACGCGATACAAGAAAACACGTGAATGAAATTCTAAATGGATAAGTTCTAGGACCATCACCAAAGCAGCCAAGGAGACCTCAGAGATGTTCGTTCTGTATTAGAAACAAGGACACTGAATGGCTGCTTCTTAAAAATGTGTAATGCTATATGCAAAAAACATGCAAATTTAATATGCCAAAATTGTCCTGATTTAGGTAACGAACGATCTCTCTCAAATAACATACCGTGATTGTAATTATTAGTTATATATGTTAAAACAGTTCTCTTGTTTTAAATAATAAGCAAAATAATTACGTTTTCGATTCAAAAATATTTTTTTTGATTTTTTTATACTACCTAATTGGAAATTCGTTGATTTTATGGAGAAGTTCTTCGATTGTAACTTTTTCTTAATAAATGTTTATTTTTATACATCTTTGTTTATTTTTTATTCACTTATTATTATAAATACCTAAAAAATGCACATAAATTTATTAAACTTCATTTACACACAAACTGGACGCTAAGTCTTATGGGGTTATTTTAATCCCACATGGTACAGGTGAGGAGTATTTTTCACCTTGTACGCCGAAGGTTAACCATTTTGTTATGACGTAACCAATAGAACATATTCCGGAACGTTAACCAGTGCATTATCAAGCGAAAAATATCTGATTTTATCATTACCATGTTTGTCATTACCGTGGATTACCGTAACTGTTTTAAACCACGGTAATGAAGACGATAATATGATAATGACTTTCTTTGCTATTTTATACTATATTGACAGAATACATATAATACATATAAGTAAATACTACGTTTTTTTTAAACTAGTACTGATTGTAATTAGTGTATAATTAAGCATTGCATTATATACGCCGGTTTCACTTGTTTTAGATGAGAAAATAGACATGCTACGGCGTAACAAGCAAGTAAATAGAAAAGAAATATTAAAAAAAACGATTAGCAGGACAAAAAGGGCGCAACAAAATAAAGTTTAACCCTGAGTTATACAAAGAATACTTATTAAAAAAAGAAAAAGCACGCTATATTAGAAGAAATGATACTAATAAAACGTACCAATGAAAGAAAACCAAGGGAAAAGAGGGCAAAGAAAAAAAATGGAATATAAACCAACAGAATTTAAGAAGAAAGAAAAAGAACTTAAAATGTTACAAGAAAAAGATACACTTGCTGAATGAGATTCTGAAGATTTCCTGGAACAAAGTTTTGAATTACAACAAGAACATCGAGATGCAATTACAAAAACTTCTTCTCTTGCAAGATTATTCATCGAAAATTATGCTTCAGATGATCCATGGAGTAATCCCAGACCTGTACTATATTTTCACGCGTGGTTGAAAAAAGTCGATAACCACTGCCAATCGAAGACCAGTTACAAAAAAATTGTACATCAATTCTCTCTTCAGCTACACGTAGAGTTTGCTATAGAATGCAAAAAAAACTGCAAATTCTATCAAAATAAAAATAGGAATTTAAAAAGCCAAATGCAGCGTTTCTCAAATGCATAATTGGTATGAGACAAAAAGTCTGAACAGCCCAGGAATAAAAGCAGAAATGATGATGGAAGACGCAACCAAAAAAGAGGTGTTGAAAAAGCCATAATATTTGTTGTTATTTTAAAGAGTAACATCAATCAAGATTACGTGAAGCAGAAAAGGCTGAAAAACAAAAGCTTAAAGATAATATAGAACCAGTACGCGAGAAATTGAAAAAATGTAATTTAATTATGGAATTGCCTAAACTGACAAGGAAATCTAATACAAAAGAAAAAGAAACCACACAAAAAAGGCAAATTGATAGTGACATTAAATGTTTTTATGAAAATAATGATAACTCTAGAATGGCCTCTGGTAAAAAAGGACTACATTACTTTAAAGAAAGAAAAGTAGCAGAAGACATTTCTAAGAAATAGTCTATTAAATTTGCACAAAAAGCGAAGCCATTTTGGGTTGTAGCTCCTAAAGAAAAGGATAGAGAGTCCTGCATGTGTAAAGTACATGAAAATATAGATTTGCTGGCAAAAGCTCTTCACAAAAACACAATAAGTATCGAAAGTTCTGCAAAATAAATATATCGAGATTAAGTTATAATTATTACAGAATTTGAAAGTTATTTTGTGAGATTGTCTTTACCAAAGAAGATTTTTAATAAACATTTATTGTCGAATAAATGTTTATTAAAAATCTTCTTTGGTAAAGACAATGATATGTTTTTATTAAGACTTTAAATTTTTAATACATGTTTAAGGGAAAGAGAATAGTACGTAGTATCATTTTTATTATTGCCGTGTTCAAAACCGTCATTGCCGTGTGAACGAAGTGCCATTACCGGGATTCCTAAAACTTTAAGGGCTCTACTAACTAGCCCTAGGAGAGGGCCTTCGTTTTTTTAATAATTTATACATTAGAAAATTTTAATTTAGACTAATTTTGCGGTTAAAATGGATTTGTATTTTATTTTCTTCAATCTGCCCAATTTACATCAAATGAAATAATTACCCTTTTGTGCTAATAATCTTTGGAATGAAATAGGACCAGTACTCACACCATAAGGTAAAATAAACACTTTAAGATACCTTCTTCAGTAACAATGGTAACTAATTTTTGTGATTATTTATCTAATGAGGCTTGTAAGTAAGCCTCTTATAATTCTAATTTGCAAAAGTAGTTGTTACCCTGTAATTTTATCAAAATATTATCAATTGTGGGTAATGGATAATGGTCTATCTTTAAATGCTTGTTTATTGTTATACGATAGTCACCACATAAACGAACTGTTCCATCTGGTTTTCAAACTGGAACAACTGGTATCCCCCACTCAGAATACTCAACTGGCTCTATACGCTTATTTTTTTTTTATTTCTTCTTTAACTTTATTTTTTTGAGCAAATCGAACAGTTCTGACAGGCATAAATACTGGTTTAACACCTGGTTCAATTAATACAGAATTGGTTCTCCTTTAAAAACCCCCACACCTGGCTCAAAAAGATTACTGAATTTTTCAAATATGTTTTGTATTTATTTATTTTTGAAGCTTTTTCACAAATCCTTTGTTCGAACTTTGGTGGCAATTGAAATGAAGAGAGCCAATCTTTACCTATAAACTTGGGCAATCCGTCTTTTACAATAGATAATTTCTGATTATTAACTTTAATAGATGTTTAATGATTAATAACTTATACTTAAGTTTTCTATAATTCCTAAAGGTGTAGAAGTAGACTGGTCAAAATTAGTAAAAATAACATTACATTTTTTATCTCTAGCTCCGGGAATAAAATGTTTTTATCGAGTAAAGAAATAGTACTTACATACCCCAGTGTCAACCTCAAACTTTAGTACCTTTCCATTTACAAAGACCTTTAAAGTAGTAGACGGAACTTTTCCTGTATTACTAAAACGGGAGATATCAAAGTTTCTAATGTCTTTAATGGGGGAGTTTTTATCCGAATTTACATCACTATTTTCTGAATTAAATGTTTGCACTACATTTAAATTTTTTTACTTTTATTTCCTTATTTTTACTACACACTTCAAAATATGACCTTATACACCACATTCATTGCAAAATTTTTCTCGTAGGGTACAATGTACTTTTATGTGTCCATTTTACCACAACAAAACATGTGATACTCTGCTTGATGGCTGGGCTTGCATTTTGCTTAACTACACTATGGTTTCTGTAAAATAATTTCCTTGAATTTAAACATTTGTGATTTTTCCTGCTCTTTTTTATTATTAAAAACCTACATATATGCTGTCTCCACAGTTTTTCCAATGTTAATTAAACTTTCTAATGACTGATAGGCTTTTTTCAACAGTTCAAATTTAACTGAATCGCAGTAAGTACCATTCATTAATCTTTCCTTTATTTCTCCATTTAAATTTTTGAAGTTGCAATATTATGACGGTCTCTTTAGTTCCAGAATATACTGATCTATTTTTTCATTAGATCTTTGACATCTGCTTCGAAATTCTGCTTAATAAAGGGTATATTTTTTTAATGGGTGATAATATTTTCTCAGTTTTTCGTAAATATTATTATATGTTTCGGTGACCGGTGATATGGGTGTACATAATTTGGTCAGTAAATTATAAACGTTTTGGTTAAGTTTGGTAATAAGTAATGGGACCTTTTTCCCTCTGGGATGTCATTTAGAACAATGAAACATTCATATTGTTGCTGGTATGCATTCCAATTATCATCGGTGAAAACTTCCAAACTGGTGATAGAATTAATTGTGCTACTAGAACTAGAACTAGTGTTTAAGCGGTTTGTATGAATTTCTGTTTTTGTCTATCAATGTATTCACGTAAATATTTTCGAACGTCTTTGAACCATCAAAACAAATTTCTTGGACACGCCTTGGTATGCTTATTTTGTTTCTTTTACATATATATTAGCAATTGCTATTAATTCCTCTTAAGTTTTTTCTTGTATCCAGGATTTTTTCCTTTGTATTAAACAAATATTCGATTAAATCCATGAAATGGTTAAAACATTCATTCCACTTGTAGGTTATTTTAGACGTTTGTCTTTGCGTTAAATTTTTATTCCCTAATCTTGTACAGGAATTGGTAACAAAATGAATTAATTTCACTTGTTTTGGTTCGTCCTCGTCGCCCATTGTTATATCTCACTTTAACCACGGGAAAAATTAATTAATTTATACAACCACGTGTTAACAAAAAGAATGTTATATTTAGTTGAAAGATAACCATAAACAAAAACTAAACACAACAACTAGTTTTGCCTTTGAGATTATAAATGTATAACAGTAGTAAAGTAAAAAAAAATAATAATAAATAAAGCAATAACTGATTTTGGTCCGACCAGAGATTCGAACCAGGGACCTCGTGATTAGCAATCGCGTTTACGGCCATATTATATTAGAAATAAATGTATAGTAAACGAACTAACAAATAAATGAAGTACAAAGTAATTAATAATAATAATAATAAGATATAATATTTTAAGAAAAAAAGAAAAGAAAGAATAATAATGTCAAAAGTAATACAATTGAGAACGTCAAATGATTTCGTATATGTAATTAGAAAGTTTTACTTTTTTTATTATTGCTTGTTTATTAAATGTCCAACTTATAGGATAACAAAGAATGTAGTTTACGTAATTTTTAAATAATTTTGATTGCTTTTATATTACAGATTCATTCGATTTGCTTTTTTTATGTTACAGATTATTTATTAAACTGTATTTTCTTTAATAATAATTATTTTATTTTTAAATAAACTTAAACGTCATAATGAAATATTTTAACTTTACATAACTACAAAAACTGAATAGATGGGCGACAGCATCCACCTGATAACAAATTAAAATAATAAATTACTGCGGTTGCCGACTCTCCACCAAGTGTGGCAACTTAGATAAATATTATTTCTATCATGTACTAACTAGGTAAAGGGGTAGCACTATCCAGCAGTGGACTTTTGGTAGGATGGTTGGTTAACGTAAAATACGTAGATACATTAAATGAAACTAATTTTACGGATTCTATCGCGTTTAATTTAACTTTTGTAATTCCCGACGTTAAATTAAACGCGATAGAATCCTTACAATTCGTTTAATTTAATCGCGTAAATATTAGAAATCATTATACGTAGGTACGTCAAATAATAAAATATCGTGAGATCTTTAAGGTTCGATCAATACAAAGAGTTGTATCATTGCATAAAATTGTTTAAAATAAAATCACATTTAACAGGAAGTAAAGCACCAGTTAACGTATTCGTTATTTTTATACGTTCGTTAAGACCAATATTTTATGTAACAACTATTTTTCTAGTTTGACGCGAGTTTGACCATTTTAAGTTTATAATGCTATATGTCAAGTTTAAATAAAACAACCTGACGTAATTTTTATTTTTCTAAGATTTAATTTTTTTTTACGATACCGCCACAGACTTCACAATACAGAAAAAGAAATAAAGAAAGAAATACCAGTTTAAGCAAGCAGCATAAAATGTGTGAAAGTAAAAAGACATGACTTTGACATTAAAAAGCAAAGAAACATTCAATTCTTAAATAGTAACATTGTTAATGTTTTATGCGTGAAACACGAGCACACAATCCACCTCATGGTAAGTGGATGCTGTGGCCCATACATATTTACATCTATTCTAGATTAAGAATTAAAATGCAGATGCATTGTCATTCATTCATGTTGACGTTCATTCTTTTTTAATTCTGACTGCAGTATACCTCTATAATCAAAGATGACGTAAAGCAGCCAAAACGTCGAGTCAGTAAATTAGTTTTATTTAATTCTTAACCGTTAATAAAAGATCACTAAAATAAACAAACTCAATGGTTAAGCAGTAATTAAAAATACCTGACTGCGTAAAAGAGTTTACAGAAAAGAGTAAAATTTCATACCCTATGTCACTTCTACAACTGAGACCAATGTAACAACACCCCACTCTTAATACCTGTCAAGCCGTTTTCAGGCTACGGAGCGTGAAAAAAAAAACCATGTTCACACAGAATACCAGCGTAAAATAGCAGATAAAGGCTGCTGTATTTCGTAGGATGAGAGTAGAAAAGCGGAGATCTTTTTTACTGGAAACATTTATATAAACAGGCATTTTATATTAGTCCTGTATAATAAAAACGCATCTGCATTTTGGTTCTTAATCGATGATCGACGTAGATGTGAAAACGTGAGTCCTGTTGAATCCACCGGTATTCCTGACATCACTCTCGACACAAAGCTTCAGTATATCCAAATTAAAAGCAGATTAACTCTAGAGCTTATGATGTAAAATGATTAGAGGTCTCAATCTCACTATTGTATATAAATATATGAACTGTTAATATATTTATATATAAATATAAATTTATTAATTTTGGTCTCTCAGTATATTTACGAGAATTTTATGTATATTAACAAAAACATAGGTAGTGTTAGTAAAAAAATGATAAACATTCTGTAAACACAAGCTAGTGATACCAGTTTCTCGACTCCATAGAGCTAGTAATATTCATTCTTGGGACAATGTATTCGCTATTACAACAAAGACATATTACGAATGTGTGCGTGCGTAGTAAAATAGTAGATTACTACACATCCTGAATTTTAAAGATAAAATGGACGGAATGTTAGAGATTTTTTTAATTAACTACTCTTAACAATTCACCTATATTCATCATCATCATCATTACAGCCCACTGCTGAAAATAAGCCTACTCCAAGGAATGTATCAAAGCACGGTCCTGAGCCACCTGCATCCATCGACTTTCTGCATGTCCTCCTTCCCCATCGGTTGTCGGTTCTTCGAGCTATATGGCCGGCCCATTGCCACTTCAGCTTACTGATCCATTGGGCTATGTCGGTCACTCTGGTTCTACTGTGGATATCCTCATTTCTAAGTTTATCACGCAGAGAAACTCCGAGCATAGCCTTCTCCATAGCTCGCTTGAGCTTTCTCATACGGCGAGCAGTGAAGGACCACGTCTCAGTTCCATAGACCTATTGATCACTGGCAACACGCATTGGTTGTATAGTCTAATTTTCAAGTTTTGAGGTATACCTGGCGAGATGTGCCGTAATTTCCCGAACGCTGCCCAGCCGAGTTGAATCCGTCGATTTACCTCTCGGTCGAAGTTGGACTTACCTACTTCGGTCGAGAGGTCAATCGACGGACTTACTCTTACTAACACTGCATTAGGTCCCTAAATGTCACAAATTTTTTTCGCGACTTGAGTCGCATTTGTCCCTTTTTCGTAATAAAACTTCAGTATGTATCGAATTTCTTCGTTAGATTCACTCATTGTCGCGGACAGAAAAACAATTGAAAAATGGCGGGAAAGTATTTATACTTTTTTTTTACTTTTCTTAATGTCCTATATGAATTGATATTAAAACCAGCCAGATACAAATAGTACAACCAAAGAGATTTTTCTTCAATTTTATACAAACAAAATACGAAGAAACTTTTTCCCCGACCTTATTAGTCCTTTGAAATGACAACGCCAGTAGCCTTCTTTATTTGAATTTGGTTGCAGGTGTCCATGGGCTGCAGGACCCACTTTCCATCAAATGAACTATAATTCTCGACACACATTGTCAGTTAAACTGATTAGTTAAGCTGCCGTACATCCAAAAACTCACTGTGAGTGTGAAATTTTAACAGACAAAACCGACGGATTTTTTCGTGCACACCGTAAGTTCTTTGGAAACAAGGGACAGCCTTGATGGAAGCTTATCGACCAAATTAGTGATATATTAAATATGGTTCAAATTAAGAGTACCCTCAACCGAGAAGCACGCATGAGTATATGAACGTTAAGGAGGCTAGAGAGATATGTCAGGATTGTGCCAAATGGAAGCTCTTAGTCTCTGCATACCCCTCTGTGTGAGGGATGTGAGTGTTTAGATATGTATTTAAGTAATTCTATGAGACAGTCCATGCAGAGGCCTGAGGTACCTTACAATTATTTTTACAAAGAGCTTTTCGATTGGCGATAGAATCTTCTCGTTTACGTCACACGTAAAGTTGTTAGAACGACAATTCTTTAATAGAAAATTGAAGCAAAGTATTGTGAGATAAATCTCAACTCAAAGTACGCCACGGTCCAAGTAACTGCAGCAATAGAAACTGCGACCCAATACGCGATAAAGGCCATTATTGGCTTATAATAAAGCGCACAGAATGCTGTGCGCTTTATTTCCGGATTATACCGTGGTATAATTTGCACACTTCTGTGATTTTCATTGTATTGACTCTTTATTAATCTATTCTGATAAATAAATCTTTATAAATCTTTATTAATTTATTCTGTTTTAATAAAAATGCCGTCACGTAAGGACTTACACGCCCATCGTTTTACATATAAATACATATATACATAAACACTCACGCCTGTCACCCAGAGGGGTAGGCAGAGACTACGGACTTCCATTTGGCGCGATCCAGACACACCTCTCTCGCCTCTTTTACATCCATATATCTACGCATACACGCTCGTCGATTAAGGGTACTCCTAATCTGGCCCATTTTTAATGTATCGCCGATTTGGTCGATAAACCTTCGTCTAGGGCGTCCCTTCCCGACCCTGCCGTTCACTTCTGCAACATAAATTTGCTTTGTCACTCTTTCCTCGTTCATTCTTTCTACGTGACCAAACCACCGAAGCATTCCTTTCTTAATCCTTGTCACAACGTCATCTTGCAAACCACACTTTTCTCTTATTACACTATTTCTCACCTTGTCATTCAGATTCAGCCCTAGCATACTCCTTAAGGAACGCATTTCTACAGCATTTATTCTACTCTCATGCTTCTTCTGCCAGACCCAACTTTCACTGTCATACATTAAAGTAGGTACTAACACAGCACTATGAATTGCCATACGTGCCTTAGTTGACACATTCTGACTCCTCACAATAGCGTGTAGGGCCCCATTCACTCTATTTCCTGCGTTCACTCGTCGTTCTATATCCTTATCATATCTACCATCACTGCTAAATAAACATCCCAAATATATAAACTCATCCACTTGCTCAATCAACTCCCCTTCTATTCTTATTTAACATAAAGTTTTACTTTCTTCTCTTTCAAAAACCATCACTTTCGTCTTACTTGCGTTCACTTTTATACCCCTTTCTTTCAATGACCAATTCATTAAAGTAACCATCATTTGCAACTCGGCCGCCGACGATGCAAATATGACTTGATCATCGGCGTACAAAAGGCATTTGACGGTTGTCTCACCCATTCTCAACCCACATTCTTCAACTTTCAAAGTTTGCAAACAACTGTCCATAAATAGGTTAAACAGCCACGGGGAAGCCACACATCCCTGTCTGACACCTTTATGAATGCTAAACCAGTCCGAGTAGACCCCGTTGATCCTGACACAAGCACTAGAGTCCCTATAAAGAGACCTTAATGCCTGTATCAAGCCAGCGCTCAACCCAAATGAGTTCAGTGTTTGCCATAACACATTCCTGTCCACTCTGTCATAAGCCTTTTCCAAGTCCAAGAACGCACAAAAAACTTTCTGGTTTTTAGCCAAAAACTTCTACGCTATCATGCGCATGGAAAAGACTTGATCCGTACACCCCATCCCCTTTCTAAATCCAGTTTGCAGATCCCATATTTTTCCATCAGTTTCCTCTCTATACTACTCTCTATAATACTCTTTCAATTAACACCTTAGCATACAGTTTACCCACAATGCTAAGCAAGCCGATACCACGGTAGTTTTTACAGTCCTGCTGCGACCCCTTTCCCTTATATATTGGGACTATAACGGCTTTGTACCAGTCTTCCGGTACCCGTTTCAGTTCCCAACATAAATTAAACAAGGTGTGCAGCAGGCCTGCAACCACACCCTCACCAGCCCTTAGCATTTCGAGTGATACTCTATCATATCCGGCTGCCTTACCTGCTTTCATGCTTTTCATTGCTTTCATTATTTCATCTACACTTATCTCCCTACCTCTCTCCACTTCTTCCGGAATTTCTATTTCACTTATTTCAGACGACTCTTCACTCTTAAACACGCTTTCAAAGTATTCCTTCCATCTCTTTAAATTCGAAACTTCATCATTCAGCATGCAGCCATTCTCGTCTCGTATAGCATTCATTCTAGGCTGTTTTGAATTTTCCCTGGCAGTTCTTACGAGCTTCCAGAACATTTAAATATTTTCCTGGAAGTTATCAGATATCCTTCTATCATTTTTATCTATCCTTTCTTGCTTTTTCCTTTCAACAACTTCTTTTACTCTCTTATTTAAACGTCTAAAGTCTGCCTTTTTTTCTTTCAATCTCATCATTCATACTGCCAGAATTACCAGCTTTAGTTGCTAGTAAAAATAAATAAATAAATAAATAAATAAATAAATAAAATAAATAAATCTAGCCATGCTCTCTTCTTTGCTTCAACTTCCATCCGTACCTCATCATCCCACCACAACGTATTACTTTTCCTTTCATTCGTTCTCTTACTTACACTGCATACTTCGGTGGCTGCACCCACCAAAACTTTCTTAATATTATTCCATACATTCTTCCATTCTAAATCATTCATACATAATTCGGTCAACCCACTTATATTTTCCCTCAGTCTGCATTTATACATCTCTTTCACACCTTCATCTTGTAACCTCTCTATTCTTATACGCTGTAACGCAGTGGTAGACACCGATGTCCGATGCCGCCAACGTCTGAATAGACCATTAATTCGGCATAAGACCAAGTAATGATCCGTCCCTACGTTGGACCCCCGGTAAACCCTTGTATCTACCACTGCGCTGCACAATTATAAAATCTATCATGCATCTATCATCCCCTCTTTCCCATGTATACATGTGAATCCTCTTATGGCGAAAGAAAGTGTTCGGCACAAAAATATTCTTTTACACACATACGGTGAGGAGGTCTTCACCATTCTCATTTATTCTTTCATCGCCAAACGTTCCTAATATCCTTTCATAACCAGACCTCTTCACCCCCACCCTTCCATTAAAATCTCCTAACATAATAATATTTTCATTTTCCTTACATTTCATCAACACCAGCCTTACCATGTCCCAAAACTGCTCTCGGATATAAGTGGGCTTAGACATATCTGGGGCGTACACCCCTAGCACAAACAACTTCTTTAAGCCCACTTTCATTCGTATCCACAGCAGCCTTAGGCTAACACATTCATACTCTTTCACACATTGACCCATTCTTTCTGAAAGGATGACACCGACTCCCTGGCATGCCCGCTCGGTCTCGTCTACTCCAGACCAGTAAGCGGTATACATGCCATGTGCAGTGACATCTCTTCCCTTTCGTTTTGTCTCGTTTACATATAACACATCTATTCCTCTATCATTCATCATTTCGCATACTTCATCCATCTTATCATTCATTGCTCCACATACATTCAGCGTAGCCAGACGGGCCTCCGCAATCCACTTTTCGCCCCTCCGGGAGACAGGACGTGACGGGTGGCGAACCTCGTCGCCGGTTTTTCTCCCGGAGATTCTTCGCACCCCTGCCCCATTAAAGGGGCGCTCATGGTGCGAACTAAGGGGTGGTAGATTTTACGCCGCTACCATACGGCGAGGAGCCGAGTCTGTCGTTTCGGCTTTGTCGCTCGTTTAGCACCACCCGGGGGTCACGTGTAGGGTGGGCCTAGGATTAGGTGGTCGAAGCCTACGGACGCGAGCGACTCATCCCCCTCGTTATACAGACATTTTAAAAACAATTTTTTTTTTAAATAATAATTTATTTTAAGAAACTGTACAATTAATTTAATTAATGTCTTAATTTAAAATAGTCTACAATAACAGGCACCTTAACTAGGATAAACCTGTATTTCTGAAATTAAATATGGCCAAACAGTCTTACTTATGCAGATTCTGAGTCAGACACAATGTGTCCCTGGGAAGCTCTCCAGTAGGGATGCGCGCCACAAATCCTAGACCGTATATTTACTGTCCGCGCCTAACTATTCCGAGTTCCCGACAAAAATGAGAGCGTACTAACGTTAGCACCGCTTACAGACGACTCTGCCTTTTCGCTCGCGACCCGCGCGTCATTGCCACGCTCGGCCGAACTTCAACCGGTATCGCGCCGAGCCGAGTGCCATCTGGCGTCGATTCTTGACAGCGTTTGGCGCGAACAAACCCCCGTCCCGGACATAAGGATTTAGGTTCGCGAGCAAACCGGTCAGCGGGAGGGTCGAGCCTCCACTGGATGCCCCTCCTGGACATCGCAGCACCTCAACAAGTCCTATACTGGACAGAAGTCCGACGACCTCTCTCAAACACCTCAGGCACAAAACTGCATGGTGCTTGCCCTGGCAATGCAGACAGGGCCGCCGATGTGGACAGCATCGCTGAAGCACGACGTTACCCGGTGATCAGATGCTCGACAATAGGAGCAGTGGGGGGGTTGACGACGACTTGCCTGGCGGATTTAGCCTCTCACTGGGCACGGCTCGTAAGTCATCAACGGCGCCCGTCGCGTTCTCGATCTGCCGGCACTGCTCCTCCAAAAACCGCAGCAGGTCATAGAAGGGCGGAATATAGGAGGCCTCGTCCCCGCCGTACCTCTCCTCAAAATGGGTTCGAAGGTCGAGAGGTAGACGGGACAGCACGATGCGGAGCAACAAAAAGGCCCATTCGCCCACTGGTAAATCCAGCCGCCTCAACGTATTACAGGCCACCATGACTGGATCCAACAGGTCCGGACGTAGTCTGGCCCGGTCACTAAGCAACGGGAGGCTTAGAAGCCGCTTAACATGTTCGTCCGCAATTCGCCGGACGTTGGCGTATCTTCTGGCTAGGAGGTCCTGAGCAGTCTGGTAGGCATCGTCCGACAATCTCAAGTGGCCGACGACGCCCAGGGCCTCCCTCTCCAGTGAGGCCAGGAGATACGCCATCTTTTGGCTCGGGGTCAAGTCACTCCTTGCGTCCACTAGGCTGTCGAAAAGACCAACGAAGGTCAGCCATTCGGAAAGGACCCCAGAGAACTTTGGCAGGTCCAGAGTTGGGAGTCGTCCCAACAGCTCCGGCTGAAGCTGCTTCCGAGATGACTCGGGCAGGTCACTCATCCAAGCTTCACGCGCCTCCTCGGCATACCTGCCTTCAGCCTCTATCAACTCGTCCGTGAGCGAAAGGAACTGCTCATAGTCCGCGAAGCAGGAGTCCAGGACTCCCTTCTCCACATCCGAATCTTCGAGCTCAGCGTAAGCCTCCTCCACTGCGGCCTTTCGAGCATCCACCTGCTCGAACCGCTTCATCAAGTTATGGACCCTATCCGGTCGACCTATCAAAGCATGGGCGCTTGTGGCCCAGCGCAACTCAGTCCGCAGACAACGGATCAGTAGCTTGGGCGATGACATCACTACTAAATACAAATTACGACGTGGCTCGAGCACAAATTACAAAGATAACAAATAAAAAATACAACAAAAAATTAACAGTTAATAAATTCAGTCCCTATCAAATCGCGTTGAATAGAAATTACACAAATACGAATTACTACATATCAACCAAATACAAGTTAGCACAAAAGAAAATACACAATTCAAGTTAACAAATAACAAATACTAGTGCGATCAAATCAAGTTAAATTCAAATTGCGCAAATACAATTACTACTCTTTAGTTCAAATACAAATTACAATACAAATAAGATACACTTCATGGTCGATCAACAAAAAATGCCTAGCTCAGAAATCGACCCTTCGATAAGTAATCCACTACAACTATCCGACAACGATAATTAACCGATTACGTAAAAATAACCATCTACCTACATGACGTATATCTCTAGAAAAACTCACGCTTGCGCAACCTAGGGCGAGGCTTTTCAAACTACCCACTAACCAAAAAAAAGGCAAGCAACAAAGCAACAAAGGAAAATAATTTTATTATTACGTACAAAAAAAATATTTTGACGTATTACGGACGGGCGTGATTGTAGATACAAATTAAACCAATCAAACCAACGCTCCCTGCCACCAGAATTGTTTAATTTTTATCAAACACTATGATCGGGATCGACTGGGACCGGGAGGAATTTAGCGGAGCTTACTTACCTATATCCAAGGCGACTGGTCCCTCCGGAGTCGGCAAGGTCGCATGTGGTTGTGTAGTGCAAGGGAAATAAGGTGATGTGATGTGTATCTGGGTGTGACTGATGGTGATTGAACCTAGACCTTAGCCGTCGGCAGCAGCCCGGGCGTCGACACCGCTCCAACTTGACGGGGCCTTCCGAGGCGTTGTTCACAGTCACTTTCCTCGTTCGTCACGATGACAGTCAATTAATTCTATCGTACGATTAACTAACTTACAGAAGCCACTAACTATCGCTGGGTATAAGGTTAACGCACAAAACGCACACGGAGTTTCCGGATCAAAGGTCACTACCGTTTCGCGTAGCAACAGTTAGTTCTAGAATATCAGAGGCCGCACTAGCTAATATTGCCGAATGCACTTATGCAGATTCTGAGTCAGGCACAATGTGTCCCTAAGAAGCTCTCCAGTAGGGATGCGCGCCACAAATCCTAGACCGTATATTTACTGTCCGCGCCTAATTATTCCGAGTTCCCGACAAAAATGACAGCGTGCTAACGTTAGCACCGCTTACAGACGACTCTGCCTTTCCGCTCGCGACCCGCGCGCCATTGACACGCTCGGCCGAACTTCAACCGGTATCGCGCCGAGCCGAGTGCCATCTGGCGTCGATTCTTGACAGCGTTTGGCGCGAACACCATTCTATTCTGTTTTATTCTATTCTAATTCAATTGCAAGCAGATTAAGGTAAATTTCCCTACAATGGATCTTGAAGTCAACTAACTAGCTACTTTCTGAGCAAGTTATGGTCGTTGGTGAAGCGTCATACTTGTGACCAGTTACTGTTTGGGGTCCCTGTCTGGGTCAGCATAGGTTTGCAATCCATTTACAAGCTTTAACTTTGGATATATTTTCTTGTTTTGTGTAGTTTTATTATAGAATATGATTTGATTACATACAGCGAATGATATTGGAGGCGCTGTCGTCGCGCCACAAGTGAAACACATCGAAGCCCAAATCACGCTATCAAAGTTCCGCAGTAAATCAGTATACATAGAAAAGCTCCGAACCACCACTCGGAGCGTCGGCCGCTCTCCGGACAAAACATCTTGCCCGGCGGGAGATCTACGCTTTCCTTCAACGGCCACAGTGGCGCTGTCGTCGCACCACAAGCGAAACACATCGAAGTCTAAATCGCGCTATCTAAGTTTCGAAGTAAAGCAGTATATATATATATATATATATATATATATATATATATTATAATAGCTCCGAACTACCACTCGGCGCATTAGCCGCTCTACGGATAGAACACCTTGCTCGGCGGGAGATCTCTCCTTTTTCTTCCAGCTGCCACAATTTTGATGGACAAAGAGAGGATACCTTACGTAGTTTCTTTTACTGTTCTTCTTCTTTTAACAAAGAATATAACTACTAAACATTTTAAAATGGTAACAGAATAAAAATAAAATGTTGACGATTGATTAGTTAAAAATAAAGTACTGTGTAGTGGCGGTGTAAGAATATCTACTACCCCATATCGTCCCGTGGGTATCGTAAGAGGCGAAAGAGGGAAACGAACCAGGAGATGGGCAGCAGCGTCATCCTAATAACAGCTGAAAAAAACTGCGGTTGCCAAACCGCCTGCCTTGACCACCTTATGAAACATTATATAGGGAGGGTTATGTTCAACAGTGGACTTTGATCGTCTATAATTGTAATTAGTTAAAATTATCTAGTATGGTTATTTGATTACAAAAGTAGGAAATGTCTTCACCCCTTTGCTGTCGAAATTCCTTGCGTGCGAACCAAACGGCTTGCTTCTTCTTTTGTGATGTGTACATCGAAAGAGTGGAATAATTTATCGGTCTCTGCCTTTCCGTCCGATTTAAATACAAGTGTCTTCAATGCATGAGTGAATAACTACTTACTACTACGTAGAACTTTATCTAAATAAATCTTGTCACCTCAACAAGATTTTCTTTCGTATCGTGGAGGCAGTTTACAATCACAAATTGCACAAGGACAAACGTCCAGACACGGAAAAGTTACTTGTAGGCAATATAGCTCATGGCTAAACCACTGCGCAACGGAGCCTTCAATTTTGGAGTTGTTGTGTAGCACTGGATAATATATAAATAAATTCTTAGATATACACATTTCTTTCACTGCCAAGCACGTGGTGAATCAGCACATAAAACTACGATTAACAATTTTGGTGATGCTGGATTAGATCGAACTATGGAACTCACTTACTACAAAATCCACTGAGTTTCCACGGCACATAAATCGAAATTACTATAAAGCAGTTAAGAGAAAGGAAAAAGTTAGATATATGAGGTCCTTTACATAAAGAGAATATGGAGGTAACATATGGCAAGATAAATCAACTGAGACACGTGTGTCGACAATAAAAGGTGAAAAAGAGCTGATTGTCTTTGCATTTGTCTTGTCCAATAAAACATTATTAATACAATTTATGTATAAAGAGTTTGTGAGAAATTGTAATTTTTTTATGGATTATATAAGGGTGAGAAATGAGCGCAGGATGCACCTGATAGTAAGTGGATGATGTAGCCCATAGACATTATCCTGTTCATTTATCCTCGATTAAGAATCAAAATGCATATCATCGCTGAGGACTATGACTGAATGCCTCGTTTCCAGTAAAAAGGGACTCCTGTTCTCTACACACACCATTCGAAACACAGCAGCATTGAGCTGCAATTTCACGCTGGTGTTCTCTGAGTTAATCTTACATTAAATTTATTTTAGTTAAAAATGTTGTCGACTCTTCTTTAGTTACACAAACAAACAAAGCAATATTTCGCTGGCTATCTTCCAACAGCCAACTTGTTTCTACTGGTGAAGTTTCCAATATCTTTATCGCAAACATTGTCGTTGTTGAAAATAAGGGATTTTCATTTTAAAACGCGACTACGGTTATGAAGCTTGGAACAAAAAACGCTTTGTTAACTTTGCTTCTTTTTAGCCGGCTTCAAAAAGAGAGATTATCAATTCGTATGTGTGATATTTGTTTGTTTGTATGTTACGATTACTTAGTCAATCATAAACCGGTTTTTTTTATAGGAGAGCGGGCAAACGAGCATGCGGCTCACCTGATGGTAAGTGACTACCGCCGCCCATGAACAACCGCAACACCAGGGAAATTGCAGATGCGTTGAGGGCCTAAAAGGTGTAGGCTCGTTTAAGTCGTGTCGGTCCGGAAAAATCGCTGCTGGTAATCGCTTCCACGAGGAAGTCGTGCGAGGAAGAAAACATCTTCTAAATCGCACAGTGGTGGACCGCCAATCATCCAGACGGTGTGGATGGTATCGGGAGTTCTGCCGCGATGTGCGTTCGTGAAATTTGGCGGCTGGATATTTTTTTATTAAATATATTATACTTGAGTTTTGAGAAGTAAAATGTGAATTTTTAAATCTAATTACTTAGATGGCATTCTAGTTGCTTTCTTTTTATTATTTAGGATTGAAGTAACAAACGAAATAAAAATAAAATAATTGTAACTGTGGATATACTGTCTCCTTATACCCTTCAAACGAGTAAGCACTGCTATTGGCGGCAGAAATACGTAAGAGGATGACACCTACGTAGGCGGACTCCTTTATATTAGAGCACCACGGGATAATAATTACACATTCCCTTACAATGCTACAATAATCAAGGCTCCATTTACACATAATGAAATAAAAGTAATGATTAAATTCGTTCTATAAAACATGCACAGGCTTTTTGCAACTTCAAGCGAACTGGCAACAAATTAAATGAATATTAACTACAGCAGAAACGCATTTCATTTATAAAGGACCGGCCAGAGAATTAAATTTAAACATTTCACTGTGTTCCATTTTAATGTTTCATAATGTTTTCAGCCAGTTTAGCCAATAATAGAAGGCCAGTACATTTATAAACATTTATTTATGTTTCTACTTAAATTTTTTTCTAAAAAACTTTAAAATTTTTTGCTCAACTACTAATAACTATACAAACTTTATCGCGCTTAGATTTAACTTTTTTAATTTCTGACATTTCAGGTTCTTTACAGTACCCATGGTTACAGCGGGGCGTGGGTGCTGGAAATTGCCTGAACTTTTACATTATCAATACACGCTGCAGAGTCACGCTGCTATATTCTGATTGCAGCACAGCAGGATCGGCTCACCGGGGAAGGACCGTGCTCTCACGTTACCACAATAAGCACGTGCAATCCTTAAATAAGCACCCTGTAGTATGTGCTTGTTAGAAAACTGTGTTACTGTATGGATAACCAGAGATAGCCTCATACCCGAGGTGTACCGCGGCACACACTTACATAATCAATATAGCTGCAGCATGGCTCTACCATATATTTAAAAATGGCCCTTTATGTCGCAATATATCGCACCTGTACGGCATTTTGTAAAATTATTTCTTTTTTTTAAATTAAAGTAATTTATAGTACATTATATGGGAACAAATAAAAAATCACCATCAAGTGATTATAGTATCGTACAATATTAGCAACAGTTCGTCCCGCAATCAATGCTTAGCCTAATGCATGCGCTCGGCGCTACCGCAAGGAGGTGTTACGTAAACTGCACGCTCTGATGTATTATAACTATCGCAACTATTTTATACGTTCATTTCAATTGTAGGACACTGCTGAGAAAATTCGTGGAAGTATCTGCTATATTAAATATTCTAAAATGGATATTTTTTTATGGGATATGGGTGACAAACGAGCACACAGTCCACCTGATGGTAAGTGGTTGCTGTGGCCCATAGACATCTACATCTATCTTCGAATACGAATCAAAATACAGATGCGCTGTCACCCGTGAGGATTAAGATGGAATGCCTCGTTTCCAGTAAAAGGGGTCTCCGGTTCTCTACACTCACCATACAAAACAGCAACGTTAAGCTGCTATTTTACGTTGTTATTCTGTGATAGCGTGGTTCTTCCCCGATCGAGCCGACCCATTCGTACTTCAACCATAATGTAGCTGCAGCATGGCTCTACCACGTTAATATCCAATAATTTTCTGCTGTTATGACAAATCCCTGATGACAAATCCATGAGAGAGACTCATCAAAAGCAGTGTCCACTTATCGAGCTTAAAAAATCATCAAAAACATTTATTTCGTTGATCAAAGGTGTTACATAGATGTTAAATACATTTTTATATAATCAAGTTCTACTATGCCTTGTGGCATACGAAGTACAATATTTTTGGAAATAAATAAAAGTAAGTACCTAAAAAACACTATAAAGTATATACCTTTGCGATAATGATGTGATAAAATGAACAAAATATTTATATATTAAAACAATTAACCTTCTACATAGTCAAGTTCCTTGTCTTCTTCATTATTTGTGAGCGCGCAAAGAGTCCTTTAAATAAGTCTCTCGTTACAGGAAGGATTTTACAAAATAGCTACAGTCAATGAAATAAATGATGTAAGTAATATTCCACTTGTATTTTTCCCCGAATAAAAGAATAATCACATAATTCACCAGATGCTAAAAAGACATCTTCGTCTATCCTTGGTTAAGAATCGAAATGCAGATATGCGTTGTCACCCCTGAGAACTAAAATGGAATGCCTCATTTTCAGCAAAAAAGATCTCCGGTTCTCTAAACTCACCATACGAAACACAACAGCACTAAGCTATTTACGCTGGTATTCTGTGAGAGCGTGGTTCTTCCCCGATTGAGCCGGTCCATTGGTGCTAAAACCACAATATAGATGGAGCATGGCTCTACCACAATTGATTTAATATCTAGAACCAAATCTAACACACAAGTTTAGCTTTTTAAATACAATAGCACGAGTACATTTAAAACTAAGCTACGCCATTATACTACTTGTATCTCTGCGAACATAAATAGTTCGAGATCATGTGGACTAGAAGTAAAATTCGAGCAAGTTTATTATACTGCAAGCGTACTTTTGTTGAACTTGCTTACAATTGAGACCTAACTGGGACAGTACACAAGAGACAACGCGGTTAGTTTAAACTAAGTTGAATGAATAGTGTATTTTGAAAATAACGCCACTTTCATAATAAGATTTTGTTCTGTATCGTAGTAGAGGCGGTCTACATATACCATGCTACAGCTGTAGCTCACAGGGGCCCAGCTGTAAATCGACAACTCGTTTAAGGAGTCTGACCAAGTTCACCAATTTTAAAGTACAGATTAAAATTTATATTAACTGATAAAATTATAAATAAAATTGTATTATCTGTAGGTAGCCGTGGTTACCTCAGCCCCCCCCCCCCCCCCGTGTACATGGGTGCTGTGAAGTGCTTAAAACGTCGGGAATATAAAATAAGTTAATGTACGCGATAAAATCCGTAAAATTAGTTTTACTTTAATGTGTATTGTTCGCGTAAATATAAGAAATCATTGGGTCAAACTGTTTCATTTTGATATATAATTAATATTCGTTTTCGGTCAGGTTTTTTAATTTTCCTATAGAAGATAAATATAGGGATTAAACGAGTTCGCAGAGGTTCGTACTTACGTTGTTTAAGTTGAACAGGTACAACGATCGTAGAGTGGCGTAATTAAACTGGCGAAAGCCAAATTCAGAATATAATCTGTTTCTGCTACTAACAGTTGTAGTTTTTAGCAAATCAATTGCCACCATGTAAAAGATGGTTGCAGTTGTTGATGTTGCAATTCCCCTGGGGTTGCAGTTGTTCATGGGCGGCGGTAGTCACTTACCATCAGGTGAGCCGCATGCTCGTTTGCCCCTTCTCCTATAAAAAACATGACTGCGACCTGGCGCCGAGTTGAAGGGGATTATGACAGCGTTTGATAGATTTAGGTTTGAATGTGCTTATTATTCAGAAGCGCTTGTACTTCATACAGGTATTTTAGAAGTTCTTTTACGTGATAGATTCATGCTGAAGCTATATGATTGTAGCACAAGTGATTCGACTCGACCGGGGAAGTACCAAGCGTTCATGGAATACTAGCGTGGAATAGTGGCTTATTGCTGCTGTGTTTCGTGTGGTGCGTGTAGAGAACCGGAGACCCTTTTTATTGGAAACGGGACATTCCATTTTAGTCTGAAGTGGTGTTAAAACGCATTGGAATTTCGATTTTTAATCTAGGATGAATCTAGATGTCTATGGGCCAAATGGGAGTGTTTCAATTTCACAGCATTTTCGTGGAATTATCAGTTAGAGCCGTCATCTTCTGCTGAACATAGGCATCCCTTGCTACAAAGCAAAATCCTAAGCCACCTGCATTCATCGATTTCCTGCATCTCTTATCAGGTCGTTACCTCATCTAGCGTCGTAAATAGTAAAGAAGCAAAATGGGCTTGAACCTTAGTTTTTTAACCCTTTTTTTAAATGATTAAAATGAATGATGCGGAGCCGTTTCTTCTTCGGGCAGAAATACCTAAGTTTTAAACGGTAGTAGATTTAAAAAAAAACTTTGACATTAAATGAAACTAATTTTGCGGAATTTATCGCGTTTAATTTAACTTTTTTATTCCCGACGTTTCGGATGCTTCACTGTACCCATAGTTACGAGGGGGACTTATTATTATTATTATAATTATTTATTTCAGAAATTTCTTTCCATAGAGTGGATTAGTAATTAAAATTAAAAAGTTACATATAATACCTACTCTATCTACTTAAAATTAACCAGAGCAGGTCTCGAGCCGATATGAACGCTGTTCTAATGCCTATGGCCGCCAGGAGGCTGTTGGAACTGTCCCGGACGCGGCGCCATTCGGAGGCAACCCGTTTGCGCATGATTACTGGGAAACTGTCTATGCGAGCCTCAGAAAACATTGCCGAAGCGCTGCAGTACCAAGACAGCCCCATCAGCATCCAAAATCCGTTATTATATTGGACAGGCAGGGTTGCAAGTATCCTCTGTTACTCAACCCATAGACTGCAAGTGTAAAAAGACTTACAATAGGCTCTGAAGAGAGATAGTTTAACTTCTGTATTACACCGTGCAAATCTACAGGCGAGTGCCCCAGGTACTTAAAAGTTGTCACTCTTTTCAGTGGTATGCCTTCAAGAGCGACAGTGGGAAAATTATAGCTCTTATTTTTTTTTAAGAAATATTATCTCACTCTTCTTAATATTGTACCGTAGGCCATGAGCCGCTGCATACTTCTCACAGATACTAAGTAATTTTCTTAGACCACTAATTGATGGTCTCAGCAGCACCATATCGTCGGCGTAACTTGTCTTGACTTCTGACCATGTAGTCCCGTGTTCAAATCCCGGATCGGACTAAATTCTGTAATTTTTTTTTTGTACAGAATTTCTCAGTATCAGCCCAAAGTCAGGACGTCAAAAACAAATTCCTTTTGGGAGCGTTGGTTTGTTTGGTTTGTGTCATGTAAGCGCAGACTAGAATCAAACACAAAAGGCAGTGTGTTCGATGTGTGCAAGCACTGATTTATTTTCTAATTATCCGACCGGCGGTGTTTGATCCCAATGTTTCAGAAAGTATGTGAAACCGTTGGTCCTGCGCCTGATGTATATCCGGTCGTGTTGGATTTCCGTTCCATTGGACTATGAAATTGAGACAATAGAGAGTGCACCTGTGCTTGCGTATACACTCTGGCACTTTAATCCCGTCCTGCGCAAATAGCTAGTCCCGGTTGAGACTGGCAAGCGTGACCGGAATTGGGTCTGGAGGATAATGTTATCATATACTAGACTTTAACGCAATTTTTAAAATAACTTACAAAAATACTTTTCAAGGCTACTTCGATTTATGTTTTTGCATTCTTTTCTACTGACTTCAAAAGGAGCCGGTACTCAATTCGACTGTATGTTTTTTTTATGAGTGTAACCTCATAACTTTTTATGGGTGACCCGATTTTGATGATTCTTTTTTTGTTTGAAAGCTAGTGCTTCACATGTGGTCCCGTATAAATTTGATCAAGGTCTGACCAATAGTTCTTGAGTTATTCTTAATAATTTATATTGAAGTCGGTTGTACAAAATTTTAAATTTTAAATTATTATGTAATATTTAGTTTGATGCCTTAACTAGATTTTAATGTTGCACAGGCACCATGTAGCAACATATAGATGCATCGTGTCATCTCACATACGATTTACGCTGACAGGTGCGTGTGGTCAAGTAGACTGCAGCGTCACTCCGTATATCACGTTATCTGTTGTGACGCCCTTGACATGTTTTGTTGATCACCAGCACTGAAATGGTACGTATATTCATGACACGTTAAATTTGGATTTAAAATTAAGAATTTATATAAATTATAATAATACGTTAAATTTTAATTATCTAAAATACATCCATATAACAATTTTACTTTTAAGATACGTTCAAGAATAGGCACAGTCCACCTGATAATATATATACATATATATATATATTGAATATACAAGTTTTTTTTAATAATAGTGGTAAGCAGGTCCAAATCATTTCTTCAATCTACCCTTAAGTGTAGAATAAGGCTAAGGCCGTTGAAATAAGAGAAGGCCTATGCCGACAGTGTCATTCATCTAGGGTGATTGTATGTTCGATTTTTTGCTGTAAAATTAACTTATATCATAGTTTATTATCTTTACATATATCTCCACAAATTCAAACCGAGTGATTAGTCTCTTACGTAATGCCGTTATATAAAAATAAATAAATAACTAAATTTGTTAAACCAACCGCAAAAACAACTACAAAATAAAAATAATTACTATATAATAAGAGAGTTCTGTGTTTAAACATAGTGTTATGAAGAATTAATGTCCCGAAGTCAGAAGCTGTTATGTGGAAATCATTTATTTTATTGTGTAGACAAAGGAATATAACACGTTCAAGGTATAACTAGAATGTCGTCTAAAACGTTACATTAAAACTTCATCCCCTCGTTTTCACCTTTAGAGTTACCCCTAAATACATAAAATTTATATGAGAATATCCCTAAAGTATAATTAATTTAATAAAAGTAGAATCATTAAAATCGATTTAGCCGTTTTCTAGAAATCGTTAAACATACCAATATATGTAATAAAAACATGCGCGTCAAATATAGTAACTTCTCTTGTGTGGAAGTCGGTTAATAATCAAAAAAAAATATTTTATGCCTGAACATCCGACAAGAACATTTATAAATTTACACCGTCCTTACTCGAGATAACTTTGCATCGAACAGATGAAATGTAGACTTACATAAATAGCACCTATTTTAAACTTATTAAACTTGTGTGTGACGTGTAGCAAAACATGCCGAGTAAGGTAGTGAAAAAGTATTACTTGAAAGATTTTGCTTTGAAATACCTTTTCAAATTATTTCATAGTAAAATCATCAACTACCAAAGCTTCGTATTTCATACAAAACTAAATCTTTCCAAATAAATGGAATTAAAAAAAAAAACCTACTAAAGAATCTTTGAAACAAAAATTGGATTTTTCCGATAATTGAAATTTGAACTCACAGTTCGACAAGCAGCACGCTGAAGTACACAGTACCTCGTGGTTGTAATCACCCATCTTACTTACTATCACAAAAGAAAATAATTTCTATGAACAAAGCATAACTGAGTTATGGGAACTTTTTCGTAGTTTCCGCGGAAAATCAACTTACTGCTAAATATAACATGGCAGCATAACTTGTTCTAACAGAGTTCTTCCAAGAAATGAGAAGCGCTCGTGTTACACGCACCCTTTGTAATACAATCAACTTCGTTTCAGCTGCTACCAAATACAAATAAATCAATATTATTTGTCTACTCTCCGTTGAGATATTGAACAATATTAACCTGTTTAACTGCCTCGTTGGGTTAGTAGTTGTAAACGCGTCTGTTGATCATAAGCCACTGGATTCAAATTTTCGATTCGGTATCAGCCCGGAGTTAGGAAGTTGGCAATGGTTTTTTATAGTATAAGGATGACAAACGAGCACACAGTCCACCTGATGGTAAATGGTTGCTGTGGCCCATAGACATCTACATTTGTACTCGTCTGCGAATCAAAATGCAGATGCGTTGTCACCCGTGAGGACTGAGATGGAATGTTTCGTTTCTAGTAAAAAGGGTCTCCAGTTCTCTACACTCACCATACGAAATACAGTAGCGTTAAGCTGCTATTTTACGCTGGTATTCTATGAGAGCGTGGTCCTTCCTAATTGATGGTACTTATTAATGGTAACGTATTAATTGTCCTTGGCACTTAAAGTATTCGGTCCTGCGCCTGATCTCTCTCCAGTCGTGTTGGTCTCTTCTAATACGACAAAAGCGTTAAGCTGCTATTTTACGCTGGTATTCCGAGAAAGCCTGCTCCTTCACCGGTCGAGCCAACCTATTTGTGCTAAAACTATGATATAATTACAGCTTGGTTCTACCACTTGCACCAAAAGCTGTAGACAATGTTCATTGTCCATAAATACATATAAATAAAAATAAAGTGTCTGTCTGTAACAACAAAAACTCTCAGGCTTATATGCATGCTATTGAGACATAAAAGGCCATTTAAAAATGTTTGTCTATCTGCCTGCCTGTCCGGGCTAATCAGAAATAACTGAACTGATTGTGATGTAACTTCAGGAACAGATAGAGAGCCATACTAGGTGTGATCAAATCTATAGTTTATCCGAAAAACTTCTGAAAATTCTAAATGATGCCTTATTAATAAATCCCACCTAGGCGAAGTCAGGGGGGGCCGCTAGTATTTCTATAAATACAATATTTCCGATGTAAAAGCGTCAATATTTATGATGTGAGAGTCCGTACATGTCAGTTATTCAGTCAGACAGTAGCGCCCGCATAAAATGTTATTCGTCTGCGAGCACACACGTTACCGGCACGTTTACTGACGGACGTGCTACTTTACGTGTTTACGGACAAATTCTAAGCTTGTAAAGAAGACGCTTTATGAAAGCAAAATATTATTTAGTGCTAAGGGAAAATTCTTATTTGTTGTTCATTTTTGGGATCACCAATCATGAGCATTATTTTGTGTACACGTTTATAACATATTCAAATTATAAATCTGAATGCTTCTCCATTTCTAAGTTATCAGGACATGCACGGATTAAAAACACATATAATTAAGTTAAGCTAAATTAAAAAAAGCCGGCCAGGTGTGAGTCGGACTCGCGCATGAAGGGTTCCGTACCATCGTACATTATTATTAAATACCATGTAGATAAAAAACACGTTTCTAGTAGAAGAGCTTCCTTTAATTTTTAATTTATTTTTATTTTTGTTATTTGTTGTTATAGCGCCAACAGAAATACACATTCTGTTAAACTTTCAACTATCTACCTATTACGGATCGTGGAATACAGTCCGCTGACAGACAGACGGACGGACAGCGGAGGCGTAGTAATGGTAATCCCGTTGGTTACCCCTCATGTACGGAGCCCCAAAAAAGACTATACAGAATGGTTTAAATTGATTACTATAGTATACTAGTGATATACTGGCCGATCCCAGGACTCGTTACGCTCGACCGGGGAAGGGCCACAATCTCAAAGAACAACAGCGAAAAAAAGTAATGCTGCTGTGTTTCTTATGGTGAATGAAGAAATCGGAGACCTTTTTAGTGGTAATAAAGCATCATAACTTACTCGTAGTTCTCATGGGTGATAACGCATTTGCATTTTAGATCTTAATAGAATAAGGGTGACAAATGAGCACACAGTCCACCTGAAGGTAAGTGGATACTGTAAAGAATAATCAAAGCGCATATGCGTTGTTACACTTGAGGAATAAGATGAAGCGCTACGTCTCCAGTATAAAGTGTCTCCGGTTCTCCACACTGAACATACGAAACACATCAGAATTAAGTTGTTATTTCACGCCGGTATTCTGTGAGAGCGTGGACCTTCCCCGGTCGAGCCGACCCATTCGTGCTGCGATCGTAGTAATAAACGAGCAACAAAAAATTTAAAACACACGCTACATAGTACATTTAAATCAAGGGAAAACGTTTATTACAATAGATATTAAAACAAGTGAAATTTTGTAAAAAGAAATATAAAAAAATTACCACGTTTTTTTTTAAATGTTCTTGCATTGTCATCCAAATTTGAGATGTATTCATAAAATTTTTCAGTTCATCAGGAAGTTAATTTAAAATCAATTATTAAATTACATCTAGAACGACAGAAAAACAAGAACGTGAATTAATAAAAACGTGGTAAAATTAACTTTTTTGTTAAAGTTGTAAAGCTAAGTAAAGCAAGCTAACTATTGATTTTAATCGAGGATATATGTAGTATCTCTATGGGCCTCAGCATCCACTTACAATCAGGTAAACTGTGTAATGGTCTGACAGTCTTATTGTATAATAAATAAATGCCATTCTTTTGTATAGGAAAGTAAAGTATCACAATCTAGGAGTTAGGAAACTGTAATATTAGCTCGTTCCGGTTCGTTAACCTCACTCCGATGTTATTTAAATAACCGACGAGAGATATTCGTATTTTGCTTTATTAGGTTGTCGTTGGCAGCGTCTCCGATACAATGTTTCTTGTTTCACTTTAAAAATGGTAAATTTTAAACATATTATATACTTACCCAAGTTGAAAATTATTAATTCTTTGTAGTCGGCATTTACTATTTATTAAAATAAAAAATTTTGAGGTTATATTTTTTTTCTCTCTATCCGGGATTACAAACAGTTGTACAATATTATGCTTTCACTAAACGCAATACTATTTATATACTTCATAATCATACAAACAACACCGCTATCCATATTTTAATATATGGTAGTATTTGAGTTAAATTTAAATTTTATGTTAAAATTTATATTAATATATCTCCAATATGATTTTAATATGTTTCTCATAGGTTATGCTTATTTAATTTCAAATTACAGGTTGCTGTAACTCCTTTGATATTAAAAATAATTGCCGAATAAATAATACAAAAAATGGCCAAAAGTATCGCTCTTTATCAAGAGCTTAGCATACACTTTCTTTCGTAATTAATTAGTGTGTCTGAAATACGGACCCATGCAACTTAAAATAATGTGTAGTGGCGGTGTAAGAATATCCACTACCCCATATCATCCCGTGGGTGTCGTAAGAGGCGACAGACGGAAACAAATCAAGAGATGGACAGCAGCCTCTTACCGACAACGACTAAAAATAAAAAATAAAGTACTCTTGCCAACACTCTTGCCAAGCGTTGCAACTATGGCAAATATCCCCTATGAAGCAATCTATGGTCGAGGAAAATGTTAAGCAATAGTGAACTCTAATAGGCTGTAACGTTAACGGTAATGACTGAAGAACCTTCAAGAAAAGAGCCTTCTCTTTTTGAAAAGGTTCATCATCATCATTATAGCCCTTCACAAGTCCACTGCTGAACATAGGCCTCCCCCAAAGAATGCCACAAAGCACGGTCCTGAGCCACCTGCATCCATCGACTTCCTGCATATCTTACCAGATCGTCACTCCATCTAGTGGGGGGATGCCCTACACTTCGCCTGCCGGTACGAGGCTGCCACTCGAGAACCTTTCTTCCCCATCGGTTGTCGGTTCTTCGAGCTATATGGCCGGCCCATTGCCACTTCAGCTTACTAATCCGTTGGGCTATGTCGGTCACTCTAGTTCTACTGCGGATATCCTCATTTCTGAGTTTATCACGCAGAGAAACTCCGAGCATAGCCCTCTCCATAGCTCGCTGAGCGACCTTGAGCTTCCTCATCCGGCCAGCAGTGAAGGACCACGTCTCAGTTCCGTATGTCATCACTGGCAACACGCACTGGGTGTACAGTCTCGTTTTCAAGTTTTGAGGTATACCTGACGAGAAGATGTGCCGTAATTTCCCGAACGCTGCCCAACCGAGTTGAATCCGTCGATTGACCTCTCGGTCGAAGTTGGACTTACCTAGTCGGACTATTTGTCCCAGGTAAACATACTCGTCAACAACTTCGAGCTTAGTGTTCCCAACAACTACCGGCATAGGTGTGACATGGACATTAAACATGATCTTTGTTTTGTCCATGTTCATCTTAAGACCTATCCGTTGGGAAACACTATTGAGGTCATTGAGCATAGTGCTTAGGTCCTCCAGCGATTCTGCCATAAGGACTATATCGTCGGCAAATCGAAGGTGAGTGATGTACTCGCCATTGATGTTGATACCGTATCCTTTCCAGTCCAGAAGCTTGAAAACATCTTCCAATGCAGCGGTAAAGTGTTTCGGGGATATGACGTCACCCTGTCTTACACCTCTCTGCAATTGGATAGGTTTCGTACTCTGGTTCTGTACTCGGATAGCCATCGTAGCCCTACTGTACAAGCACTTCAACACTTCGATATACCGACAGTCAACTTGGCATCGCTGAAGGGACTGCAGCACCGCCCAAATTTCGACGGAATCAAAGGCTTTCTCATAGTCCACATACGCCAGACATAGTGGCAAATTGTACTCCTCGGACTTCTGTACAATTTGCCGAAGGGTATGTATGTGGTCTATGGTGCTAAAGCCTTTTCGGAAACCGGCTTGTTCGGGAGGCTGGAAGTCGTCAAGTCTGCGCGCGAGACGATTCGTAATGACTCTCGAAAACAGCACGTAGACGCGGCTCAGAAGGGAAATCGGTCTGTAGTTCTTCAAGAGAGCGTTGTCGCCTTTCTTGAAGAACAAGACCACCGCACTTCTGCTCCACGCCTCCGGTGTAATGCCACCATGGAGGACGGAATTAAAGAGCTTCTGAAGGACTTCAAGTACCGGTTTTCCACCCGCTTTCAGAAGCTCCGCTGTAATTCCATTCTCGCTTGGGGCCTTGCCGTTTTTAAGGTGCTGGAGAGCCATTCTAATCTCGCTCAGACTGACGTCCTGGATATCATCGGAATAATGTCGGATAAGACTCGCTCTTGGATCGTTACTCACACTTGCGTGCGGCTCCAACGATGACGTGTACAGCTGCCCATAGAACCTCTCAATCTCACTCAAAATCTCAGGTGCCCCGGAAACGATGCTGCTTCATTCTGTCTTCAGCTTTGACAGTTGGCGCTTTCTGGCAGACAGATCTCTGGCAAAGACTTTGGAGGCTTGGTTCCGCTCGATCGCTTCTTCAATACGAGCTGTATTGAAGTTGCGTAAGTCCCGCCGCATGCATTTGGAGATCTGTCTGTTCAGTTGCCTGTATGCTGTTAAATCTGTTGAAGAATGTAGCTTCATCTCCCATCTAACAGCCATGAGATTAAGAGTGTGATCGGAGAGTTTTTGTGTTCTTCTGCGGCGGGAATTGCAGAACTTAGCTCCAACCGCATGGACAGTTTCCACGAGCTTGTCATTCAAATTTTCAATTCATTGAAAAGGTTAGCCATCTACAATTCCCACGGCGTTGCAGTTGTTCATAGGTGGCGATATTCACTTAACATCAGGTGATCCATTTTCTCGTTCATCCCTTGCTCTATTAAAATAAATCCTTATTTTAAAATTAATAATTTTGTAAAACCGACTTCAATATATATTTTACACGACTATTCCAGACGTCGTAAACATTTTCGTGACGTTCAATTTACTTTTCATTTAGCCAAGCAAACTAGAAAATTAAATATAGAACGAACCAAATACGATAAAAATGTTCTCAAAATATTACGCTCGGTGAAGTCAAAAACAAACTCTGTGGAAAATAACATTTTTTTTTTTTTTTTTTTATAGGATAAGGGTGACAAACGAGCACACAGTCCACCTGATGGTAAGTGGTTGCTGCGGCCCATAGACATCTACATCTATCCTCGTTTGCGAATCAAAATGCAGATGCGTTGCCACCCGTGAGGACTAAGATGGAATGCCTCATTTCCAGTAAAAAGGGCCTCCGGCCACCTGCACTCACCAAGCGAAACGCAGAGGTAAACCTCTACTTCACGCTGGTATTCTGTGAGGTCGTGGTACCACCCCGGTTCGAGCCGGCCCATCCGTGCGACAGCAAAAGCTGCCGCGTGGCTCTACCACTGTGGACTACACATGTCTGTGTCTGAAAGAAGAATCTGACTGATAAGCGTACAGCGAGGCATGTGCTCGGCGTGCATAACAATTATAATTAAATTAACTTGGATCATATGATCTAAATAAATGACAAGAAATTGTACGTTTATCGACGTAGTACTAATTTTTTTTATAGGATTGGGTAACAAGCACACAGTCTACTGATGGTAAGTGGTTGCTATGACCCACAGACATCTACATTTATACTCAATAAAGAATCAAAATGCAGAAGCGTAGTCACCCGTGAGGACTAAGATGGAATGCCTCTTTCCACTAAAAGGGGTCTCCGGTTCTCTAAACTCATTATACGAAACACAGCAGGGTCAAGCTGCCATTTTACGCTGATATTCTGTGAGAGCGTGGTCCTTCCCCGGTCGAGCCGACCCATTCGTGATACAACTATACTACTAATATAGCTGCAGCATGGCTCTACCACGTATGAAATTTTATTTGTCAAACGTTGTTTTTTTAGCCGATTGAAAAGGAAAGATATTCTTTATTCGGAAAGGTTATTCTGTAGATAAGTTACGTGATACCTTCCTAATTGCAAAGTGATTGTGAAGATTATTACTTTATAAAATAAACTGTACCTCAAGCGTGGTATTATACTGATTTGGGTACCCCATTGGGTTATAGATTTTTTAAATTAAAATATTTAGACAAATAAATTGTTAGTTAGTTAATTTAGACAAAAAACCCCAACTTCGGAAGCCATTAAATTATGTGGATATTACAGATTATTTTTTTTTTGCTTTTAAAATCGGTTTTTTAATCTACTAAAATGATATATAAATATAAACGTCCAGGACCCATTTTATTCGTTGTCACCTCTGAGGACTAGGACGTAATACATCGTTACCAGTAAAAATGTCGCTACACTTTGCATACGAAACTTGCAGAATTTATCGGCGGGGATTTTATGCTGGTATTCTGTGTTCACAAGTTTGACACATGTGTATACGTTCATCCAATGTAGAAATATAAATTTAAGTAATTAAATATAAAACAAAATAATATTATACAGGGTTATTCTTCAATATACGCAGAGAAGGTTCAGCTTAAGTAATATAAGCGAATGGTGAAGAAAAATTAATCTAAAAAAATCTCAAACATTCTATCTTTTTATCTTTTAAATTCAGTATGCGTAATAATACATTATTTTAACTGACTATCATTCATAAATATCTAAAGTCTAATATTTTACTACGCACCTATACACTCGTAAGGGTCTCTCGGTCGACAAACACGTTGTGAATTGAATAGCACACAATGGAGCACGCGTACGCTTAATTGTTGCCCATAAATCACATTCAACTTGGGATGATTTCAAATAAATTTCTTATTTATTCGTATTTTCAAAAACTGCAATAAAGGTATATCATTATTTTGTGCTGTCGTGTAGTGGCGGTTAAGAATATCCACTACCCCATATCTTCCCGTAGGTGTCGTAAAAGGCGACAAAGGCAGGAAATGGGCAGCAGCATCTTCCTGATAACATCATAATTACAATAAAAACTGCGGTTGCCAACTCGCTCGTCAAGCGTGGCAACTATGGCAAACCCCCCCAAATGATGAGAGTAACAAAGAGACGGCCCCCAGTCCCCGGCGGCCCCGCTATTCCTGGCTACGGTGGCTACCATGGTAACGGCGGGGCAGGGGGTGCTAAGAATCTCCGGTGGAGGTTCGGTTGCCACCTACGACGACTCGACCTGGCAACTTATAACGCACGCACCCTGAGGACTGACGAGAAGACCGTGGAGCTGGAAGAAGAGATAGACAAGTTACGCTGGCATACTATAGGATTATCCGAAGTCCGAAGAGAGGGGGAGGACACGGTAATCCTCGAATCCGGCAACTTACTCTATCACCGGGAGGGCGACCATTTGTCCCAAGGAGGTGTCGGATTTAACGTCCACAAGTCTCTCGTTAACAACGTTGTAAAGATTGGGAGTATGTCGACGAGGGTTGCGTACCTTATACTCAGAATCACCAAACGGTATTCGCTGAAGGTCATACAGGTTTACGCACCAACCTCGGCACACCCCTATGAGGATATGTGTATGAAGATATCTCTAGAGCCATGCATTCCTCCAAAACCCACTATGCGGTGTTAATGGGAGACTTCAACGCAAAACTAGGCACAAGAGAGAACGGTGAGCTGAAAGTAGGGAAATTCGGAATAGGGCAACGGAACCCAAGGGGCCAGCAGCTGGCCGACTTCATGGAGAAAGAAGGACTCTTTATGATGAACTCTTTCTTGCAGAAGCGGCCCCACAGGAAGTGGACCTGGTCGAGCTCGGACGGCTCGACGAAAAATGAGATTGACTTCATTATGACGACCAGACGACAACTGTTCAGTGATGTCTCAGTGATCGCGAGGGTGAAAACCGGCAGCGATCACCGAATGGTGAGAGGAACACTGAACCTAAACGTTAAGTTGGAGAGGTCACGTCTAATGAAGTCAAAGCTTCGTCTCCCTCGTGCTCTAATCCAAAGTCCCGAAACCTTTCAGCTCGAGCTACGAAACCGCTTTCAGTGCCTAGAAGATTACAATGCAGTGGACGATATGAATGACAAGCTCGTGGAAACTGCCCATGCGGTCGGAGCTAAGTTTTGCAAGACCCGCCGCAGAAGAACAAAAAAACTCTCCTATCACACTCTTAATCTCATGGCTGTTAGACGGGATATGAAGCTGCAGTCTTCAGTAGATTTGACAGCATATAGACAACTGAACAGACAGATCTCCAAATGCATGCGGCGGGGCTTACGCAACTTTAATACTGCTCGTATTGAAGAAGCGATCGAGCGGAACCAGGGCTCCAAAGTCTTTGCCTGAGATCTGTCTGCCAGAAAGAGCCAACTGTCGAAGCTGAAGACCGACTGTGGCAGCGTCGTTTCCGGGACACCTGAGATTTTGAGAGAGATTGAGAGGTTCTTTGGACAGCTGTACACATCATCGTTGGAGCCACACGCAAGTGTGAGTAACGTTCCAAGAGCGAGTCTTATTCGAAACTATTCCGAAGATATCCCGGACGTCAGTCTGAGCGGAATTAGAATGGCTCTCCAGCACCTTAAAAACGGCAAGGCCCCAGGCGAGGGTGGAATTACACCGGAGCTTCTGAAAGCGGGTGGAAAACCGGTACTTGAAGTCCTTCAGAAGCTCTTTAATTCCGTCCTCCATGGTGGCATTACACCGGAGGCGTGGAGCAGAAGTGCGGTGGTCTTGTTCTTCAAGAAAGGCGACAACGCTCTGTTGAAGAATTACAGACCGATTTCCCTTCTGAGCCGCGTCTACATGCTGTTTTCGAGAGTCATTACGAATCGCCTCGCGCGCAGACTTGACGTCTTCCAGCCTCCCGAACAAGCCGGTTTCCGAAAAGGCTTTAGCACCATAGACCACATACATACCCTTCGGCAAACACAAACACACACACACGCGCACACACACACACACACACACCCACACACACACACACACACACACACACACACACACACACACACACTCACACACACACCATAGGAGCACACACACCATAGGAGAAATTTTGAGAAAATTACTCAAATTGTGAAACTGATTTGTGTAACTTTTCTTTATGTGTGTGTCAATAAATTATCATTCAATTATTAAACTAGCTGTTCCCCGCGACTTCACCTGCGTGGAATTTATTACGATTGGATTTCATGGGTAATAATTTTTTTGGAAAAACAATTTTGCCTGAAGGTAAAGTTTGATGAAGCCCTAGATGCGAAATCGTACTGTTTTAGCGTAACAAAAGCCTATTCACTCTTGCTTTAAACACTCATATTGCAATTTTGGCAACATAAAATAATCATTGCATTTAGTATCTAAATTTAAAAAAAAACGGCTCCGTGACTTAGGCATGAGTTGCGTATATATTTAAATGGCTTACAAGTAGTTGCTCCCGGTCTGGATGTTTGTCTTTGTAAAATTTATGTATGTAAACTTATTTATGTATGTCTAACCAGGATACAAGAGAAAATCCTAGTGTGGAGGTAACGTTTTTTAAACAAAAAAAATATTGTTTTTAAATAATAAATTTAAAAATGTGTTTGTCATTACAGTAAGAAAATATAACAATATGTACAGAGAAGTCATTCGCAATCGTTATTATCGTTATACTAACGTGGAAGCTATTACGTCGTAATAAGCGACGAGAGCTGTTGTTGCGGCGGCCGTTTCACTTAATCCTGAGATTATAGCGGCGCATTATTCGCACGCGGTTATGATTTTATTTCTCGACCTCGCTAAACCTACTTCAAGCCAAATGGAAATTCCTTTTCGTGATAGCTAAGAGGCGAAGCGCTCGCAGTAAATTTCACATTACGTGAGCAAGCCGGGTTCGATCACCGCGGCACCAATGAAATTGTTACCATGTGCTAGATAGTGAAGGATAATACATCGTGAGAAAACCTCTGCAATCTAAGAAAAATAAAATTGGTAAATCCAATTGGGCATGCCTTAAGCGCATTAAAAAAATTACGTATAACAAGATTATACAGACTTTTTAAAGTAGTTTAAATACATTTCGACAGCACTATCGGCTTCAACACCCTCGAAAACCATGAAAATGACACCCATGATGAAAAAATTGGTACCTACTTCAACCGCCATCTTGGATTTACATTTCGACAACCCTATCGGATTCAACTCTCTCGAAAACCATGAAAATGACACCCATGATGAAAAAATTGATACCTATTGCAGCCGCCATCTTGGATTTACATTTCGACAGCACTATCGGCTTCAACACCCTCGAAAACCATGAAAATGACACCCAAGATGAAAAACTTGATATCTATTGCAACCGCCACCTTGGATTTACATTTCGAAAGCACTATCCGCTTCAACACCCTCGAAAACCATGAAAATGACACCCATGATGAAAAAATTGGTACATAATTCAGCCGGTCATCTTGGATTTACATTTCGACAGCACTATCGGCTTCAACACCCTCGAAACCCATGAAAATGACACCCATGATGAAAAAATTGATATCTTTTGCAGCCGCCATCTTGGATTTACATTTCGACAGCACTATCGGCTTCAACACCCTCGAAAACCATGAAAATGACACCCAAGATGAAAAACTTGATATCTATTGCAACCGCCACCTTGGATTTACATTTCGACAGCACTATCCGCTTCAACTCTCTCGAAAACCATGATAATTACACCCATGATGAAAAAATTGATAGCTATTGCAGCCGCCATCTTGGATTTACATTTCGACAGCACTATCGGCTTCAACACCCTCGAAAACCATGAAAATGACACCCATGATGAAAAAATTGATATCTTTTGCAGCCGCCATCTTGGATTTACATTTCGAAAACCCCTCGGCTTCAACTCTCTCGAAAACCATGATAATTACACCCATGATGAAAAAATTGATACCTATTGCAGCCGCCATCTTGGATTTACATTTCGACAGCACTATCGGCTTCAACACCCTCGAAACCCATTAAAATGACATCCATGATGAAAAAATTGATATCTTTTGCAGCCGCCATCTTGGATTTACATTTCGAAAACCCCTCGGCTTCAACTCTCTCGAAAACCATGATAATTACACCCATGATGAAAAAATTGATACCTATTGCAGCCGCCATCTTGGATTTACATTTCGACAGCACTATCGACTTCAACACCCTCGAAATCCATGAAAATGACACCCACGATGAAAAAGCTGATATCTATTGCAGTCGCCATCTTGGACTTATATTTCGACAGCACTATCGGCTTCAACTCTCTCGAAAACCATGAAAATGACACCCATGATGAAAAAATTGATACCTATTGCAGCCGCCATCTTGGATTTACATTTCGACAGCACTATCGGCTTCAACACCCTCGAAAACCATGAAAATGACACCCCAAGATGAAAAACTTGATATCTATTGCAACCGCCACCTTGGATTTACATTTCGACAGCACTATCCGCTTCAACACCCTCGAAAACCATGATAATTACACCCATGATGAAAAAATTGATACCTATTGCTGCCGCCATCTTGGATTTACATTTCGACAGCACTATCGGCTTCAACACCCTCGAAAACCATGAAAATGACACCCATGATGAAAAAATTGATATCTTTTGCAGCCGCCATCTTGGATTTACATTTCGACAACCCCCTCGGCTTCAACTCTCTCGAAAACCATGATAATTACACCCATGATGTAAAAATTCATACCTATTGCAGCCGCCATCTTGGATTTACATTTCGACAGCACTATCGACTTCAACACCCTCGAAAACAATGAAAATGACACCCACGATGAAAAAGCTGATATCTTTTGCAGTCGCCATCTTGGATTTACATTTCGACAGCACTATCGACTTTAACACCCTCGAAAACCATGAAAATGACACCCACGATGAAAAAGCTGATATCTATTGCAGTCGCCATCTTGGACTTATATTTCGACAGCACTATCGGCTTCAACACCCTCGAAAACTATGAAAATGACACCCATGATGAAAAAATTGGTACATAATTCAGCCGCCATCTTGGATTTACATTTCGACAGCACTATAGAATAGAACAGAATAGAATAGAATAATTTTTTAATCAATATTGATTATTACATAACTTTTATTGAAAGTCATTTTTATTTACCACTGGTTCGGAAATTACCTCTGGGAAGAAGCAGCAAGAAACCCAGCGGTACATTTATTTTCAAACATATTTCACTTAACAATAATTTCATTTATACAATTTTAAATGATTTATCATAGAACCAGCATGGTGGCGATCACCTTATTCCCAGGGGTTATTTTCATTCATGTATTCCTTGATATTATAATAACCCTTTTTGTACAGTCTTGCTTTAATAATATTTTAAACTTGTTTATTAACAAACTTTGAATATGTTGTGGGAATTTGTTGTTAAATTAAATGTATACGACCTTGCCCCACAAATGAATTACTGATTCTGTGGAGTCTAGTAACTGGTATTATAAGCTTATGTTTGTTCCTAGTGTTTAAAGTATGCACATCCTTATTCTTATTAAAGCTATTTATGTTTTTATGTACATACATTACATTTTCATAAATACGAGTATATTGCGATGCCAAAGTTAATATGTTTATTTCTTTAAATTTTTGTCTGAGGGACTATTTACAATTTAGGTTATAAATCGCCCGAACGGCTCTCTTTTGCAAACCAAATATAGCTTCAATATCAGTCGCATTACCCCATAGCAAAATTCCATAAGACATTACGCTATGAAAGTAGGTAACTAAAATACACCAATCTAGCTGTCTCAACATCTGTGAGACTTCTAATCTTTCTTACAGCATATGCTGCAGAACTAAGTCTGCTTGCTAATTTAGATATATGGGGGCCCCATTAAAGTTTCGCGTCAATAGTAATACCGAGAAAAACAGTGGCAACCACAAGACTCAACTCCTCCCCATTTAACAGCACATTGGTATTCGAATGTTTTACATTAGGTATTGTAAATAGAAATACACTTTGTCTTATTGCCGTTCAGGAGCATATTGTTGGCGTTAAACCAATGTACTAATTTCGATAGAGCATTATTTACATCGGCATAATTAATTATCTGCCGTTGGAGTTTGAAAATTAAAAATGTATCGTCAGCAAATAATACTATATCGTGATTGTCCCCTACAAGATAAGTTAAGTCATTAATATAGATTAAAAACAGGAATGGGCCAAGAATCGAGCCCTGAGGAACGCCCATTGATACTACTGATCCGGAGGAACCTTTACCATTGATCACGACTTTTTGAGTTCTGTTACTTAAATATGAAGTAATAAGTCTAAGCGCCAAATTTTTTACACGGTAATGTTGTAGTTTCCTGATTAATGTCTCATGATGAACACAATCGAAAGCCTTGGAAAGATCAGAGAAAATACCTTAGGCATCTTGTGAATTCTCCCAGGCATTAAAAATATATTTCATAAGCTCAACACCGGCGTCAGACGTCGAGGGACCCCTTGTAAAACCAAATTGGTTTTTATGAAGTTATTTATTAGTATTAAAAAAAAATTACTGAGAGTTGGTAGTACATAAATAGGTCTAAAATTAGCAGGGTCCAATGTACTACCAGATTTAAATAAAAGTATTACTTTACTATACTTCATTGAATCACGAAACACACCAAAATCGATACAAGTATTAAAAATAATAGAAGATGAGGTGCTATTAAATCTATTATGGACGCAATATCTGTAAAAGAAATCCCCCACAAATCTGCGGTTTTCTTTACATCAATGGTTTTGAAGTATTTTACAATATCTTGCGGTAATACTTTTTCAAATTTAAATTATTTTAAACAGGTATTAACATTCTGTTTCAGTAAACAATCGGCGACAGTTGGAGAAGTATTCAATGACTCTGTTGTCAATATAGGAATACCAGTGAAATATTTCTCAAACACCGCTGCAACTTCTTGATTTGATTTAGTCAATTAATTGTTAATATTTAATTAATAGTTTGAGTTACGAGGTTTTTCTTTACCGGTTTCGCTGTTAATTATACTCCACGTTATTTTTAGCCGTCTTAATTTTGTTGATGCTATGTAACGATTTGACTGTGGAGCAGACTCTTTTAAACATTTACAACATAGAATAATTTTTGACATATTCTTTAAGAAAAAACACATCGGAAGGATTATATGATCTTTCATGGTAAAGGTCATATAACCTTCGTCTGCTTTTATGAATTCCTACTGTCGCCCACTCATTAAATGCCTTGCGACTGTTTCTGGAGAATGTTTTAAAAGTACATAGGCTGCACTAAAAGTATCGGGAATGGAATATTTCCACTGTTCCTTTCTTATTAAACTCTTTTTAATTGAAAACTCCTTGATTTTAAAAATCGAATACCATGTCTTTATTTGAAAAAAGATTCTCGGTCTTGTCACAAGGTTTTGTCAAACTTGTTTAGTCGTTGAGAAAATGGAATTGACTCGAGAAAATTCAGGAGCGATGATTTATTATGACTTTCGAAGTGGTTTAACACAAAAACAGTGTGTTGACCGAATGATTTCTGCATTTGGTAATGAAGCCCCATCCAAAACCACAATTTATCGCTGGTTTGCTGAATTTCAACGTGAGCTCAGTGATGATCCCCGTCAAGGTCGTCCAAAAACTGCAGTCCCCCAAGAAAACATTGATGCTATGCGTAAGCTGATTGGGGAAGATTGACATGTGACATACCGCAAAATTCAGGCAACTTTAGACATTGGCATGAGTCAAATACAAATAATCTTTCATGAACAATTAGGTATAAAAAAGTTGTTGTCCCGATGGGTACCGCATTCGCTCTGTGAAGAGCAAAAAGCGGCTCGCGTTACTTGGTGCGTCAGAACTCTCGAAAGATTCCACGCAGGATCCTCAAGTGCTGTATACAACATCGTATCATATGACGAATCCCGGATATTTGCGTACGAACCCGAAACAAAAAACCAGTCACGAGTTTGGGTGTTCGAAAATAAGTTAAAGCCAACAAAAATTGTTCGTTCATGGAGTGTTGCAAAAAAAATGGTGGGCACGTTTGTCTCCAAAACCGGCCATGTTACGACTATTCCTCTTGAGGGTCAAGGAACGGTTAATGCAGAATGGTATGCTAGCATTTGTTTACCACAGGTCGTTTCTGAACTCCGTAAAGAGAACTGCAACCGCCGAATCATCATCCATCACGACAATGCGAGTTCTCACACCGCACACAGAATAAAAGAGTTTTTAGAGCAAGAGAACATAGAATTATTAGACCATCCGCCGTACAGCCCCGACCTAAGCCCTAATGATTTCTATACTTTCCCTAAAATAAAGAATAAATTGCGTGGACAGAGATTTTCATCACCTGAAGAAGCTGTGGACGCCTACAAAACGGCCATTTTGGAGACCCCAACTTCCGAATGGAATGTTTGCTTTAATGATTGGTTCCATCGTATGGAAAAAGGTGTCAAATTTCGCGGAGAATACTTCGAAAAGCAATAAATACATTTTTAAATACTAATGTTGTGTCACTTCCTTGATTCCCGAAATTTTCACTTGTAAATGTTTTTTTTTTAAATTCATTGCTTATAAGGGTAAATAATTCTCCATATAAATAATCTGCATTGTTCTTATAAGAAAGCGATGGAAGGTTTTTTTACCATATTACTTCTAAATCTCTCCAGGCGTTTTGCATTAATGGGAACAAACACAATTTTCTCAATTTCCTGTTTTTTGTGCACATAAGGTAATGAAACCAGTTGTCCACAGTGATCTGAACTAAGTTTTTGAATTATTGATTTGTTGATTGGTACAACACCTGTAAAAATATTATCAATACAAGTTGCACTACACCCTGCAATACGTGTAGCTTCAAAGAATAAATTATCAAGATTATAGGATTTGAACAAAGAGCAAAATTTAATACTGATGGAAGAAGTTTCCAGGAGATTGATATTAAAGTTTCCACACACTACAATAGATTTATTCTGTTTATTAAGCTTTACTAAAACTTCTTCCATAACTTTTTCAAAGGTATCATAACTTGAACATGGGGGTCTCTAAACACTGACAACAATAAGGTGCTCAAGCTCAACACATGCCATTTCTATAGTACGCTCAACAGAGAGGCTCACAATGTCTTTACGTTCTTTACACGATAAGGATTTATTAGCTAATATTAAGGAGCATCACGTAATTTAGTATCTTTATTGAACGAACTGACCACCTGGTGATTACTGAAATTAAATATGGAGTTGTAATCTTTCAGCCAATGTTCAGTAATACATAAAATATGAATAAGGTTACTATTTAAAAATAATTCAATTTCTAGTTCTTTGCCTAACATACCTTGTATATTTTTATGTACCAGGTTAATACAGTTTTTATTATTGCTGTTTTATGAAATTACACAGTTAAGTATTGTTGAATTGTATTCTAAGGTATTTAAATTATCTTTGCTAGAAATTACCTCTATTGTCTTATTATCTAATTTAAATTACTTGGAACTAATTTTAAATCATTTCTAAAATTATTTTTCTGCTCAATAAAAGCAGGTGTTAAGGTAGCCAATAATTTGGCTGGGTTAAAATATAAATAATAAGATAGCGTATTTGCTACCAGTCTCAAACTAAACTTTGATTGGTAATACCTATCTCTTGTCAAAAACTTCTTAATTAAATTATTAATATCAACTAAGTGAAATTTATCATTATTATTCTTACAATTAAATATCAAATTTAAGTTATTGTTACTTGTAAAATTATGCATCATTAAATTTAAATTATATCTTAGTTTATTTTCCTGTGGCCACCCCTCTATGTAAGGCAATGTAAACAAGATAACTTTAACCACATTTATGTTATTGAGATATTCAATAAATTTCAATAATTGATTCTTGTTCATATTGCCTCTTCTCCCAACCAAAATTATTAATATACTATTAGAGTTAAACTTACTTGTTGATGACGCTCACGTTGCTTCTCGAACACCTGAAATATAAATAATAGTTATCAATAGAAAATAATATATGTAAAATATATACTCATAACACATTGTTACTTACCTTATGTACTTGTTGTTTTTCTATAATAAATAAGTACGTGTGCATCGGGGACGGTGGAACTTATCGCGATTTTTATTAGTAGGGTGAAGGTATATTTGCAACATCGGTGTTGCACCGCTGAGTACATGATCCCGCGCTTCGAGTTAGTTGCACTAGAACATCATTCGAGGTGACACCTATGTCTCCCTCCCCGCGGATGTACACGCGCTCACCAAATTGTTTTAGTATATTTTTCTCCAAGACGACATCAGCGGCCTACATCATCAACACTTACTAGTTAAAATTTTATTCATAATATCACTGAATGATGCTCCAGGCATGCAGTAATTATTTATTTGTTGCCTTTTTAAACAGTTATTCATTGATATACCCAAATGTTTGCCTATGTCATCACTATACACAATTACATTATTTTTTCCATATATGAATTATTTTTTTTAATTTATCTGCTTTGTTATGGTACTATCATAGAGTGTAAATCTCTCATTATTATTATAATCAAGTATTTAAGAAATGTGGTTATTCGAATATTGTGTATTTGTACAGTGATATTTTTGAGCCGCTGCAAACAACCGAAACAAAGTCCACTCACGACGGCGGCTTCCGCCTATTTACAGAAATAATTTACAAACAAGGCTACCAAATCAACAAAAATTTCGCCATTTTGGAGCCGAAAAAAATTAAATATAGCTAAACAAAACAAAATTACACTGCCATTTACATTCAGTGGCTTCCCACATGATAGGTGAAGAGATTAAAAAATAGATTGAGTTAAACAATTGATATTTTCAAAAGTTATCGTGTTTACAAGCCTTGGGGACTTGATAAATCCACACCATAAGCCACTTAAACCCCATTTTTTATTTAAAAATAGCAATTAAACAATTTTAAAAAATATTAAGACGATCAACAATCATTTATCTTTCTAACAATGTGTTTTTTATATCATTTATATTTATAATATGATTTATAGATACGATTTTATTCGATAAAACGTTGGAATCTTAATTTTTAGGCGATAGTAGAACATACCTTGCTTCGCTTAAGGCATGCAATAATTTGAAACATGCTTCCTTTTATAAAATTGAAGCAATAAACGAACTTACAGTCAGTTCGCCTCATGGTGAACGGTCACTGTATTGACACATGCAGCTAACTTCAAACAAATAAGGCTGCAGATGCACTGTAACTTCTGAGAACTAAGATGAATTGCATCACAGCCTGTAATTATGACCCTCTATACTCTCCAGAGCGGAACACACCAGTTCATGCACTGTTGTTTGGCGATAGAAATAGGTAAAATGGTGATGTCAACCCAGACAAACTCCCAGCCAAAAAAATGGTTTACTGAATAATGTGAAGTAAAGTGTGAAGTCCACCAATACGCATTAATAATTATATTATAATTATAATCTTTATTGATAAACATATAACATGCATAAGTTGTCAGGTCGAGTCATCGTAGGTGGCAACCGAACCTCCACCGGAGATTCTTAGCACCTCCTGCCCCGCCGTTACCATGGTCGCCACCGTAGCTAGGAATAGCGGGGCCGCCGGGGACTGGAGGCCGTCTCTTCGTAACTTCATTCCTTGGGGGATGTATTGCCATAGTTGCCACGCTTGGTGAGCGGGTTAACAACCGTAGTTTTTTATTGTTGTTTTACTGTTATCAGAAAGATGCTGCTGACCATCTTCTGCCTCAGTTTCCCTCTGTCGCCTCTTACGACACCCGCGGGAAGATATGGGGCATTCTTACTCACAACTACACGGGGGAAGTAGGACATTATTTTAGAAAATATAAAAACTTTCTTAAACTAGAATTGTATAAAAGGGGTTATTATAATATTAAGAAATTTATGGATTTATGATTGTGTTGTTAATTGTGTAACATAAAAAATGATTATAAGTTGTAATTTTTTTAAGTTCCGCAGAGTTCTTCCCAGGATAGAGGTTTTTTTCGAACTAGTGGTAAATTAAGTGTCAGCTCCTTCCACTTGACCGCATCCAGCGCAGAGCGGTTCGAATCGTCGACGACCGAGTTCTTTCTGATCGGCTCGATACACTGGCACTGCGTAGAGATGTTGCGTCTCTTTGCGTATTTTATCGCATTTACCACGGGGAGTACTCTGAGTGGTTTTACAAAATTATTAATTTTAAAATAAAGGATTTATTTTAATAGAAGAAGGGGTGAACGAGAAAATGGATCACCTGATGTTAAGTGAATATCGCCACGTATGAACCACTGCAACGCCGTGGGAATTATAGATGACCTTTTCAAAAAGAGAAGGCTCTTTTCTTGAAGGTTCTTCAGTCATTACCGTTAACGTTACAGCCTATTAAAGTTCACTATTGCTTAACATAGGCCTCGCCCATAGATTGCTTCATAGGGGGGATATTTGCCATAGTTGTAACGCTTGGCAAGCGTGTTGGCAAACGCAGTTTTTTTTTTATTTTAGTCGTTGTCGGTAAGAGGCTGCTCTCCATCTCTTGATTTGTTTCCCTCTGTTGCCTCTTACGACACCCACGGTATGATATGGGGTAGTGGATATTCTTACAGCACCACTTCACGTTAAGTCGTCGCAAACAGTCTAATTTATTACAAAAGATAGTGTATGCTATTCCGTCGATGCTCCTCTCGGCTCTTCGGACCATTGTCTGATCCGGAGTGTGGTGCCACTCACGCTCCCCTCGCGGTTGCGTTCTGCAGGTTGCCGCCGTGTTTGGCATTACAGGTCGGCGGATTGGGACGGAATGCGGTCTTTCTTTGTTTCCTACCCATGGGGGCGGGTTTGCTTCTCGCCGGATGATCCCAGCGCTGTTGCTGACTCTGTCACTGATGTAGTGCTACAGGGAATGGAACTATTTATTCCATCATCTGTGGTACCCATCGGAGGCAGATCTCAGCCTTGGTTTGGTCGCTCCTGTAAGACTGCATTACGCAGTAAGCAGTAGTGTTATCAAGCCTAGGCTGCGGCTTCGGTGACTCGGGATGTAAACACCAGCACACTCAAAAAGAAGTATAACTTCGCCTCCAGGTCCATCAAAAGAGTTATTGCCAAGGCAAAGTCAGAGCACATAGGCAGAATTGGCGAGAAATTAGTTCGCCTTCCTTCGGGAACCCGTGCATTCTGGTCTCTCGCCAAGGCTGTCCAAGGGAATTTCTGTAAGCCATCACTACCATCTCTGCACAGGGAGGACGACTCACTGGCCCACGACGCAAAAGAGAAGGCCGACCTTTTAGGCTCCCTTTTTGCGTCCAACTCGACTGTTGATGACGGGGGGAACACACCGCCGACCATCCCGCGGTGTGAGTGTTCCATGCCGGATGTGCGATTCTCACAGCGCTCGGTTCGCAGAGCACTCCTCTCCCTTGACATCCACAAGTCGAGTGGGCCTGACGGAATCCCCCCAATTGTGCTGAGGATGTGTGCTCCGGAGTTAGCACCGGTTTTAACGCGTCTTTTCCGGTACTCCTACTCCCTAGGCGTAGTCCCGAAATCATGGAAGACAGCTTTTGTCCACCCGATCCCTAAAAAAGGCGACCGCTCAGATCCGTCCAACTACAGGCCTATCGCCATCACCCCCTTGTTCTCCAAAATAATGGCATCCGTTGTAAACTGCCACCTCATGCGGTACCTTGAGGATCACCAGCTGATTAGTGACCGCCAGTACGGTTTTCGTCGGGGTCGATCAGCTGGTGATCTTCTGGTCTACTTAACTCATAGATGGGCGTTGGCAGTAGAGTCCAAGGGGGAGGCATTGGCCGTTAGTTTGGACATTGCGAAGGCCTTCGATCGGGTTTGGCACAAAGCGCTTCTTTCGAAGCTCCCTTCCTATGGGCTTCCCGAGAAATTATGCAATTGGATCACCAGCTTTCTTGCAGATCGGAGCATCAAGGTCGTTGTAGACGGTGCATGCTCCGACTACAAGCCTATTAACGCTGGTGTTCCACAAGGCTGCGTGCTATCACCAACGCTGTTTCTTCTGCATATCAATGATATGTTGCAAGCTGGTAGCATTCATTGCTATGCAGATGACAGCACTGGTGATGCTCTATACACCGGCCGTGCCAATATTTCTCGGGAAAGCGTCACCGAGTACCGGAACAAACTTGTGTCTGAAGTCGAGTCTTTGCTGGACAAAGTCTCAGATTGGGGGCGACTAAATCTAATCCAGATTAATCCTCAGAAGACACAAGTTTGCGCGTTTACCGCTAAAATTGTGTTATTTGCTCATTAGCCTCATTCAACTGTAACTTCAATGCAGCAATTAACCTGAGAGCTTCCTCATATTCCTTGCTGCATTGATCAAACTCATTAACCGTTCCCTGTAGCTGATCTCTTTCTTTTATAACACTTGTGTATTCTGTATGTAGCTTAACCATATCACATTTCAATTGTGTATTTTTGGCAATTATGCTAACTATTTCCCTTTCATTATCATCCCTTTCCTTAAGCAACAGTTCACACTGCTCCCTGGACGCCTTAAGTTCTTGGAGCGCAAGCTGGAGTTGGTTCTCCATCTGGCGCGTCTTGGCGTTGCGAGTATTCATTTTACTATTTATTATAAATAATAAAAGAAAACAAAGATCGAAAATAGAAGGAGCAGAGTAAGCTAATGTAAAGTTGTTGTTTTTTTTTCTATTTACAAGTCTCAAATCAAATTATCGTTAAAACAATTCGAAAAGAAACCCGCAAAGAATGTAATAACCCGAGTAATAGAATAAATCTTTAATTTATAAAAGGAATGATATGAAATAAGGATTACAATAATTTTTAAAACAATGTTCGTTACCTGTCACTTTTTGTTCCAACACCAAATTGTTGTTATAATATTTATGTACCAACTTTCATTTTATGTACCAACAAAAAAGAACCCCTTTGTCGTATCTCCTCAGTTTCAAGGTACTCCCCTTGTTGCCTCAGCCAGTATCGGAATCCTCGGCGTCGACATATCGAGTAGCGTGCAGTTTCGTGTTCACTTGGAAGAGAAGGCCAAATTGGCCTCTAAAAAACTTGGCGTGCTCAGCAGAGCGGGACAGTATTTCATGCCGGCTCAACGCCTGCAACTTTACAAGGCGCAGGTTCGGCCTCACATGGAATACTGTTCCCATCTCTGGGCTGGGGCTCCCCAGTGCCAGCTTCTTCCACTTGACCGCATCCAGCGCAGAGCGGCTCGAATCGTCGACGACCGAGTCCTTTCCGATCGGCTCGACTCATTGGCACTGCGAAGAGATGTTGCATCTCTTAGCATTTTCTTTCGCATTTACCATGGGGAGTGGTCTGAGGAATTGTTCGGATTAATCCCAGCCGCCAAATTTCACGAACGCACATCGCGGCAGAACTCCCGATACCATCCACACCATCTGGATGATTGGCGGTCCACCACTGTGCGATTTAGAAGATGTTTTCTTCCTCGCACAACTTCCTTGTGGAATAGTTTACCACCAGCGATTTTTCCGGACCGATACGACTTAGGGACCTTCAAGAAAAGAGCCTACTCCTTTTTAAAAGGCCGGCAACGCATCTGCAATTCCCCTGGTGTTGCGGTTGTTCATGGGCGGCGGTAGTCACTTACCATCAGGTGAGCCGCATGCTCGTTTGCCCCCTCTCCTATAAAAAAAAATGCTAAGCTCTTGATAAAGAACAGTACTTTTGGCCATTTTTTGCATTATTTCTTCTGCAATTATTTTTAATATCAAAGGATTATCGTCAACCTGTAATTTGAAATTAAATAAGCATTACCTATGAAAAACATATTATAATCATTTTGGAGATATATTAATATTAATTTTTATACCGCTTTGAATTCAAAAGCTTGGTATGTTAGGTAATATCTCACGGCTATATTATATTCTTTCAAAGACGCTCCACATTCATTTTGTGTGTTTTTCCTCTGTACATATTATTGAACGGGTTGTTTTAATAGAACATAAAATTTAAATTTAACTGAAATACTTAAGTATTGACCTTATATTAAAGTATGGATAGCGATGTTGTTTGTATGATTATTAAGTATATAAATATGCGTTTAGTGAAAGCATAATATTGTACAACTGTTTGTAATCCCGGATAGGGAGAAAACAAATATAACCTCAAAATTTTACTTTTAATAAATAGTAAAAGTCGACTACAAAGAATTAATAATTTTCAACTTGGGTAAGTACATAATATGTTTAAAATTTACCATTTTTAAAGTGAAACAAGAAATATTGTATCGGAGGCGCTGCCAACGAAAACCTTATAAAGCAAAATACGAATATCTCTCGTCGGTTATTTAAATAACATCGGAGTAAGGTTAACGAACCGGAACGAGCTAATATTACAGTTCCTAACTCCTAGATTGTGATACTTCCCTTTCCTATACAAAAGAATGCCATTTATTTATAATAAAACTAACTGGCCAGGCAGACTTTGTTCTGCTCTTTCCAACGATGAAAAAAATCCTATCGGGATAAAAAGTATCCTATCTCTCTAGTTGGACCAAACAGCACATAGTGCGCAAAATTTCATTGAAATCAGTTCAATAGTTTAGGAGTTCATCACGGACAAACAATGTGACACGTAATTTTTATATATAAAGATAAGGTTGACAAACGAGTACACAGTTAACCTAATGGTAAGTGGATGTTGTAGCCCATAGAGATACTACATCTATCCTCGAATAAAAATCAAAAAACTAGTTTGCTTTACTTATCTTTACAACTTTAACGAAGAAATAAATATTTTAATATTATTTTTATAGGAGAGAGTGCAAACGAGCATTCGGCTCACCTGATGGTAAGCGATTACCGCCGCCCATGAACAGCTGCAACACCAGGGGAATTATAGATGCCTTGCCGGCCTTTTAAAAAGGAGTACGCTCTTTTCTTGAAGGTCCCTAAGTCTTATCGATCCGGAAAAATCTCTGGTGGTAGTCGATTCCACAAGGAAGTTGGGCGAGGAAGAAAACTTCTTCTAAATCGCACAGTGGTGGACCGCCAATCATCCAGATCGTATGGAGCGTAACGCGATTTATGTCGCGATGTGCGATGGTGAAATTGTGCGGCTGGAATTAGTCCGAACTATTCCTCAGAGCACTCCCCGTGGTAAATGCGATAAAATACGCAAACAGGTGCAACATCTTTTCGCAGTGCCAGTCCATGCTAATATCTATTGTAACAAAAAATTTCCCTTGATTTTAATGCATTATGCAGCGTGTATCGTATACGCTGGTCTATATTATGGTTGTAGCACTAATGGATCAGCTCGACCGGGGATTGATCACGCTCTCACAGAATACCAGCGTGAAATAACAACTTTATTCTGATGTGTTTCGTATGGTCAGTGTGAAGAACTGCAAACTTTATACTGGAGACGTAGCGCCTCATCTTATTCCTCAAGTGTAACAACGCATATCATGCGTTTTGATTCTTATTCCCAGCATCCACATATACCTTCAGGTGGACTGTGTGCTCATTTGTCACCCTTATTCTATTAAAAACTAAGATGCAAACGCGTTTCACCCCTGAAAATTACGAGTAAGATGTAGAATGGTAGGTAATGAAGAAGGGCCACAATCTCAAAGAACAACAGCGAAAAAAGTAAGTTCTTCCCCGGTCGAGCCTAACGAGTCCTGGGGTCGGCCAGTATATCACTAGTATACTATAGTAATCAATTTAAACCATTCTATATCGTCTTTTTTGGGGCTCCGTACACGAAGGGTAACCAACGGGATTACCATTACTACGCGATTGTAGCCTATGATCCGTAATAAGTAGATAGTTAAAATTTTCCCAGAATGTGTATTTCTGTTGACGCTATAACAACATATAACAAAAATAAAAAATAAAAAAAATTAAAGGGAGCACCTCTACTAGAAACGTGTTTTTATCTACATACATCGTATTAAATATTGTACGATGGTACGGAACCGTTGATGCGCGAGTCCGACTCGCACTTGGCTGGCTTTTTTTAATTAAGCTTAACTTAATTAATATATAACTAATTATTTACGGATTTTGTCGCGTTTAATTAGTTTCATTTAATGTGTAGTCTTCGCGTAAATACAAGAAATCATTAATTAATATTATGTATATGAAATCCGTGCATGCCGTGATACTTAGAATTGGAGAAACATTTAATAATAATAATAAATTTATTTATTTACCAGAAACACTTAGCCAAAATACAAAAAAGTTCTGTGACTCTCACACTAGGCGTGGCCTGTCTCGTGGGGGTCAAACAATAGATTTTACAACAGAACAAAGTGGCTATTTGTCGAAATTACGTAAAAAAGTTATGCGTGGCAAAACAAAAAAAAATACTTAAAAATTACAGACATAACAAGCATATTCTAATTTAAAGGAGCGCGTGCGCAATTGAGGATGAGTGTGTATGTGCATGAGTGTGTGTGTGCGTGTGCGTGTGCGTGTGTTAATGTATGTGTGTGTGTGAGAGAGTAATGCTAGCATGCCTATTTCATAGGTCTCTAAGAATCATAAGTAAAAGGGTGAGAATTTGCAATTGGAGATAAGTTTGAGTGGTGAGGTAGTCCTACGATTAAATTCTTGGGATCGGACGGCAGGGGTGGCGTCCTTGCTGTTCACTACCGTTTTAACACCTATTTAAGGGTCACCAATATTTCTTCTGTTTCCTCATAGTTCCAGGTCAACAAATGGTTCATCATTTTTGTTTTAGCCTCGTAATGTTGGGATCGCTTTAAGCCGTATAAATTGACTAATTTGTTGTATATGTAGCTGTTTAAATGTAAGATTTAAATATATTAAAAACACGTACACAAAATGATGCTTGTGATTCGTGATCCCAAAAATGAACAACAAATAAGAATTCTCCCTTAGCACTAAATAACATTTTTCTTTCATAAAGCGTCTTCTTTACAAGCTTAGAATTTGCTTGTAAACACGTAAAGTAGCACGTCCGGCAGTAAACGTGCCGGTAACGTGTGTGCTGGCAGACGGATAACATTTTACGTCAGCACTATTGTCTTACTGAATAACTGACATGTACCCACATTTTGACTGTTTTACATTGGAAATATTTGTATTTACTGAAATAATTGTTTAACTATATGAACTCAAAACTAGATTGTACAACCAGTGCGTGTTGCCAGTGATGACCTATGGATCTGAGACGTGGTTCTTCACTGCTGGCCACATGTGAAAGTTAAGGTCATTTTGCTCGAATGAGTCTCTCTGCGTGATAGACTTTGTGATGAGTATATCCGCAGAACCATAGTAACCGACATAGCCCAGCACCGCATATTCAAGTTTTTCGGACAATTATCTCGCCTTGGGAATAACTCTATAGCGCGTCTTGTCGTGCTGAGGCTGTCGGAAGAAGGGCCAGCCGCAGTGGCCACCTCGGGCCGGCCCTTCACCTCGGGCCAGTCAGTTGGGTTCCTCTTTGTTCATTCGATGTTGCACCTGTTTGCGTATTTTATCGCATTTACCACGGGGAGTGCTCTGAGGAATAGTTCGGACTAATTCCAGCCGCACAATTTCACCATCGCACATCGCGACATAAATCGCGTTACGCTCCATACGATCTGGATGATTGGCGGTCCACCACTGTGCGATTTAGAAGAAGTTTTCTTCCTCGCACAACTTCCTTGTGGAATCGACTACCACCAGAGATTTTTCCGGATCGATAAGACTTAGGGACCTTCAAGAAAAGAGCGTACTCCTTTTTAAAAGGCCGGCAAGGCATCTATAATTCCCCTGGTGTTGCAGCTGTTCATGGGCGGCGGTAATCGCTTACCATCAGGTGAGCCGAATGCTCGTTTGCACTCTCTCCTATAAAAATAATATTAAAATATTTATTTCTTCGTTAAAGTTGTAAAGATAAGTAAAGCAAACTAGTTTTTTGATTTTTATTCGAGGATAGATGTAGTATCTCTATGGGCTACAACATCCACTTACCATTAGGTTAACTGTGTACTCGTTTGTCAACCTTATCTTTATATATAAAAATTACGTGTCACATTGTTTGTCCGTGATGAACTCCTAAACTATTGAACTGATTTCAATGAAATTTTGCGCACTATGTGCTGTTTGGTCCAACTAGAGAGATAGGATACTTTTTATCCCGATAGGATTTTTTTCATCGTTGGAAAGAGCAGAACAAAGTCTGCCTGGCCAGTTAGTTTTATTATAAATAAATGGCATTCTTTTGTATAGGAAAGGGAAGTATCACAATCTAGGAGTTAGGAACTGTAATATTAGCTCGTTCCGGTTCGTTAACCTTACTCCGATGTTATTTAAATAACCGACGAGAGATATTCGTATTTTGCTTTATAAGGTTTTCGTTGGCAGCGCCTCCGATACAATATTTCTTGTTTCACTTTAAAAATGGTAAATTTTAAACATATTATGTACTTACCCAAGTTGAAAATTATTAATTCTTTGTAGTCGACTTTTACTATTTATTAAAAGTAAAATTTTGAGGTTATATTTGTTTTCTCCCTATCCGGGATTACAAACAGTTGTACAATATTATGCTTTCACTAAACGCATATTTATATACTTAATAATCATACAAACAACATCGCTATCCATACTTTAATATAAGGTCAATACTTAAGTATTTCAGTTAAATTTAAATTTTATGTTCTATTAAAACAACCCGTTCAATAATATGTACAGAGGAAAAACACACAAAATGAATGTGGAGCGTCTTTGAAAGAATATAACATAGCCGTGAGATATTACCTAACATACCAAGCTTTTGAATTCAAAGCGGTATAAAAATTAATATTAATATATCTCCAAAATGATTATAATATGTTTTTCATAGGTAATGCTTATTTAATTTCAAATTACAGGTTGACGATAATCCTTTGATATTAAAAATAATTGCAGAAGAAATAATGCAAAAAATGGCCAAAAGTACTGTTCTTTATCAAGAGCTTAGCATTTTTTTTTATAGGAGAGGGGGCAAACGAGCATGCGGCTCACCTGATGGTAAGTGACTACCGCCGCCCATGAACAACCGCAACACCAGGGGAATTGCAGATGCGTTGCCGGCCTTTTAAAAAGGAGTAGGCTCTTTTCTTGAAGGTCCCTAAGTCGTATCGGTCCGGAAAAATCGCTGGTGGTAAACTATTCCACAAGGAAGTTGTGCGAGGAAGAAAACATCTTCTAAATCGCACAGTGGTGGACCGCCAATCATCCAGATGGTGTGGATGGTATCGGGAGTTCTGCCGCGATGTGCGTTCGTGAAATTTGGCGGCTGGGATTAATCCGAACAATTCCTCAGACCACTCCCCATGGTAAATGCGAAAGAAAATGCTAAGAGATGCAACATCTCTTCGCAGTGCCAATGAGTCGAGCCGATCGGAAAGGACTCGGTCGTCGACGATTCGAGCCGCTCTGCGCTGGATGCGGTCAAGTGGAAGAAGCTGGCACTGGGGAGCCCCAGCCCAGAGATGGGAACAGTATTCCATGTGAGGCCGAACCTGCGCCTTGTAAAGTTGCAGGCGTTGAGCCGGCATGAAATACTGTCCCGCTCTGCTGAGCACGCCAAGTTTTTTAGAGGCCAATTTGGCCTTCTCTTCCAAGTGAACACGAAACTGCACGCTACTCGATATGTCGACGCCGAGGATTCCGATACTGGCTGAGGCAACAAGGGGAGTACCTTGAAACTGAGGAGATACGACAAAGGGGTTCTTTTTTGTTGGTACATAAAATGAAAGTTGGTACATAAATATTATAACAACAATTTGGTGTTGGAACAAAAAGTGACAGGTAACGAACATTGTTTTAAAAATTATTGTAATCCTTATTTCATATCATTCCTTTTATAAATTAAAGATTTATTCTATTACTCGGGTTATTACATTCTTTGCGGGTTTCTTTTCGAATTGTTTTAACGATAATTTGATTTGAGACTTGTAAATAGAAAAAAAAACAACAACTTTACATTAGCTTACTCTGCTCCTTCTATTTTCGATCTTTGTTTTCTTTTATTATTTATAATAAATAGTAAAATGAATACTCGCAACGCCAAGACGCGCCAGATGGAGAACCAACTCCAGCTTGCGCTCCAAGAACTTAAGGCGTCCAGGGAGCAGTGTGAACTGTTGCTTAAGGAAAGGGATGATAATGAAAGGGAAATAGTTAGCATAATTGCCAAAAATACACAATTGAAATGTGATATGGTTAAGCTACATACAGAATACACAAGTGTTATAAAAGAAAGAGATCAGCTACAGGGAACGGTTAATGAGTTTGATCAATGCAGCAAGGAATATGAGGAAGCTCTCAGGTTAATTGCTGCATTGAAGTTACAGTTGAATGAGGCTAATGAGCAAATAACACAATTTTAGCGGTAAACGCGCAAACTTGTGTCTTCTGAGGATTAATCTGGATTAGATTTAGTCGCCCCCAATCTGAGACTTTGTCCAGCAAAGACTCGACTTCAGACACAAGTTTGTTCCGGTACTCGGTGACGTTTTCCCGAGAAATATTGGCACGGCCGGTGTATAGAGCATCACCAGTGCTGTCATCTGCATAGCAATGAATGCTACCAGCTTGCAACATATCATTGATATGCAGAAGAAACAGCGTTGGTGATAGCACGCAGCCTTGTGGAACACCAGCGTTAATAGGCTTGTAGTCGGAGCATGCACCGTCTACAACGACCTTGATGCTCCGATCTGCAAGAAAGCTGGTGATCCAATTGCATAATTTCTCGGGAAGCCCATAGGAAGGGAGCTTCGAAAGAAGCGCTTTGTGCCAAACCCGATCGAAGGCCTTCGCAATGTCCAAACTAACGGCCAATGCCTCCCCCTTGGACTCTACTGCCAACGCCCATCTATGAGTTAAGTAGACCAGAAGATCACCAGCTGATCGACCCCGACGAAAACCGTACTGGCGGTCACTAATCAGCTGGTGATCCTCAAGGTACCGCATGAGGTGGCAGTTTACAACGGATGCCATTATTTTGGAGAACAAGGGGGTGATGGCGATAGGCCTGTAGTTGGACGGATCTGAGCGGTCGCCTTTTTTAGGGATCGGGTGGACAAAAGCTGTCTTCCATGATTTCGGGACTACGCCTAGGGAGTAGGAGTACCGGAAAAGACGCGTTAAAACCGGTGCTAACTCCGGAGCACACATCCTCAGCACAATTGGGGGGATTCCGTCAGGCCCACTCGACTTGTGGATGTCAAGGGAGAGGAGTGCTCTGCGAACCGAGCGCTGTGAGAATCGCACATCCGGCATGGAACACTCACACCGCGGGATGGTCGGCGGTGTGTTCCCCCCGTCATCAACAGTCGAGTTGGACGCAAAAAGGGAGCCTAAAAGGTCGGCCTTCTCTTTTGCGTCGTGGGCCAGTGAGTCGTCCTCCCTGTGCAGAGATGGTAGTGATGGCTTACAGAAATTCCCTTGGACAGCCTTGGCGAGAGACCAGAATGCACGGGTTCCCGAAGGAAGGCGAACTAATTTCTCGCCAATTCTGCCTATGTGCTCTGACTTTGCCTTGGCAATAACTCTTTTGATGGACCTGGAGGCGAAGTTATACTTCTTTTTGAGTGTGCTGGTGTTTACATCCCGAGTCACCGAAGCCGCAGCCTAGGCTTGATAACACTACTGCTTACTGCGTAATGCAGTCTTACAGGAGCGACCAAACCAAGGCTGAGATCTGCCTCCGATGGGTACCACAGATGATGGAATAAATAGTTCCATTCCCTGTAGCACTACATCAGTGACAGAGTCAGCAACAGCGCTGGGATCATCCGGCGAGAAGCAAACCCGCCCCCATGGGTAGGAAACAAAGAAAGACCGCATTCCGTCCCAATCCGCCGACCTGTAATGCCAAACACGGCGGCAACCTGCAGAACGCAACCGCGAGGGGAGCGTGAGTGGCACCACACTCCGGATCAGACAATGGTCCGAAGAGCCGAGAGGAGCATCGACGGAATAGCATACACTATCTTTTGTAATAAATTAGACTGTTTGCGACGACTTAACGTGAAGTGGTGCTGTAAGAATATCCACTACCCCATATCATACCGTGGGTGTCGTAAGAGGCAACAGAGGGAAACAAATCAAGAGATGGAGAGCAGCCTCTTACCGACAACGACTAAAATAAAAAAAAAACTGCGTTTGCCAACACGCTTGCCAAGCGTTACAACTATGGCAAATATCCCCCCTATGAAGCAATCTATGGGCGAGGCCTATGTTAAGCAATAGTGAACTTTAATAGGCTGTAACGTTAACGGTAATGACTGAAGAACCTTCAAGAAAAGAGCCTTCTCTTTTTGAAAAGGTCATCTATAATTCCCACGGCGTTGCAGTGGTTCATACGTGGCGATATTCACTTAACATCAGGTGATCCATTTTCTCGTTCACCCCTTCTTCTATTAAAATAAATCCTTTATTTTAAAATTAATAATTTTGTAAAACCACTCAGAGTACTCCCCGTGGTAAATGCGATAAAATACGCAAAGAGACGCAACATCTCTACGCAGTGCCAGTGTATCGAGCCGATCAGAAAGAACTCGGTCGTCGACGATTCGAACCGCTCTGCGCTGGATGCGGTCAAGTGGAAGGAGCTGACACTTAATTTACCACTAGTTCGAAAAAAACCTCTATCCTGGGAAGAACTCTGCGGAACTTAAAAAAATTACAACTTATAATCATTTTTTATGTTACACAATTAACAACACAATCATAAATCCATAAATTTCTTAATATTATAATAACCCCTTTTATACAATTCTAGTTTAAGAAAGTTTTTATATTTTCTAAAATAATGTCCTACTTCCCCCGTGTAGTTGTGAGTAAGAATGCCCCATATCTTCCCGCGGGTGTCGTAAGAGGCGACAGAGGGAAACTGAGGCAGAAGATGGTCAGCAGCATCTTTCTGATAACAGTAAAACAACAATAAAAAACTACGGTTGTTAACCCGCTCACCAAGCGTGGCAACTATGGCAATACATCCCCCAAGGAATGAAGTTACGAAGAGACGGCCTCCAGTCCCCGGCGGCCCCGCTATTCCTAGCTACGGTGGCGACCATGGTAACGGCGGGGCAGGAGGTGCTAAGAATCTCCGGTGGAGGTTCGGTTGCCACCTACGATGACTCGACCTGACAACTTATGCATGTTATATGTTTATCAATAAAGATTATAATTATAATATAATTATTAATGCGTATTGGTGGACTTCACACTTTACTTCACATTATTCAGTAAACCATTTTTTTGGCTGGGAGTTTGTCTGGGTTGACATCACCATTTTACCTATTTCTATCGCCAAACAACAGTGCATGAACTGGTGTGTTCCGCTCTGGAGAGTATAGAGGGTCATAATTACAGGCTGTGATGCAATTCATCTTAGTTCTCAGAAGTTACAGTGCATCTGCAGCCTTATTTGTTTGAAGTTAGCTGCATGTGTCAATACAGTGACCGTTCACCATGAGGCGAACTGACTGTAAGTTCGTTTATTGCTTCAATTTTATAAAAGGAAGCATGTTTCAAATTATTGCATGCCTTAAGCGAAGCAAGGTATGTTCTACTATCGCCTAAAAATTAAGATTCCAACGTTTTATCGAATAAAATCGTATCTATAAATCATATTATAAATATAAATGATATAAAAAACACATTGTTAGAAAGATAAATGATTGTTGATCGTCTTAATATTTTTTAAAATTGTTTAATTGCTATTTTTAAATAAAAAATGGGGTTTAAGTGGCTTATGGTGTGGATTTATCAAGTCCCCAAGGCTTGTAAACACGATAACTTTTGAAAATATCAATTGTTTAACTCAATCTATTTTTTAATCTCTTCACCTATCATGTGGGAAGCCACTGAATGTAAATGGCAGTGTAATTTTGTTTTGTTTAGCTATATTTAATTTTTTTCGGCTCCAAAATGGCGAAATTTTTGTTGATTTGGTAGCCTTGTTTGTAAATTATTTCTGTAAATAGGCGGAAGCCGCCGTCGTGAGTGGACTTTGTTTCGGTTGTTTGCAGCGGCTCAAAAATATCACTGTACAAATACACAATATTCGAATAACCACATTTCTTAAATACTTGATTATAATAATAATGAGAGATTTACACTCTAACCATATTTTCGTATTAAAGCGTATTTCCAAGAATTCTCGTATCATTATTGTTAGGTACATTGTCGTATTTCCTTGGCTGACACCGTCTCCAAAAATGACAATAATTGTAGATTATATTATCCTAATAATTTGATTGTCTTTTAAGTAGTCTACACAAATATTTCAACATTTTTGATTAGTTGAACTCTAAAAAATATTTTGATAATTGTTTGTTAATCATAGGTATGTGTTGAGTTAGATGTGAATTTTAACCTCCTAAGACCCTGACTTGAAATAACAAGGCAGTCGTAAAAACCCACTGTACAAAATTATGCACAAATTTATTGATTGCTGTCAGACCCTCACGGATGAGATGGGGAAGAAAGGTTCTTGAGTGGCAGCCTCGTACCGGTAGGCGAAGTGTAGTGCAACCCCACGCGAGATGGAGTGACGACCTGGTGAAGACATGTAGGAAGTCGATCGATGCAGGTGGCTGAGGACCGTGCTTTGTAGCATTCCTTTGAGGAGACCTATGTTCAGCAGTGGACTTATGAAAGGCTGTAATGATGATGATGATGAAGATGATTAAATGTAATTAAACTTCAAGAAAATGTCATAATTTGTATATAAAATAAGAAAAAATTTTTACCCCGACCTAATATAATATTAACATTAAATTATTAAATTTATTCTTCATAATTTGTTAAAGATACTAATATATCATATTATTTAAATACGTGTGTTTTTATATACATCTGGAAGTCTTTTTAAGCTACTGCAGCGGCTAGTCACAGAATTGCACAGAATCGCTTCCTTTGAACTGCGACACTCATTACAAACAAATCAATGGGTTTACGAATGTAAATTCTGATAATTAAACTTAAAAAATAGTGCAAAATGCTTTCAAAAAACAAAAAAAAAATATTTTCTCGTAATTTAATAGTTTCTGAAGCCGATGCTATGAAAAAGTTTATAAAGGTAGAAGAAACTCTAATTAATGTGAACGGTTCCGTGTGTCCGGTTTTCTACACTTGTAGCCGGGTGGAAGGAAAAGGGGAGATCTCCTGCCGGGCAAGGTGTTCTGCCGCGCGCTACATCACTCCCCTGCTCAGACCGGAGTTCGATAGTGCAGTTCGATTGCCGGTGCGTGGTGGGGAATGCATGGTATTTGCAATAGTTAGGCGAGCGGGTTGGCAACCGCAGTTTTTTTATTGTATTTTTGCTGTTATCAGGAAGATGCTGCTGCCCATCTCCTGCCTGTTTCCCTTTGTTGCCTTTTACGAGACCCACGGAAAGATATGGGGTAGCAGATATTCTTAACCGCCACTACACGGCATTTGTATTTAATTTAATAAATAGAAATTTGTGTAATTTGTATTTAACTTGATTTGATCGTACTTGTATTTGTAATTTGTTAATTTGATTTGTATTTGAGCCGCGTATTAATTTGTATTTAGTAGTGATGCCATCGCACAAGCTACTGATTCCTCGCTTAAAGGCGGAGCTGCGCTGGGCCGCTAGTGTGCTAGTTTGGAGAAGCGGCTCGAGCAGGTCGATGGTCGAAGGGCACTCCGCAGTGGAGGAGGCTTACGCTGAGCTCGAGGACTCGGATGTGGAAAAGGGAGTCCTGGACTCCTGCTTCCCGGACTACGAGCAGTTCTTTTCGCTCACGGACGAGTTGATCGAGGCTGAAGGCAGGTATGCTGAGGAGGCGCGTGAAGCTCGGATGACTGGCCTGCTCGCATCCCCTCGGAAGCAGCCTCAGCCGGAGCTGTTGAGACGACTCCCAACTCTGGACCTGCCAAGGTTCTCCGGGGTCCTCTCCGAATGGATGACTTTTGTTGGCCTTTTTGATAGTCTAATGGACGCCCGGAGGGACTTGACACCAAGCCAGAAGATGGCGTACTTCCTAGCCTCACTGAAGAGGGAGGCCCTGGGCGTCGTCCGCCATTTGATATTGTCGGACGACGCCTACCAGACTGCTCGGGACCTCCTAGCCAGAAGATACGCCAACGCTCGGCTTTTGAACAGTGGTAGAGCCACGCGGCAGCTTTTGCTGTCGCACGGATGGGCCGGCTCGAACCGGGGTGGTACCACGACCTCACAGAAAACCAGCGTGAAGTAGAGGTTTACCTCTGCGTTTCGCTTGGTGAGTGCAGGTGGCCGGAGGCCCTTTTTACTGCAAATGAGGCATTCCATCTTAGTCCTTACGGGTGACAACGCATCTACATTTTGATTTGTAACAGAGGATAGATGTAGATGTCTATGGGCCGCAGCAACCACTTACCATCAGGTGGACTGTGTGCTCGTTTGTTACCCTTATCCTATAAAAAAAAATACTTACAGATAAAAACCTGAAACTTGAGGAAAAATAATAAAGTAATGCTTTGTTTTATAAAATTATATTCAAATCAAAAAATAATATTTTAATACCTACATACATAATATATAAACTTCTCAGAAATGAGACCTGTGTCTATAAATATCTAATAATTTTACTATACATATCTATTAATACATGTTTAATGCCAGTTTTTTTTTGAAAATACTTACGGTCTTACTCATAAAATCGACGTAAATCTACAGTGTAGATAGATCACTTTTATCATCAATAGTTATTCCATAAAAAGTAATGGTAACTAGTAAATGCAATCAATATAAACATAAAGAATCATATTATTTAAAAAATGCAATCATAGATACATGGTATATGATTGTATTTTGATGATGTAATTATAGTATCTAAGGTCACACTGGATTAATAATATTGTACTACTGGTGGCAAATATTTTTACCTCAAGATCCAATTTTATTCTATTTCATTTTATTAAATTTAGAAGTGGTAGGACAGTTATACTGTAGTACAATAATAAAGTATATGTAGTGTAGGGTTGCCAAACATCCTGTATTCCCAGGACATGTCCTAGTTTTTGTAGTGTCCTGAGATGTCCTGAATAGTTTTAAGCAGCATCCTCAGTTTTTTAAAGCGCCCTGATAAGGTCATGTACTTTTAAGATCATGGCTGGATCATGGGTGACAACGCATCTACATTTTGATCTGTAATAGAGGATAGATGTAGATGTCTATGGGCCGCAGCAACCACTTACCATCAGGTGGACTGTGTGCTCGTTTGTCACCCTTATACTATAAAAAAAAAAAAAAAAATTGCGGACGAACATGTTAAGCAGCTTCTAAGCCTCCCGCTGCTTAGTGACCGGGCCAGACTACGTCCGGACCTGGTCAATCCAGTCTTGGTGGCCTGCAATGCGTTGAGGCGGCTGGATTTACCAGTGGACGAATGGTCCTTTTTGTTGCTCCACATCGTGCTGTCCCATCTACCTCTTGACTTTCGGATGCATTTTGGGGAGAGGTACGGCGGGGACGGAGCCTCCTATATTCCGCCCTTCAATGATCTGCAGCGGTTCTTAGAGGAGCAGTGCCGGCAGATTGAAAACGCGGCGGGCACCGTTGACGACTTACGAGTCGTGCCCAAAGAGAGGCGGAATCCGCCAGGCAAGTCGCCACCAACCCCCCTAAGGAATATCGGAGCTCCCGCGGGAGGGCGCTGCTTTCTACCATTTTACAGTGGCCTAGATGCAAGGGAGGCGCCCTCCTGATCCTGTTGTCGAGCATCCGATCATCGGGTGACGTCGTGCCCGAAGTTATTGGGTAAGCCGTTTCCGGCGAGGCGAACTATCGCCAAGGAGCGCCGCTGGTGCTACTCGTGTTTGGAAAGGCACCTCCAGCGAGACTGCCCGCACCAGCGGCCCTGTTCGCATTGCCAGGGCAATCACCATGCAGTTTTGTACCTGGGTGCGAACAGCGTCTCCTCTCGGGGCTCTGCCGGGCCCTCGACCCCCACAGGTGGGGGCGCTCAGCCACGCCCTCTGTCGGGCGACGCTCGGCGCTCGCTGGCCAGCCACCGGGCCCCTAAGTTTTAAAGGGGTCCCTCCCCCGACCAGTTGGGGGGTAGTTCCCCCAGGGGCGGGGGTGTGATCGCCCGCCCCTCAGTGTGTGGAGAGGAATTTCATGGCCACTCAGCAGTCCGCTAGACCCTTCTCACCCCCGTTAGCTGAGTGGTCGCGACTGGTGTGCCACCGATCCCCCTTTGATAGAGGCAGCCCTAGCTAGCTGCTGCCTTGGCTCCCACCACGGCCGCCTCCACAAAGCCTTTGAGCCGTCAACAGTCCACTTGGAAAACTTTTCTATTGCCGACGGTTTCAGTGAAGGCGTACAACCCGAGTGGCGACTTTTGGCGGTTTGCGCTCTATTGGATTCGGGTTTACGCGGTGTGGCCTCCACTTGGAGGTGGGAAGATTAGGGCTGCCCTGGAGCTTGATTCACGCTGTTAAGGAGTATTAGATTTGGGTTTTGGTCGAGCACTTAATTAAAAATTCTTTAAATTAAAAATAAAAATGCTTTGGGTTTTCCGCGAAATGTTTTCATATTTGTGGCGCTTGTGATTAAGAAGGCGAATTTAATGTGCTCTTTGAATATTTGTACATATGTTTTGTTAATATATTTGATTATTATATTTGCTTTGTTGAAAGGAATGTTGAAATTGAATAACCCTATTTGTGCCGAATGAAATAAAATCAATCTTCTCTTTGTTTTCACATTTTTGTTGGCACTGTCGAAGATATTTATTTGGAAAGAGAAATAGGGCTGTCTCTTACGTTTATCGTTTTGTTTAATTTGTAAGTTTGATCTATTTGCATCGGTAAATTAACTTGTTTAAATTAATTCAGTAGTTGAACATTGATGCTTTTGAGATTTGGTTGAAATATGAGCATAGGACTACATGTCTAAAAGGGCTAGCTAGTTGGGAGATTATCAGATTGAAATCATCTGCTGCCCTATTGAGTAAATGATTATATGGTAGATTGCTTGGCTAGGACTACTTGTTTGAAAATTCATACTAAGGACTATCTGTGCGTTCGTTTGTCTCTCCACAGACGCCGTTTATGTGGAACTTGTGGGTGCTCTCGGCACTGAAGCTTAGGTAGCCACGCTGGGCCGCTTCGTATCGCGTCGCTGTTGGCAGACCTGATCCGGTCGGATTGCGGAACGAATCATAGGGGCACGGATAGGTGTTTGAAGGAGGTCGTCGGACGTCTGTCCAGTGACAGGACTTATTTAGGTGCTGCGATGTCCAGGAAGGGCATCTAGTGGAGGTTCCACCCTCCAGCTTGCCCACGTTGGGGATGTATTTTTGAGGCGGTGGTTAAGGTTGCAAGATCTGATGGGGTGTCTAAGTTTGCCTAGGTATTGGTTGTAGATTCGGCCTTGCAACGTGCCCTCGCGACCCTGTCCCGCTTGGCGGTTTGCTCGCGGACATAAGTCCTTATGTCAGGGACGGGGGCTTGTTTAGGCCAAACAATTAATATTTGAAATTCGCATTCAACACTCGTGTCCGCCCGCTGACTTTGTAAAGGTCACCGTGCCCCACTCCCGTGAGCGTCGCCCGGCAGAGGGCGCGGGCGCAGAACGCGAGTACGAAGAGTAGCTTGAATGCAGTGCGGTCGCTAGCACGGCTTGAGGTCGCCCGGGATAACCTCCATTTATAGTGTCAATTTTGTTAGCAAATTTGTGCAACGACGAGGAATTGTAGTCTAGAATTAGACGCCGGGTTGACTAATTGTTAAGAAGTTAACATTGATTGCGATCAACGTTTGAATTTGTGTGTTGTGCGCGCCTAATTTACCACGAATTTGGTTATTCTAATTTGATAGCGTATATAAGTGCATTTGACAATATGAATTTGCTCGTGCGGCATTTGATATAGTTCGGAGATATTTTCCGTTGTCGATTGAACGCTGAACTTTGTGATTCTAGAGAAGGTCGTGTTCAGTTCTAGAAATAATTTGTTGGAACGTGAAACGGAAGTGAACTTTGATCCGAACATTCGGTATTCGTGCTGTGTGTTACGTTTTTGATTATAAGTAACGGGATTTAGTTGCGTTTTGAAGTTAGTTGAATGTATAATAAAGTTGATAGACTGAATTTGTGAATGGAAGAAAGAAATTGACCGTGGGTGACGCGGCTGGAGAGTACTGCACCTTGGGGCGGTGCCGGAGTTAGGGCTGCTGCCGACTTCAACGGTCAGTCAGGTCAACCACAATACACACCACTAAAACACCACTATACATGCACATACACACCTTTGGCCTGACTGAACCTTGGGGCAGTCTTTGCCTCAGATCCAGGTACGAACTATCTATTTTCCTAGCCTTCTCCCTATTGTGTAGTAGGATAGGTCATTTTTCCATAAGGCCACTTGGGCCCGAACCCTCGGCTGCCCGTCGAGGAGGCTACTATGGGCCCTAGCCAAGGCGACCTTTGCAGGGGCAGCTGAGGGCCGTAACACCGAGGATAGATGTATATGTCTATGGGCTACAGTAACCACTTACCATCAGATGCTCCTTTGTCACCCTGATCCTATAAAAAAATATCTCAAAGTCAGTTATTCCATACAAAATTTCGTACAAACTTTCTTAAAATGTATGGAAGACCTGATTTTTCTTGCGATTAGGAAGATAGATCTATAGTAAAATTTGTTCATATTGACGCGTAGAATAGAAAGCCCTATTTTGATTACACCATATATATAACTATTTTTTTAAATAATTTGTGAATATTAGTTAGACATGTAAATAAAAAAATCAAACTCATAAAAAGGAGGCCTTATTATTTATATTTCATTTATTCAGAAGAAAAATCTATACATAATATACACAAATATATACATTCGTTATTAATAAACTATTCATTTTTAAGTATTTCTGGAATACATTCATAACTATGAACTTAACTACTAAGCCATAGCATAAAATAAATTTTCCCGTTAATCAGGTAATAGTTAAGCTGCTGGCATATTATACAATTTTTCACGCACACTAGCATCATGCAAATTGTCTTATACACACTACAATATTAAGGTGCCACACTCACGGAGCTGTTACTTGCAGGGAGCGCGGTATCTAGTCAGAGCGCGTGATGACTTATCATTAACCTATGCATGCAGGTATTCTCACAATGTTTTCCTACAGCGCCGAGCACGTGGTAAATGACCACTTAAAATTTCAATAAATTTCATTGGTGTCGGCGAGGATCGAACCCGGGTTCCTCGCGTAGTTATATACGACGCTTAAAAATATAAATTCGGAACGATAGTGCAAAGGTGTGTCAAAATGAAGCAATCGGTGAGATTTAAGATCTTGAACGAACGAACATTTACATTTTTATTTATATTTCTTATTAAAACGTCGACCACGAGGTCGACGTTTTAATGGACAAAAGTTAGTCGCAGGTTCTGACGGCCTGTTGATGGAGTGTATGACGTAGGATAGGACAAGTGCAATGTTGGACAGTGGATTGGACAGAGTTAAAACCCCATAAAACGAGGCAGTCGACGGCTGCAGGTGGCTTAGAAGTCCTATGTTCAGTAGTGGATCTGAGCTAGGCTGTACTAGTAGTAGTGGCCTGACCCCCGAACGGGTTCCCGCTTTGTCATGAAGGGCGGGCTTAGAAGCCGTGGCTTGGTCACCCGCGCTGAACAAAGACCAACACACAAATTCAAACGTTGATCGCAATCAATGTTAACTTCTTAACAATTAGTCAACCCGGCGTCTAATTCTAGACTACAATTCCTCGTCGTTGCACAAATTTGCTAACAAAATTGACACTATAAATGGAGGTTATCCCGGGCGACCTCAAGCCGTGCTAGCGACCGCACTGCATTCAAGCTACTCTTCGTACTCGCGTTCTGCGCCCGCGCCCTCTGCCGGGCGACGCTCACGGGAGTGGGGCACGGTGACCTTTACAAAGTCAGCGGGCGGACACGAGTGTTGAATGCGAATTTCAAATATTAATTGTTTGGCCTAAACAAGCCCCCGTCCCTGACATAAGGACTTATGTCCGCGAGCAAACCGCCAAGCGGGACAGGGTCGCGAGGGCACGTTGCAAGGCCGAATCTACAACCAATACCTAGGCAAACTTAGACACCCCATCAGATCTTGCAACCTTAACCACCGCCTCAAAAATACATCCCCAACGTGGGCAAGCTGGAGGGTGGAACCTCCACTAGATGCCCTTCCTGGACATCGCAGCACCTAAATAAGTCCTGTCACTGGACAGACGTCCGACGACCTCCTTCAAACACCTATCCGTGCCCCTATGATTCGTTCCGCAATCCGACCGGATCAGGTCTGCCAACAGCGACGCGATACGAAGCGGCCCAGCGTGGCTACCTAAGCTTCAGTGCCGAGAGCACCCACAAGTTCCACATAAACGGCGTCTGTGGAGAGACAAACGAACGCACAGATAGTCCTTAGTATGAATTTTCAAACAAGTAGTCCTAGCCAAGCAATCTACCATATAATCATTTACTCAATAGGGCAGCAGATGATTTCAATCTGATAATCTCCCAACTAGCTAGCCCTTTTAGACATGTAGTCCTATGCTCATATTTCAACCAAATCTCAAAAGCATCAATGTTCAACTACTGAATTAATTTAAACAAGTTAATTTACCGATGCAAATAGATCAAACTTACAAATTAAACAAAACGATAAACGTAAGAGACAGCCCTATTTCTCTTTCCAAATAAATATCTTCGACAGTGCCAACAAAAATGTGAAAACAAAGAGAAGATTGATTTTATTTCATTCGGCACAAATAGGGTTATTCAATTTCAACATTCCTTTCAACAAAGCAAATATAATAATCAAATATATTAACAAAACATATGTACAAATATTCAAAGAGCACATTAAATTCGCCTTCTTAATCACAAGCGCCACAAATATGAAAACATTTCGCGGAAAACCCAAAGCATTTTTATTTTTAATTTAAAGAATTTTTAATTAAGTGCTCGACCAAAACCCAAATCTAATACTCCTTAACAGCGTGAATCAAGCTCCAGGGCAGCCCTAATCTTCCCACCTCCAAGTGGAGGCCACACCGCGTAAACCCGAATCCAATAGAGCGCAAACCGCCAAAAGTCGCCACTCGGGTTGTACGCCTTCACTGAAACCGTCGGCAATAGAAAAGTTTTCCAAGTGGACTGTTGACGGCTCAAAGGCTTTGTGGAGGCGGCCGTGGTGGGAGCCAAGGCAGCAGCTAGCTAGGGCTGCCTCTATCAAAGGGGGATCGGTGGCACACCAGTCGCGACCACTCAGCTAACGGGGGTGAGAAGGGTCTAGCGGACTGCTGAGTGGCCATGAAATTCCTCTCCACACACTGAGGGGCGGGCGATCACACCCCCGCCCCTGGGGGAACTACCCCCCAACTGGTCGGGGGAGGGACCCCTTTAAAACTTAGGGGCCCGGTGGCTGGCCAGCGAGCGCCGAGCGTCGCCCGACAGAGGGCGTGGCTGAGCGCCCCCACCTGTGGGGGTCGAGGGCCCGGCAGAGCCCCGAGAGGAGACGCTGTTCGCACCCAGGCACAAAACTGCATGGTGATTGCCCTGGCAATGCGAACAGGGCCGCTGGTGCGGGCAGTCTCGCTGGAGGTGCCTTTCCAAACACGAGTAGCACCAGCGGCGCTCCTTGGCGATAGTTCGCCTCGCCGGAAACGGCTTACCCAATAACTTCGGGCACGACGTCACCCGATGATCGGATGCTCGACAACAGGATCAGGAGGGCGCCTCCCTTGCATCTAGGCCACTGTAAAATGGTAGAAAGCAGCGCCCTCCCGCGGGAGCTCCGATATTCCTTAGGGGGGTTGGTGGCGACTTGCCTGGCGGATTCCGCCTCTCTTTGGGCACGACTCGTAAGTCGTCAACGGTGCCCGCCGCGTTTTCAATCTGCCGGCACTGCTCCTCTAAGAACCGCTGCAGATCATTGAAGGGCGGAATATAGGAGGCTCCGTCCCCGCCGTACCTCTCCCCAAAATGCATCCGAAAGTCAAGAGGTAGATGGGACAGCACGATGTGGAGCAACAAAAAGGACCATTCGTCCACTGGTAAATCCAGCCGCCTCAACGCATTGCAGGCCACCAAGACTGGATTGACCAGGTCCGGACGTAGTCTGGCCCGGTCACTAAGCAGCGGGAGGCTTAGAAGCTGCTTAACATGTTCGTCCGCAATTTTTTTTTTTTTTTTTTATAGTATAAGGGTGACAAACGAGCACACAGTCCACCTGATGGTAAGTGGTTGCTGCGGCCCATAGACATCTACATCTATCCTCTATTACAGATCAAAATGTAGATGCGTTGTCACCCATGATCCAGCCATGATCTTAAAAGTACATGACCTTATCAGGGCGCTTTAAAAAACTGAGGATGCTGCTTAAAACTATTCAGGACATCTCAGGACACTACAAAAACTAGGACATGTCCTGGGAATACAGGATGTTTGGCAACCCTACACTACATATACTTTATTATTGTACTACAGTATAACTGTCCTACCACTTCTAAATTTAATAAAATGAAATAGAATAAAATTGGATCTTGAGGTAAAAATATTTGCCACCAGTAGTACAATATTATTAATCCAGTGTGACCTTAGATACTATAATTACATCATCAAAATACAATCATATACCATGTATCTATGATTGCATTTTTTAAATAATATGATTCTTTATGTTTATATTGATTGCATTTACTAGTTACCATTACTTTTTATGGAATAACTATTGATGATAAAAGTGATCTATCTACACTGTAGATTTACGTCGATTTTATGAGTAAGACCGTAAGTATTTTCAAAAAAAAACTGGCATTAAACATGTATTAATAGATATGTATAGTAAAATTATTAGATATTTATAGACACAGGTCTCATTTCTGAGAAGTTTATATATTATGTATGTAGGTATTAAAATATTATTTTTTGATTTGAATATAATTTTATAAAACAAAGCATTACTTTATTATTTTTCCTCAAGTTTCAGGTTTTTATCTGTAAGTATTTTTTTTTATAGGATAAGGGTAACAAACGAGCACACAGTCCACCTGATGGTAAGTGGTTGCTGCGGCCCATAGACATCTACATCTATCCTCTGTTACAAATCAAAATGTAGATGCGTTGTCACCCGTAAGGACTAAGATGGAATGCCTCATTTGCAGTAAAAAGGGCCTCCGGCCACCTGCACTCACCAAGCGAAACGCAGAGGTAAACCTCTACTTCACGCTGGTTTTCTGTGAGGTCGTGGTACCACCCCGGTTCGAGCCGGCCCATCCGTGCGACAGCAAAAGCTGCCGCGTGGCTCTACCACTGTTCAAAAGCCGAGCGTTGGCGTATCTTCTGGCTAGGAGGTCCCGAGCAGTCTGGTAGGCGTCGTCCGACAATATCAAATGGCGGACGACGCCCAGGGCCTCCCTCTTCAGTGAGGCTAGGAAGTACGCCATCTTCTGGCTTGGTGTCAAGTCCCTCCGGGCGTCCATTAGACTATCAAAAAGGCCAACAAAAGTCATCCATTCGGAGAGGACCCCGGAGAACCTTGGCAGGTCCAGAGTTGGGAGTCGTCTCAACAGCTCCGGCTGAGGCTGCTTCCGAGGGGATGCGAGCAGGCCAGTCATCCGAGCTTCACGCGCCTCCTCAGCATACCTGCCTTCAGCCTCGATCAACTCGTCCGTGAGCGAAAAGAACTGCTCGTAGTCCGGGAAGCAGGAGTCCAGGACTCCCTTTTCCACATCCGAGTCCTCGAGCTCAGCGTAAGCCTCCTCCACTGCGGAGTGCCCTTCGACCATCGACCTGCTCGAGCCGCTTCTCCAAACTAGCACACTAGCGGCCCAGCGCAGCTCCGCCTTTAAGCGAGGAATCAGTAGCTTGTGCGATGGCATCACTACTAAATACAAATTAATACGCGGCTCAAATACAAATCAAATTAACAAATTACAAATACAAGTACGATCAAATCAAGTTAAATACAAATTACACAAATTTCTATTTATTAAATTAAATACAAATGCCGTGTAGTGGCGGTTAAGAATATCTGCTACCCCATATCTTTCCGTGGGTCTCGTAAAAGGCAACAAAGGGAAACAGGCAGGAGATGGGCAGCAGCATCTTCCTGATAACAGCAAAAATACAATAAAAAAACTGCGGTTGCCAACCCGCTCGCCTAACTATTGCAAATACCATGCATTCCCCACCACGCACCGGCAATCGAACTGCACTATCGAACTCCGGTCTGAGCAGGGGAGTGATGTAGCGCGCGGCAGAACACCTTGCCCGGCAGGAGATCTCCCCTTTTCCTTCCACCCGGCTACAAGTGTAGAAAACCGGACACACGGAACCGTTCACATTAATTAGAGTTTCTTCTACCTTTATAAACTTTTTCATAGCATCGGCTTCAGAAACTATTAAATTACGAGAAAATATTTTTTTTTTGTTTTTTGAAAGCATTTTGCACTATTTTTTAAGTTTAATTATCAGAATTTACATTCGTAAACCCATTGATTTGTTTGTAATGAGTGTCGCAGTTCAAAGGAAGCGATTCTGTGCAATTCTGTGACTAGCCGCTGCAGTAGCTTAAAAAGACTTCCAGATGTATATAAAAACACACGTATTTAAATAATATGATATATTAGTATCTTTAACAAATTATGAAGAATAAATTTAATAATTTAATGTTAATATTATATTAGGTCGGGGTAAAAATTTTTTCTTATTTTATATACAAATTATGACATTTTCTTGAAGTTTAATTACATTTAATCATCTTCATCATCATCATCATTACAGCCTTTCATAAGTCCACTGCTGAACATAGGTCTCCTCAAAGGAATGCTACAAAGCACGGTCCTCAGCCACCTGCATCGATCGACTTCCTACATGTCTTCACCAGGTCGTCACTCCATCTCGCGTGGGGTTGCACTACACTTCGCCTACCGGTACGAGGCTGCCACTCAAGAACCTTTCTTCCCCATCTCATCCGTGAGGGTCTGACAGCAATCAATAAATCTGTGCATAATTTTGTACAGTGGGTTTTTACGACTGCCTTGTTATTTCAAGTCAGGGTCTTAGGAGGTTAAAATTCACATCTAACTCAACACATACCTATGATTAACAAACAATTATCAAAATATTTTTTAGAGTTCAACTAATCAAAAATGTTGAAATATTTGTGTAGACTACTTAAAAGACAATCAAATTATTAGGATAATATAATCTACAATTATTGTCATTTTTGGAGACGGTGTCAGCCAAGGAAATACGACAATGTACCTAACAATAATGATACGAGAATTCTTGGAAATACGCTTTAATACGAAAATATGGTGTGACAATACCTATGTAACAACCTTAATACAAAAAACAAAATACCAATACCTAATTAATCCTAGCCCTACTGTACAAGCACTTCAGCACTTCGATATACCGATAGTCCACTTGGCATCGCTGAAGGGACTGCATCACCGCCCAAATATCGACGGAATCAAAGGCTTTCTCATAGTCCACATACGCCAGACATAGTGGCAAATTGTACTCCTCTGACTTTTGTACAATTTGCCGAAGGGTATGTATGTGGTCTATGGTGCTAAAGCGTTTTCGGAAACCGGCTTGTTCGGGAGGCTGGAAGTTGTCAAGTCTGCACGCGAGACGATTCGTAATGACTCTTGAAAACAGCACGTAGACGCAGCTCAGAAAAGAAATCGGTCTGTAGTTCTTCAAGAGAGCGTTATCGCCTTTCTTGAAGAACAAGACCACCGCACCTCTGCTCCACGCCTCCGGTGTAATGCCACCATGGAGGACGGAATTAAAGAGCTTCTGAAGGACTTCAAGTACCGGTCTTCCACCCGCTTTCAGAAGCTCCACTGTAATTCCATCCTCGCGTGGGGCCTTGCCGTTTTTAAGGTGCTGGAGAGCCATTCTAATCGCGCTCAGACTGACGTCCGGGATATCATCGGAATAATATCGGATAAGACTCGCTCTTGGATCGTTGCTCACACTCGCGTGTGGCTCCAACGATGACGTATACAGCTGCCCATAGAACCTCTCAATCTCACTCAAAATCTCAGGTGCCCCGGAAACGATGCTGCCACATTCTGTCTTCAGCTTTGACAGTTGGCTCTTTCTGGCAGACAGATCTCTGGCAAAGACTTTGGAGCCTTGGTTCCGCTCGATCGCTTCTTCAATACAAGGTGTATTGAAGTTGCGTAAGTCCCGCCGCATGCATTTGGAGATCTATCTGTTCAGTTGCCTGTATGCTGTCAAATCTGTTGCAAAATGTAGCTTCATCTCCCGTCTAACAGCCATGAGATTAAGAGTGTGATCGGAGAGTTTTTGTGTTCTTCTGCGGTGGGTCTTGCAGAACTTACCGCATGGACAGTTTCCACGAACTTGTCATTCATATCGTCCACTTCACAGGCACTGAAAACACAGGTCTTCTAGGCACTGAAAACGGTTTTGAAACTCGAGCTGAAAGGTTTCAGGACTTTGGAACAGAGCACGAGGGAGACGGAGCGTTGACTTCATTAGACGAGACCTATCCAACTTAACGTTTAGGTTCAGTGTACCTCTAACCATTCGGTGATCGCTACCAGTTTTCACCCTCGCGATCACGGAGACATCACTGAACAGTTGTCGTCTGGTCGTCATAATGAAGTCAATCTCATTTTTTGTGGAACCGTCGGGGCTCGACCAGGTCCACTTCCTGTGGGGCCGCTTCTGGAAGAAAGAGTTCATCATAAAGAGTCCCTCTTTCTCCGTGAAGTGGGCCAGCTGCTGGCCCCTTGGGTTCCGTTGCCCTATTCCAAATTTCCCTACTTTCAGCTCACCGTTCTCTCTCGTGCCTAGTTTTGCATTAAAGTCTCCCATTAACACCGTATATTGGGTTTTGGAGGAATGCATGGCTCTAGAGATATCCTCAAACATTTCGTCCACCTCCTCATCGGGGTGTGCCGAGGTTGGTGCGTAAACCTGTATGACCTCCAGCGAATACCATTTGGTGATTCTGAGTATAAGGTACGCAACCCTCGTCGACACACTCTCAATCTTTACAACGTTGTTAACGAGAGACTTGTGGACGATAATTCCGACACCTCCTTGGTACAGATGGTCGCCCTCCCGGTAATAGAGCAAGTTGCCGGATTCGAGGATTACCGTTTCCTCCCCCTCTCTTCGGACTTCGGATAATCCTATAATATGCCAGCGTAACTTGTCTATGTCTTCTTCCAGCTCCACAATCTTCTCGTCAGTCCTCAGAGCGCGTGCGTTGTATATTGCCAAGTCAAGTCGTCGTAGGTGGCAACTGAACCTCCACCGGAGATTCTTAGCACCCCATGCCCCGCCGTTACCATGGTCGCCACCGTAGCCAGGAATAGCGGGGCTGCCGGGGACTGGGGGCCGTTTCTTTGTTACATTCATTCATAGGGGGTACTTGCCATAGTTGCCACGCTTGGCGAGCGGGTTGGCAACCGCAGTTTTTTATTGTATTTTTGCTGTTATCAGGAAGATGCTGCTGCCCATCTCTTGCCTGTTTCCCTTTGTCGCCTTTTACGACACCCACGGGAAGATATGGGGTAGTGGATATTCTTAACCGCCACTATACGGCACGGCCACTACATGTGCTTGCTTATTTGCAATTAATTTAGAATTATTCAGGGGCTATTTGGGCCCCTCCGTTGGCTGCCCGTCGCGACTGCCACTCATGGGCCCTGGTACGGCCGATCTTTGTCGGGGCAACTCAGGGCGTGAACATTTTTGGTAGCAGAAGCGCGTTTGATTTATTCTCCAATGACGCCCGGCCGTAATTCGTAATAAAAATATTTTTATATATAATTTTTTGTTTGCTTCCTTTGTTTGTTAGCGGATTGGTGGGTAGAATTAAGAACCACGCCCGTTAGGTTGCGCAAGCGGGAGTTGAGTTTAGGGTTAGGTACCGTCACGCGTCAGTTATTTCGGGTAGGTAGATATTTGTCGTTATCACATAATCGTTTAATTATCTTTATCGTATAATTATAGTAGATTAATTGCCGAAGGGTCGGTCGCCAGAGCGAGGCATCTTTGCTGACCGACTGTAGTGTGTACTTGTATTTGTAGTGTAATTTGTATTGAATTTAATTTGATAGTAATTTGTATTTAGTAGTGATGCCACCGCACAAGCTACCGGCGCTTCGCCTGCAGGCGGAGCTGCGCTGGGCCGCAAACGCACATATTTTGATAGGTCGATCTGATCGGGTCCATAGTTTAGGGAAGCGGCTCGAGCAGTTCGATGCCCGAAGGGCCGTAGTGGAGGATGCTTGCACAGAGCTTTTGGCCTCGGCTGCGGAACACGGAGTCCTAGACTCCTGCCTCGCGGACTACGAGAAATACTTTTCGCTCACGGACGACTTGATCGAGGCGTGGGCCAAGTATGCTAATGAAGCACGTGAAGCTCGGCTGAGTGGCCTGGCCGAGTCCTCTCGGAAGCAGCCTACTCAGCCAGAGCTGTTGGGACGACTCCCAACTCTGGACCTGCCAAGGTTCTCCGGGGTCCTCTCCGACTGGATGACTTTTGTTGGCCTTTTTGATAGTCTAGTGGACGCCCGGAGGGACTTGACACCAAGCCAGAGGATAGCGTACCTCCTAGCCTCACTGGAGGGGGAGGCCCTGGGCGTCATCGGCCATTTGAAATTGTCGGACGACGCCTACCAGACTGCTCGGGACCTCCTCGCCGGAAGATACGCCAACGTCCGGCGAATCGCGAACGAATACGTTAGGCAGCTTCTCAGCCTCCCACTGCTTACTTTGCTTTTATTGGACCGGGCCAAACTACCCCCGGACATCGGGAATCCAGTCTTGGTGGCCTGTAATGCTTTGAGGCGGCTGGATTTACCGGTTGATGCATGGTCCTTCTTGTTGCTCCACATCGTGCTATCCCGCCTGCCTCTCGACCTTCGGATACATTTTGAGGAGAGGTATGGCGGGGACGGCGCCTCCTATATTCCGCCCTTGAGTGATTTGCTGCGGTTCTTGGAGGAGCAGTGCCGGCCAATTGAGAACGCGGCGGGCACCGTCGACGACTTATGGGTTGACAACCGAGCCGTGCCCAGTGAGAGGCGGAATCCGCCGGGCAAGTCGCCGCCAACCCCCCTAAGGCCGATCGGAGTTTCCGCGGGTTGGCGCCGCTCCCTGCCATCTTGTCGAGCATCCGATCATGGGGTGACGTCGTGCCCGAAGTTATTGAGTAAGCCAGTTCCGTAGAGGCGAACTATCGCCAAGGAGCGCCGCTGGTGCTACTCGTGTTTGGAAAGGCACCTCCAGCGAGACTGCCCGCACCAGCGGCCCTGTCCGCACTGCCAGGGCAATCACCATGCAGTTTTGTGCCTGGGTGCGAACGGCGTTTCCCCTCGGGGCTCTGCCGGGCCCTCGACCCCCACGGGCGGGGGCGCTCAGCCACGCCCTCTGTCTGGCGACGCTCGGCGCTCGCCTGCCAGCCACCGAGCCCCTAGGTTTGAAAGGGGTCCCTCCTCCGACCAGTCGGGGGGTCGTTCCCCCAGGGGCGGGGGTGTCGTCGCCCCCCCTCAGCGTGTTGAGAGGAACTGCACGGCCACTCACCGGTCAGCTAGGCCCTTCTCACCCCCGTTAGCTGAGTGGCCGCGGTTGGAGTACCACAGTCCCCCCTTTGTGATCGGTACCGGTACTACGGGATTCCTGCGACCTCGAATAATTCGTAGTTTTAATGGTTGTGAGTAAAAAGGTGAATTTAATATACTCTTTGAATACGTGTACATATGTTTTTGTAAATATACTTGATCATTATGTTTGCTTTGTTGACAAGAAAATTGAAATTGAATAACACTATTTGTGCCGAAGGAAATGAAAATCAATCCTTTCTTTGTTTTCACATTTTTGTTGGCATTGCCGAAGATATTTATTTGGAAAAAAAGGAATATGGCTATCTTTTATGTGTATCGTTTTGCTTAATTCGCCTGTTTTGATCTATGCGCATCGGTAGATTAATTTGTTTAAATTAATTCAGTGGTTTTGAGTATTGATGCTTTTCAAACTTGGTTGAAATATAAGCATAGAACTACATGTTTTAAAAAGTTAGCTAGTTATGATATTATTAGATTGAAATCAGTAAATGGTTATATAGTAGATGGCTTGATTATGCCTACTTGCGTCAACAAAATCATACTGGGGCCTATCTGTGCGTTTTCGTGTGCCTCGCCACTACGGCCGTTCACTTGGAACTTGTAAGTGCGCTCAGCACTGAAGCCTTTGTGGCCACGCTGGCCCGCTTCGTATCGCGTTGCGGTTTGCGGACCTGATCCGGTCTGATTGCGGAACGAATTATAAGGGGCACGGATAGACATTTGAAAGAGGACGTCGAATTTCTGTCCAGCAACAGGACTTATTTAGGTGCTGCGATGTCCAGGAAGGGCATCCAGTGGAGGTTCGACCCTCCGGCTGGCCCACATTGGGGCGGTATTTTTAGGCGGTGGTTACGGTTATAAGATCTGATGGGGTGCCTAGGGTGGCCGAGGTTTGGTTGGAGATTAGGTCTTGCAACGCGAAGTCGCGACCCTTTCCCGTTTGCCATTTTACTCGCGGACATAGGTCCTTATGTCCGGGGCGGGTTTGTTTAGTCCAAAATCGTAATATTTTAAAAACTTGCATCAAGATGCGCGCGCGGTGCGTAATGTGACGGTATTGAGGTGAGGTAAACGCCGCCGGGGGGGGGGGATGTCCAAGATGAACCAAATCCCCTTTGAAATGGATCACATTAGTGCAGTGGGCTGAACAGGACGGAACACCTTATAATGGTGTTGTGATAGATCAACACCATTTTTTTATTATAATAAGTCAACTTTAGCCTCAAGAAATTAGACAACATTTTTCCTAATGACCCAAATAAATCACATTATAAATGTAATTTTGATGAATCTTTAATGTGTAGCTATTAGTCTTAATTGCTTTATGACTAATACGAGACGGGACAATTAAATAACAGTAAAGTCCCCCTACATTATAGCCATGCATTGCCTAATTTAAAAGCTTAAAGAAATGATCAGATAATCCTTTGTATCAATGGTATCATTTCAGCGATTCATGACGATTTGTATGTAATAATTTTTGTAGAATCCCATGAATTTTGTCACAATGATCCTGCATCTGATTCCGAATAACTTATTACAATAGTTATTTTAATTTCTGTTATTTTTTATTTGTTATTTTTGGTTACTCAGAATTAAAAATTATTTTTAACTTAATTTACAACAGCTGATTTTACACAAGTACTTAAGTAGATAACTGCTTAATGTAACAAACTTGAAAATTGTGTAACAATGATACAGCCTATTAAAAATTAATGATCTTTTAAACAAAGTACTAAGTGAGATATGTTTATTATAATTTTATTACAATTTGATTTGCTGCATGAAGTAAAAGTAAATTTGCAGCCTATTTACGTCCCACTGCTGGGCACAGGCCTCCTCTTATTTCGGAGAGGGTTTTAGGGCAAGGAAATGTCCGCCGCGCTGCCCCAGTGCGTGTTTGCGTGGTGCCGGCGGGGATCGAACCCGGGTTGCTCGAGTACTGTGAAGCTTACAGCGAGCGCTAACCATCTGAGCTACCAATGCTTGTTTTGCTGCAGGTTAAGAATTATTTTAAAATCAAGAATTGTATAATTTTAAGTAGTTTCCTTTTTAATTTTTTGCTTAATATTTGTTTGTCTTCTACTAATTAATTATGTCAAGAAGAAAACTATTTTAATTGCAGTTGTTATCTTTCAAATTATTTTAAGTTATTAAAACAATAAAATATCAGATATTTTAAATTGCAACCTAAAATAATAACACCTTTACATAAAACTAATTTTACCGATTAATTTTATAAGTAAAAGTAGTTTTACTTTTTTATAAGATATTATTAAACAAAACCTTTGATTTTAACTTCCCAGTAATAAAATCATAATTTTTGGATTGAAATATTATTCAGTATTCTTTCATAAATATTTTTTTATAAAGAAAATATTTATAAAAGACATTATGGTGTACATGGTAAAACATGGTATAGGTAATATACGTGAAAAAATAATTAATTTGTGCCCAAGTATAATGGCGCTAATAACACACACGATATTTTAGATCAACTAAACAACGATGTGAGCAGTTGTATGTTTTACTTAAGATTTTTAGCACTATGTATATCCGCCGTAAAATATGGTAACAACAATATCATAATCAATATCTAAAACTTATTAATTCACACTTCAATTTTAAATCATAAGAATGCTTTCCAAATTATATAAATATGGTGAAAAAATTTAATTAGTGGCCTTTAATACAGCAGAACTACCAACTAAAATATATTTAAACGGCTCTCCTGTAAAGTTCGGTTTTTGAACATACGATAGTGTACTTAGGAGCCATCGAGTTGAGTATGCTTGCTGCACTTTAATGTACTACCAAACTCACCTATATCCGAAAAATAGCCGACGTATCATAACGCTATGCGCTAAGACGTCGCCCACAAACGATAGGGGTGTGCATTGTCCACGGGCAAATCGTATAAAAGTCGTAAGAGACTCTGTAGATAGCTGTTGAAGTATTTTGCACAAAGCTTCCTGAAAGAAAATTTGTATCATATTAGTATGTGATACAATTATCTGTTAGATGTACACTTTAAATACACAAAATAATGTGCTTTGTATACCCACAGGGTAGAACGTGGTTAAAATTTATTACATACTAGCGACCCACTCTGGCTCTGCCTGGGTAGGATTAATTAATTTGGCGTTATTTATATTTAAGAAATGAAACTAAAATTCATTACAATCGGTTCTGAAGAAGTGCTCTCAGATAGACACAGGCAAAATATTCAAACAAGTTATTTATTTTTAAATTTTATACTTAAAGAAATTAATATACCACTTTTTTTTCATATTCCATCCAATTCTGAGCTATGTTCAATATTCAAATCTCCAGCTAATCGGGAAGTGCTCAAAATTTGAGTTGAAAGATTCCACTCGGAACGACAGACAATAAAGTGATTTAATAAAAACTTGGTAAAATGGTAACTCATGTCTTAATACCATTTAAATAATGCCCACAGCTCATAAGCCAGATATTCCGATGTAACAGACAGACACTATAATTTTATTTGTACGTATAGATGTAACTAACATGCATGTATTATCTACGATCCACGAAATGATTCATTCTGATTCTAATTTTGAACAATTGTACAACCATTTCTTCATAAGCGTGAAACTGAGGCTAAATTCAATGCAAATTTAGCATCAGCTTCAAGCTTATCACAGAAAACAACTGGGTTAGCTTAGCTCCGAGCATAAACAAACTGCCCCTGTTTGAATTCATTAACTTCTTGCTAACGAAGTAAATCTTTATTCCCTTTTTAATCAGTATAAGCAGTATAAACAAAGGGAGTTTACCATCCATTTGGCGTAAATTATGTTAAAAATGAGCTAGACGTGGTAGAGCCGTGCTGCTGCTAAATTACTGGTATATTTGTAGCACGAATAGGTCGGCTCTACCGGGGAAAGGCCACGCTCTCACAGAATATAAGCGTAAAATAGCAGCTTAACACTGATGTGTTGGAACCGGAGACCCATTTTACTGGAAAAGAGGCATTCCATCTTAGTCCTCACGGATGACGACGCATCTGCATTTTGATTCTTTATTGAGGATAAATGTAGATGTCTATGGGCCGCAGCAACCACTTACCATCAGGTGGACTGTGTGCTCGTTTGTCACCCTATCGTTTAAAAAAAACCAAATTCCCAAATCAATAAAAATGAACTTACTGAAAAAAATAATTAAATATATCCTTAAACAGTATTTTATCGACAAATTGCTAACGATACCTACTAATAATTTAAACTAAAATATAAAAGTATATCCACTAACACACATCATAATATACGACATAAATAAAATTTTACTAGTAAATATATACATTGATACAATCAATTATAACATTATTATCTCAATCACTAATTTTTATTAAACATACTAACCATATTTTGCTTTGGTATACACCTAGTTAAAAAAAAAACATCTTGCTATTTTATCAAACAATTTATATACGTCATTAAATAAGTTGTCACAACGCGAACAGATCGAACATAATCGATGTTACGAATCGGCAGTACAATGAAAAACTTTTGTTGCTCGGACACACACGTTTTTTTTTTAATTCTATTTTTAAATTTAAGTGAAAAACGTATTTACGGTCTATCGACTCAACCAACAGCCTACCGAATCTCGTGGACTCTTACGAATGAACTCAACAGAGAAGAAGGCTGCAGATGCGTTGTCACCTCTGAGGACTAGGTGTAATTACACTGGTTCTCTATATCCTCCAGACTGGACCACAGCAGCGCAAGCACTGCTATATGTCGGCAAAAATAGGCAGGTGAGAGTATTGTACATTGCGAGATGACCTCCAAACCACACCAAATGAGTCATAACATAACATAACATAAACACTCACGCCTGTCACCCAGAGGGGTAGGCAGAGATTATGTACTTCCATTTGGCACGATCCTGACACACCTCTCTCGCTTCCTCCACATCCATATACCTACGCATGCACGCTCGTCGGTTAAAGGTACTCTTGATTTGGCCCATTTTTAATATATCGCCAATTTGGTCGATAAACTTTCGCCTAGGGCGACCCTTCCCGACTATGCCGTTCACCTCTGCAACATAAATTTGCTTTGTCACTCTTTCCTCATTCATTCTTTCTACATGGCCAAACCACCGAAGCATTCCTTTCTTAATCCTGGTCACAACATCATCTTGCAAACCACACTCTTCTCTTATTAAACAATTTCTCACTCTGTCATTCAGCTTCATCCCTAACATACTCTTAATGACCGCATTTCTACAGCATTTATTCTACTCTCGTGCTTCTTCTGCCAGACCCAACTTTCACTACCATACATTAAAGTAGGTACTAACACAGCATTGTGAATTGCCATACGTGCCTTTTTGGACACATTCTGACTTTTCACAATAGAGTGTAGTGCCCCATTCACTCTATTTCCTGCATTCACTCGTCGTTCTATATCCTTATCATATCTACCATCCCTGCTAAACACACATCCCAAATATACAAACTCATCTACTTGCTCTACCAACTCCACTTCTATTCTTATTTCACATATCGTTTTACTTTCTTCTCTTTCAAAAACCATAACTTTCGTCTTAATTGCGTTCACTTTCATTCCCTTTTCTTTTAATGTCCTGTTCATTAATGTAACTATCATTTGCAACTCGGCTGCCGACGACGCAAGTATGACTTGATCATCGGCGTACAAAAGGCATTTGACGGTAAACTCACCCATTCTTAACCCGCATTCTTCTACTTTCAAATTTTCCAAACAACTGTCCATAAATAGGTTGAACAACCACGGGGAAGCCACACAGCCCTGTCTGACACCTTTATGGATGCCAAACCAGTCCGAGTAGGCCCCGTTGAACCTGACACAAGCACTAGAGTCCCTATATAGAGACTTCAATACCTGTATCAGACCAACGGTCAGTGTTTGTTGACACAAAAAACTTTTTGGTTTTTGGCCAAAAACTTCTCCGCGATCATGCGCATGGAAAAGACCTGATCCGTACATCCCATTCCCTTTCTAAATCCCGCTTGCACATCCCAAATTTTTCCATCAGTTTCTTTCATAACTTTTTCAATTAGTACCTTAGCATACAGTTTTCCCACAATGCTAAGAAGGCTGATACCACCAAATGAGTCATTCCACCTAAAAAGGACCATCACCCATTCTGACACCTAAAAAGGAGTACTACGAGTTTCCTTTTCGGAAGAGTCCTTAGCGCAGAATAACTATAATGATAACTTCAATGAGGGTAGCTTTATCCGCCGCGATAACCGGACACAAGTAGCGAGTGGCGCACATCAGTGGTACATTCCTATTGTTATTGACATTTAGGACCCGACGACTCAGTTGATAACGCAGGCACTATAAAAGTTATTTTTTTTAATTTATTAATTAATAAAATGAAATCCCAACCCAAAGCATACAACTGCAAGACTTCAAGATACTATAAGTTCATACTGCGTAGACCGGAACAAAAATTTATAATTTTTAATCTGGAGGTAGCCGTGGTTAACTATGACATTGGGACGTCGTACAACTCAGTCCCCCCCCCCCCCCCCGCGTGATCATGGGTGCTGTAAAGTGCTCGAAACGTCGGAAATATAAAATAAGTTAATATACGCGATAAAATCCGTAAAATTAGTTTTATTTAAATGTGTAGTGTTCGCGTAAATATAAGAAATCACTATAATAGTTACTGCGTAATCTAAGTCCGTAATTCTTACTTAACTAGATACTTATTTAACTAGACTATTGATGCACTCGATACGTGGTGGACCATAATATGAACGCCGTAAAATTACCGTAGACCATAGATTAATGATAAGTCATCGCGCGGTCAGAGCGCGCGATGACTTATCATTAATCTATGCCTAGACATTTTATGTCTATGAAATTTTCTTGTGCTTAGAGGGAGTTTTAGAGTGTAGTAATAGAGACGCAAAATATTTTTTTTCTTATACGTTGCATGTTGAACTGATTCTAGCATCAAATTAACAACTAACAACGCAAATTAAACCGTCCCAACAACCAACCCTAAGAAATACACAAAGCTATTGCTCAACATCTAAGCAGACGTGCATTTGACATCTCTAGCGACCAAATACGAACAAAATAGCAAATCCACACAAAAGGCTATGAAATACGACAGCCGAAAGGAGGAACGTAACCATAGTACAACGGAAGTTTATTTGTACTGTCGGATGTTATTAAATGAATATACTTGGTAATAAATAAATAAAATTAAAAAAATAAAGTTCACACGCGGTAGAAGGGAAACCTCCAAATTAAATAAAATAGAAAATAAAATAAATAGTGCTATATTAATAGATCGTTTCCAGACGAAGCTAGGGCGGGTCGTGAGTTAATAATAATAATTGATTTATTTATTTCCCACAATTTGATTGTAAACAGCTTAAAAATATATACAAATGTTATGCGAGGGACTGGTGTCCAAACTAGGTACAAACCTGTATTATGGATCAGCAGGCCTCCATCCCTTGATAAATACAATCTACGTAGTATGGAAATACAAATAAGAGAGAAAGAATGCAATTGCACGTTTGTGTATGTGTGTGTGTGTGTGTGTGTGTGTGTGTGTGTGTGTGTGTGTGTGTGTGTGTGTGTGTGTGTGTTTGTGTCAGTGTATGTTCTGTTTACCCTACGCCAATAACTTGGGATCAGTTATCAGATAATAAGGATCTTAAACCAAAAACCGAAACACATATGTTGATGAACACTATAAGAATTAGCAATTACCATTTAGCAAGTTTTCTGTCATATCATAATCCAGCGTCTCCCACCATTTGGAGACATTTCTTTTTACAGTTATTAATAAAAAGTACAACTACAAAAGAATTTATTTTACTTTAAAACCGTAGCTTCATTAAACTTCAGACTGTAGTTGCAAGTCCGCAGTCTGTCTGTCTCATTACAAATTACACTAATTAAAGTTACCTAGACCTAACATCAACGAGGATAATTTGCATGCAGAACGCGCCAAGCTGTCAGCTTTGCTGGACATCGCCTAATTGTGATTGGCGTACCGAGTAGCTTCGACATAATAACGTTTCTATTAGATGTATTTATTAGATGTTCGAATTTAATGTGGTTAATTTAGAACACTATTTTAACTGTATTAGTGTTACAACAAGTCTGTAGTGCATTTGTTACTGAAAAAAGAACCGAGCTTTTTGTAGCTCGTTAAGCAACTTTACTTTTATAAAAACTTAGGAGGACAAACGAGCGCATAGTATGAACGTTTAAATCTCTCCACGATTGTGAATGAAAACAGAGATGAGATTTTCAACTGGTATAATCATGCTGTAACTTTTATGGTTGCAGCTCTAACGGATCGTCTCAACTGGGAAGGACCACGCTCTCACAAATTACCAGCGTAAAATAGCTGCTTAATGCTGCTGCGTTTCGCATGGTGAGTGTAGCGAGCCCGAGGCTTTTTCTTATATATATATATGAAGATATATATGGGCCACAAATCCACTTACCATCAGGTGATATGTGTGCTCGTATAAATAAGGGTGACAAGGTTATTTCTATAAAAAAAGTATCTGCTTGATTCACTTACTCTATGGTGTATAATTTATTTACGCTGCAGCAGATCTAAACATACTGCAGGTTATACATAATATCTGGTAAATTCCGGCGATTAATGCAATTTCTGCTATAGGGATGAAGCAATGTTCCGCAATGCACTCGTTAATAGAAAAACAATTTGCTTACTTTCTAGTTAATTCTATATTTAAGAACTACTTATATAGTGGCATCAGTAGTAGTATTGAGGTTTGTAGGACCCAGATGTTACCGCTTACGATTGCAAGTTAAATCTCGAATTTTTACTATAAAAATACTGACCGGAAAAAACTGCACACTAAATAAAAACAAAAAGGATTGATGACGCTGTAGATTTCATGCATCCGCCCCCCCCCCCTACCCTCATAATATTGAAAATGTACTGAAACATAGAATTTTGTAAAAAAAAAAGTGCTATTTTTTGGATATTATATCAACATTCCATCGAGTTCACGTTTTATTTACGCGACGTCGCTTTTAAACTAGTATTTTAACACTAGTATTTTATCAAAATCTAATAAAAATTGTCAGTCCATAAACATTGGCGCCTGACAGTTTAAGAATTGCAATCACAATTATCTCCAACGTGTGCCGAATGCCGTTTTCATTTAATTTCAAATATAGAACATTTAATTATTTCATTTACATTTATAGTATAGGGATGACGAATTTCAAAGATAGTATTGTTTTGTTACAAGCAAAGAGATTTAAATATTAGGTACTACTACTTAAATGTCTTTGGTTACAAGAAATAAAGGCCCAATAAACTCCACTCACGAGAGATTCGTGTAGATTAATTTATTTGGAGGTGGACAGTGTTCTACATATAAACTGGCATTTTAATTTCTCATTGCAGTAAACTTTTCGCACAATTTACTTTTAAAAGCTAAGTTTTTATAACTCAACGTGCAAAAAGATGTTCACAGTTGGCGTTGATTCAAATTTAAGTGCAAATGAGAAATCGAAACGTTTAGATAATGCTTAGTGGTAATGGACGTTTCTTACAACTCCCCCACTTGCTACCGCTATCGATAGGTGAGAACGATAAATGAGGTTTACAGACAGATGTAGAGCTATTAATAAGTAAATAATAATTAAAGAATAAAGAATAAAACTACAGTGATACAACTATTTTAGGATATGTTATAAATAAGAATATTTGTTTGTTTATTGTTTGTTTAAGGAAGCTACATAAATGAGTAATGGAGTAGCGAACAGGAAATTCGAGTCCGTATAGAGCAAGCCCGTAGTGCCTTTATAAAACTTAAATAAGTAATTGTGTTGTAAACGCTTTAACCTAAAACTCTGCATGAAACTGGTGCGCTGTTATATATTCAGTGTCCTACTTTATGGGGTCGAAAGTTGGACCTTAACCTCGACATTATGTTCAAAACTTGAAGCATTTGAAATGTGGGTATACAGACGTATAATCCGAATATCCTGGATTATGAGAATAACAAATATTGAGGTTCTGCGTCGAATTAATAAAAAGTTGTAGATAATGAGGACCGTGAAGGAGAAGAAGCTGCAGTAGTTTGGACATATAATGAGAGGACACAAATACCGTATTCTTCAGCTTGTGAAGAAAAACATCCTGGCTGAAGAACCTTCCTGAATGGTTTAACCTTAGCACGTGCTCTTTCTTCCGTGCTGTAGATTCGAAGATAAACATAGACATGATGATCGCCTACCTTCGCAGAGAAGTGGCACCCTAAGAAGAAGCAGATGTTTGAGGCTAAATGACGTAAAATCTACAGAACGGATTATAATGAAACTTGGTAATAATTAATGGTATTTTCTTACAACTCATCGACTTCACTAACTCTACGATATAGATAGATGAGACGACAAACTTAAATAACTCCGTGAAATGAATAAGTACTTTCTAAATTTTCTTCAGCTAAGATTTAAAATCTGAGTTTGCAGCTCAATCATGGCAATTGATCTCTGTAACAACTTTCCTAAAATAAAGAAACTCGTTAAGTTATAATGAAAATATTCTTCATATTTTCCTTATTTCTATCAATCAATATAATCCTATAAATATAAAGGTATAATTTTTTCTTTAACAAAATTTAATAATCCCTGCGTATGAGGTGATATCTACTCGTACCATTGTACGTTTCTAATGTCCATTTCAATTGGACTACACTATAAATTATTTATAAAGTATGATTTCTTGCTGGTTCTTCCCTGGCTGAGGATTTTTATTTAACTAGTTGAATAAAACTATTTGTTACGGATTTTATCGAGTTTAATTTACTATTTTAATTTCTGACGTTTCGGGTGCATTACAGCAACCCATGGTCACGATGGGGGACTGAGATGTTTGACATCCCGATGTCATATTTAACCCGGCTACCTTCAGTTTTTAATATTAATTTTTGGTTCGATTTACGCAGAATGAATTTCCAGTATCTTGAAGTCTTGCAGTGGTATGCTTGGGATTGGATTTAATTTTTTATATTATAAGATCCCAAGCAGATGGCAGCACCCATCCATCTTCTCTATTGAAATTACGATGTTTTTTAATTTCAATAGCCTCGCGTATTATCCTTGGTATGAATTGGTGTTCTTTTGCGAGGATTTCTGGTCTATCAAATCTGATGTAATGGCAGGGTCTATGTAACTAGTTGTAAAAGGATGATTTTCAATAAGTATCACTTGTAATCTATTTTAAATAAAAGTTTAAAAAAGTATAAGCCGACTTCCGGTCACTAACTATTCCATACTAGCACTGGTCTTCAGAAAATTATTTTACTCTCTTTAATTACCTTAAGTAACTAGGTATACGTTTCACTATAGTAAAAGGAATTTTTTTTTACCCTTTATATGTAGAGGTGGGCAATACAAACCGTATACTAATACCAAATCTTTATATTGGTACAATATCTAAAAACCACTTACTTACTGGTTAACCGCTTATCGTATTAGAGTAGACATGGCGGAAAATTAAAGTCTAACTAAAATCTTATATTTGTACAGTACACTAAACAATAAAAGAAACATATTCACTAAATCTTAGTTAACTTCCCAAGTATTTGTTTTTTCAACTTTTTATATAAATCCCTTGTAATATTTTGATAAAAATGTAAACTAAACAAAATAATATTAAACTGGCGCACTTCGTTTAAATTATTAGCAACCAATATTTGAGCCAATATTGTAACAACAAAGTACATAAAATTGACATCAACCACTAATGAGTTCAGCCAATAGCGTTAAATCAATGTGTTAAAAATATCATTTCGTACCAGGGATTGATTGCGGTTAAGGTACGAGGATACGCTACCGGTACAAAATATTGATATCGCAATTTTTTTAAGGTAGAAGCCACTACAGCAGCATTAATCTGTGCACACAAGGGAACCGTCCACTTCTACCTTCACACTCACTACTGCATTGTCATAAACTTCTATTGTAAGGCACCAGGTACAGAAACGGTCCACCATGGAGAGGTATGGTACTGCCAAAAAATATCAGGTGAACTCAAACGAAATATCGACGGCGAACTCTTGAATTTATTTATTGATAATTATCAGCCCTTTTCACAACTGAAAGAAAAATCTTTTAAAAAATTTGCGAGCTGGATCCCGTGTATCAGCTTTCTAGTCGGAAAACTATATCTATCACTATGATACCGAATCTCTGTAATGACACAAACGTAATAATTTTAAATTAAAAAATTTGTACAGCCGACTTTAATATAAGTTATTACGAATAACTCAAAAACTATTAGTTTGACCTTCATCAAATTCATATGGGACCACAAGAGAAGTACCAGCTTCCAAATAAAAAAGAATCATCTAAATCCGTTCACCCATTAAAAAGTTATGAGGTAACACACATAAAAAAAACATACAGTAGAATTGAGTACCGTCTCCTTTTTGAAGTCGGCAGAAAATACAAAATGAGTTAATGTCCTCAAATGGAGAAAAGATTTGCTTGACAGCCGATTTGTGGACATCCAGAATACATGACTCCTACTTGGCAGTTACGGGTCATTGCTTAACGGAGTATAGTCTTCAGACAGTGTTGCCTGTGTTGCTTGATTGAGGCAAGCGTCCACCTATCGGCATCGCACGCATCGCACGCATCGCATCATACGGATCGTAGTATTCTTTGTATAGAAAGTCTTACAAGTGCGTCCACCAATCCGCATCGTACGGATTGCATAGATCTGCTTGTCGGCAATGCCGACGCTCATGCTCCAAGGGGCAACTTTTGCGATGCGTGCCGATGACGTCATATGGATGCCATACACGATCAAGTTTACCGTCAAGTTTGCAGCACGCTTGAAGCGGCGTCAAGTTTGCAGTGCATCCATATAGGCCACACACGTTCAAGTTCGCCGTCAAGTTTGCATGATGCCGCATCAGTTGAAACCATGGCGTCACTAGTGACGGACGACGATACGTTAGCCATCCTAGGCTTATTGGTCGCAATTACTTTGCAAAAACTGGTTAATGAAACGAAAAATATTATCTCAATAGTAAATAGCAAAAAATGTGAAACAGACAAGTGACGCCTCCGTGGCGCAGTGGCTTAGTAATGAGTTGCAGCGCTAAGAACCGTGGGTTTGAACCCCGGACGTAACAAGTATTTGTAAAACCTACAAATAATTGTTCTGGGTCTGTTCTATGTATGTAAACTGTCCCTGCGATACAGAAGAAAATCCTGGTGTGGAAGTAACGTTTTTTTAAAAGAGAGGAAGAGAGACGACTAATGAAATTAAAATTTTTGTGCAACCGACTTCAATACGAATACGCATTATTACGGATAATTCCAAAAGTACTAGTCAGATCTTGATCAAATTTATATGTGATGTTGAAATTATAAGCACCAGCTTCAAATAAAATAGAATCATCAGAATCGATTTACCTAGATAAAAGTTCTGAGGTTACACACTTTAAAAAACAGTCGAATTGAGTGTTTTTTTAAGTAGGTTAAAATGGTAAGTAGGTAAATTATCTGAGTTTCAAAGACGTTCACGTTGTTATAATATTAATTTTCCTCCATGTTGCATATTAACCTTCCTCACATTGAACAATAAAGTTTTGGCTTAGCATGAGTTGCAACGCTGGGGACGCGGGTTCGAATCCCGCACGGAACAAATATTTGTATTTTTATATGTGTAGATGTTTGTCCTCGTGCAATTTATGTTTGTTAACTACATCCACGATACAAGAGAAAATCCTAGTGTGTAGGTTACGTTTTTTCAACGAAATAAAAAAAAATATTTATACATTGCATAACACTTCGGTGTATTCTACTATTTACCGCGTGCGCGCGTCTTCGCTTGCCGCAGCCGACTAACGTCATGCATATTGCATACTTGACCGCTCATACACACGTTCAAGTATACATGACGCTGCAAGCTTAATCAAGTCGGCAGAATTGAAATTAAATTTTTGCTTCAAGTAGACTTGTCATGCACACCGTTAGCCACACACCGTCAAGTTTACCGGACGCCGCTTCAAGCGCGCTGCAAATTTGACGGTAGACTTGATCGTGTATCGCTGCCATTACGGAATGTTGAACAGTGGACGCACAGCGCGCGCGCTCGCTCCGCGTCGCCGGTCGCCCGCCATTTGCATTTGATGATCGTCGCATCCACATGCGTTGTTGCATTATGGACGCCGCACAACTAATTGCAGTCGTGCAAGAGTATGAAGAGTTCTCTGGGAAGAAATTGGACGAATATTAAATAAAAGCGGTAAGTTTGTAGGTTATGTTTATTTTGCTTGTACACATACATTTTCGTGCCTTCCACTCCGAACTCTTCTTAATTGCCATTCAACCGACCCAACTTCTAAGTTGAAGTAATTTTTGAAGTTATCCCTGACTGTTAAAGCATCTGTGCGTGATTTACCACCTATGTTTCGTAGGTTTTGTAGCCCTGACATTTCCGCAAGAGAAATGTTTAAATCACTTTCTGTCCAGTAGCATGTGTCATCTCTTAGAAAGTTGATCAAACAGCATGTAGCCATTACAACAGTCACAATATGTTCTTCGTGCATAGGCAATCTTCGTTCAAAAATTCTAAATTTTCTTGCTAATATCCCAAACGTATTTTCTACAGTATTTCTCGTACGACTGAGCCTGTAGTTAAATACTTTTTTTTCTTCATCTCTTTGGACATCGTCGCGAGAATATGGTCGCATTAAATACGTGCATAATGGAAAAGCCTCATCACCGACGATGACGTGAGGTAAAAGTTCAGTGCCTCCTGGTGGGATTTTATGTGCAGGTATGTTTAAAGCGCCGTCCTGTAAACCTTTGCCTAAACTCGAATTTCTCAAAATACTAGCATCAGAGACGGCAGAAAGAGCAAGTGCTGAGGTTAAACCGTTCACGATGGTTCGTCAGCCAGGATGTTTTTCTACTGCCAGGTCGGCGTTTTCCCTCGATTTTTCCTTGAATCACAAGCTGAAGAATACGGTATTTGTGTCCTCTCATTAAGTGTCCAAACTACTGCAGCTTCTTCTTCACGATCCTAATTATCTCCAACTTTTTATTCATTCGACGCAGAACCTCAACATTTGTTATCCTCATAATCCAGGACATTCGGATTATACGTCTGTATACCCACATTTCAAATGCTTCAAGTTTTGAACATAATGTCGAGGTTAAGGTCCAACTTTCGACCCCATAAACTAGGACACTGAATATATAACAGCGCACCAGTTTCATGCAGAGTTTTAGGATAAAGCGTTTACAACACAATTACTTTTTTTAGTTTTATAAAGGCACTACGGGCTTGCTCTATACGGACTCGAATTTCCTGTACGCTACTCCATTACTCATTTATGTAGCTTCCTCAAACATACAACAAACAAACAAATATTCTTATTTATAATATATCCTAAAATAATGATTTCTTATATTTACGCGAACACATTGAATAAAACTATTTTTACGGATTTTATCGCGTTTAATTAACTTATTCTATATTCCCGACGTTTCGGTTGCTTTCCAGCAACCGTGGTCAAGGGCGACTGAGGTGATTGACGTCCCGATGTCAGTGTTAAACCGGTGTACCTTCAGCTTTTTTAATTAGTAATTTTGGTCCGATCTACGCAGAATGAACTAACTGTGTCTTGAAGTCTTGCAGTGGTATGCTTGGGTTTAGTTTTAATTTTATGAATTACTGGATCCCAAGCAGGTGGTAGTACCCAGCCTCCGTCTCTATTGAAATTATGATGTTTTTTAATTTCAATAGCCTCACGTATCATCCTTGGCAGGAATCGATGTTCTTTCGCGAGAATTTGTGGTTTATCAAATCTATTGTAATGGCGGGGGCCGTCTAGGATATGATCACAAACTGCAGACTTCCCGGAACGTTGGTGCTTCACGTCAGCTATGTGTTCTTTTACGCGGGTTTTTATAGATCGTTTATATGAGAGACCACACTCACAATCAAGCATACACTCTACAGCTATACTATACAGCTGTACACTCCTGCATTTTGTAGAGAAATATTGCACTTGACGGATGGTAAGAACTGACTAATCTTCTTCGGCGGCTTGAAGAATGTTCTAATAGAAGCTCGCTTCAAGATGTAGCCAATCTTGTCTGTGACACCTCTGACATACGGTAGTACAGCAGGCACACGCTCGACTGTGGCCGGCTTCACTCGGTCACTGTGACGTAGACACGGAAACCGAAGCTAGTTGTCGTGCAGAACCTGCTTGACGTGCTGAACGTGCCAGGTGTTTGCTGTCACAGATCCCTCGTGCTCTCTGTAACAAAGATTTGCCTACGGTAGCTAACTGTGAAGGGTGATGGCGGGGTTCACTGTTTAAATATCGGTTTGTATGGGTCTTTTTTCTATACACAGTGTGACCTATGGTATTATCAGGATTTCTAATGAATAACACATCTAGCAAAGCTAAAGAATTATTTGCCTCTAACTCTAAAATAAATTAGAGTCTGCAGTTTGTGATCATATCCTAGACGCCCCCCGCCATTACATTAGATTTGATAAACCACAAATTCTCGCGAAAGAACATCGATTCCTGCCAAGGATGATACGTGAGGCTATTGAAATTAAAAAACATCCTAATTTCAATAGAGACGGAGGCTGGGTACTACCACCTGCTTGGGATCCAGTAATTCATAAAATTAAAACTAAACCCAAGCATACCACTGCAAGACTTCAAGACACAGTTACTTCATTCTGCGTAGATCGGACCAAAATTACTAATTAAAAAAGCTGAAGGTACTCCGGTTTAACACTGACATCGGGACGTCAATCACCTCAGTCGCCCTTGACCACGGTTGCTGGAAAGCAACTGAAACGTCGGGAATATAAAATAAGTTAATTAAACGCGATAAAATCCGTAAAAATAGTTTTATTCAATATCCTAAAATAATTGTGTCACTGCAGTTTTATTCTTTATTCTTTAATTATTATTTACTTCTTAATAGCTCTACATCGGTCTGTAAACTTCATCTATCGTTCTCGCCTATTGTTAGCGTTAGCAAGTGGGGGAGTTGTAAGAAACGTCCATTACCACTAAGCATTGTCTAAACGTTTCGATTTCTCATTTGTACTTAAATTATAATCAACGCCAACTGTGAACATCTTTTTGCACTTTGAGTTATAATAACTTAGCTTTTTAAAGCAAATTTTGCGAAAAGTTTACTGCAATGAGAAATTAAAATACCAGTTATCTGTAGAACACTGTCCACCTCCAAATAAATTAATCTACACGAATCTCTCGTGAGTGGCGTTTATTGGGCCTTTATTTCTTGTAAGCAAAGAGAATTAAGTAGTAGTACCTAATATTTAAATCTCTTTGCTTGTAACAAAACAATACTATCTTTGAAATTCTTCAGCCCTATACTATAAATGTAAATGAAATAATTAAATGTTCTATATTTGAAATTAAATGAAAACAGCATTCGGCACACGTTGAAGATAATTGTGATTGCAATTCTTAAACTGTCAGGCGCCAATGTTTATGTACTGACAATTTTTATTAGATTTTGATAAAATACTAGTGTTAAAATACTAGTTTAAAAGCGACGTCGCGTAAATAAAACGTGAACTCGATGGAATGTTGATATAATATACAAAAAATAGCACTTTTTTTTACAAAATTCTATGTTTCAGTACATTTTCAATATTATGGAGGGGAGGGGGGGGATGCATGAAATCTACAGCGTTATCAGTCCTTTTTGTTTTTATTTAGCGTGCAGTTTTTTCCAGTCAGTATTTTTATAGTAAAAATTCGAGATTGAACTTGCAGTCGTAAGCTAGTAAGCAAATCGTTTTTCTATTAACGAGTGCATTGCGGAACATTGCTTCATCTCTATAGCAGAAATTGCATTAATCGCCGGAATTTACCAGATTGTATGTATAACCTGCAGTATGTTTAGATCTGCTGCAGCGTAAATAAATTATATACCATAGAGTAAGTGAATCAAGCAGATACTTTTTTTATAGAAATAACGTTGTCACCCTTATTTATACGAGCACACATATCACCTGATGGTATATATATCTATATATATATATATATATATATATATATATATATATATATATATATATATATATATATATAGATATATATACCATATATAGTGCCGTCTAAATATTCACATTAAAAACTTCACATTTATTTGACAACTTAGGAGTGCTATATTTTACAAATTTATATTAAACCACGCCTGAGATATAACCTATTTAATAAAAAAGAATCCTCATAATCGTTACCCCATAAAACATAATAGATACATTGTAATTTTTTTGAAGTTGGTTAAAAACTATTTCATTAAATATATGTATTCTACATAATGAAATCAGAAGAGTTTTTAAGCAAAACGTTTTGTAAGATATTTTCAATTATTAAAATCAAAATGTTTCAGCATGATTTATTAAAATAACACTAAAGGTTACATTGTATGAGTAAAAGAGAAAAAAACAGTTATGCAATTAATACACTTTATACAAATCAAATTAAAAAAAAATGTAATCACAAAGAGTATAATAATTATATAAGTATTTTTTATAAAATTAATGACAACAAACGAGCACAAAATCCTGATGGTGAGTGAGTGTCGTGGCACAGAGACATTTACTATGTCTTTCCTCGATTATGAATCAAAATTCAGATGTGTTATCATGCCTGAAGAATGAGATGGAATGCCTCGATTCCAGTAAAAAAGGTCTCCGTTTCTCTACGCTCACCATACGACACACAACAAGATTAAACTGCTATTTGACGCTGGTATTCTGTGAGTTATATTTATAGTATAATGTTGACAAACGAGCACACAGTCCACCTGATGGTAAATGGATGCTGTGGCCAAAAGACATTTATCCTCGGTTAACAATCAAAATGCAGATATGCATTGTCACCCTTGAGGACTAAGATGGAATGCCTCGTTTCCAGTATAAAGGGTCACCAGTTCTCTACACTTACCATACGAAACACAGCAGCATTAATTTGTTATTTTACATTGGTATTGTGTGAGAGCGTGGTCTTTCCTGTGTCGAGCCGACCGATTCGTGCTACACCCAAAACAAAGCAGAGGCATTGCTCTACCCCGTATGCAGGTACCCACGTATGTAGGTGAGCTGCATGCCCGTTTGCCCATTCTCTAAAATATGTAGATTTTAATATATTATTGCAAGTAAGTATTTATTTTAAACGAAAGTTATTTATATATATATTTGAGAGGGTGCACACGAACATACGGCTCACCTGACGGTAAGTGACTACAGCCACTCATGAACAGGGGAAACAGGGGAAATGCACATACGTTGCCGGCCTTTTAGAAAAGAGTAGGCTCTTTTCTTGAAGGTCCCTAAGTCGTATCGGTCCAGAAAAATTGCTGGTGGTATTCGATTCCATAAGGAAGTGCGAAGAAGAAACCATCTTGTAAACCGCACAATAGTGGACCGCCAATCATCTAGATGGTGTGGATGGTATCTCGAAGTGTTGGAAAGTCTAATATTTTAATTTTTTTTCCTCTATATAAGAGTCATACACATTTCCCTTTTGCGTAATACAATCTGTTACACACGAAGGTGTGTTAAGAAAATCAGAAGAGAAGGATTTAGGTAATTTTTTCTTGTTTCAGAAACTTTGATAAATTTATTGCCTGTAAGTTAAGTTGGCAGAAGCTTTTTATCGGTAGGATTTGGTTGAAATTTATTGATAAGCCAAGGCAGCTCGGAGGTTAAGCGTTTTACTTAAATTTCACAGTACGCGAGCAATTTAATTTCGATTCCATTCTTCAGGGTTTTTTACAGAATAACGGTAACAAATAAGCACAAGGCCACCTGATTGTATGTGATGGTATCTGATGGCAAGTGGATTTTTTTATAGGATAGGGTGACAAACGAGCATACAGTCCATCTACATCTATCCTCAATAAAGAATCAAGATGCAGCTGCGTTGTCACCCGTGAGAACTAAGATGAAATGCCTCTTTACCAGTGAAAAGGGTTTCCGGTTCTCTACACTCACCATACGAAACACAGCAACGTTAAGCTGCTATTTTACGCTGGTTTTCTGTGAGAGCGTGTTCCTTCCCCGGTCGAGCCGACCCATTCGTGCTACAACTATACTACTAATATAGCTGCAGCTTGGCTCTATCACGTATAAAAATGGTATGGATGCTGTGGACTATACACATTTACATTTATCCCCGATTAAGAATCAAAATGTAGATGCCTTGTCACCCTTAAGGACTAAAATGCAGCTATTATATAGTATAGTTGTAGCATGAATGTGTCGGCTCGACTAGGGAAGGACCACGCTCTCACAGAATACCAGCGTAAAATAGCAGCTTAACACTGCTGTTATCCGTGTGGTGAGTGTAGAGAACCGGAGTCCCATTTTACTGGAAAAAGGGCATTCTACCTTAGTCCTCACGGCTGACAACATATGTACATTTTAATTCGCAAACAAAGATAGATGTAGATGTCTATGGGCCACAGCAACTACTTACAATCAGGTGGACTGTGTGCTCGTTTGTCACCCTTATTCTATTTAAAAAAATGCCAGTTCTCTACACTCATCATACGAAATCGATCAACTGCTATTTTACGCTGGTATTCTGTGAGATCCTGGTCCTACTCCGGTCAAGCCGACCCATACGTGTTGCAACCTTATTATCGCTGCAATGTGACTTTACAACTTAGGAAAGTTAAGCGCTCGCCTTAACAGTACGCATCTCACAGTACACAAACAGCCTAAATTCGATTCCATTCTTCAGTTCCTACATGCCATCATTGAACAGACGGCACGCTATAATAAATTAAATTTAAATTAAAAAAAAACCGAAACCAAAAGAGCTGATGATCGTCAAACGGCTGAGAAGATTTTCTTGAACCACATCAAAGAACACTCTTGATCAAGTCAACTTTCAAACAACAAAAAAACTAAATCTCAATCGGTTTATCCGTTTGGAAGACACGATGCCACAGACAGACACGCAGACACACAGATACACATGTTAACAAAGTGTTAATATACCCTATATACCTTAAATAGCGTTTGAAGTCTCCGTGGCGCAGTGGCTTAGCAAAGGCTTGCGGCGTTGCTGGGCCGAATGTTCAAAGCTCGTACGACACAAGTATTTCTATCGCCATTTTTGTCTTTATACAGTTTACAGCCACGATACAGGAGAAATTTCAAGTCGTAGCATGGTCTTAGTGTGGTTAAAAATATGTCATTTCCGTGTAGTGACGGTAACCCCAACCCCATATCGTCCCGTGGATGTAATAGGAGGCGAAAGAGGGAAACTGAAACAGGACAGAAGCAGCAGCTATTCCTCCGGTTTGCAGTTTTTCATGAGCGGCGGCAGTAACTTTCCATCAAGTGAGCGACATGCTCGTCGACCCTCTCTCATATAAAAAACAGCATCTTCGTGAAAACATCTCAAAATTATAAAAAATTGCGTAAAAAGCGGCCTGTTAAGTGTGGCAACTATGGCAAAATAGAGGGAATATTGCCCTGGTTTGGTTGGGGATATGTGCAATCTACAGACTCCTCTATAGATTGCCTTGCCCTATGTTCAGCAGTGGATTTTTATAGGTATAGATAAATAGATGTCAATTTATTTATGAACTTGTGCAAAGTTTATTAATTACGTTTTAGTTGTTGACATATCTATTTAGTAAATACTTGTGCTTAAATATAATCTATATACACGATATAAATAACCGCCTTTCTAATCCGAAAGGGGTGCATAGGTACGACAATGATATTTATCATCATCATCATCATTTATTTATTTATTTATTCATAGGACACCAGCAGTGCAAACATTATTACATTTAATTGAAAGTGGGCTTAATCTAGGGACTGAAGTGTGCACCCTTATAGGTGACACAGCATTACAAAATACTATGAAAATTAAGACAGGGCAGAGCTAAAATAGCTTATAAAGAAATATGTCACAAAAAATAATAATTAAATAAAATGTATAACCAAGACAATAAAAACATGCACATAACCAAGCAGCTGTAGGGAACATGGATATTAAATTATAATTAAATCATTCACAAATTATTTATAATAGTGATCAATTTCATTTTTCCTTTTACATCATCATCATCATCATTACAGCGTTTCACATGTCCACCGTTAAAGATATGCCTCCCAAAGGAATGCCACAAAGCACCGTGGGTTGCCAATGATACTACTAAAAGTTAAGTTAAACATCATATAATAAATCAAAAAAATCACTGCATTTTCTATCGAATCTACCTCCCACCCTTCCTCAATAGCGCGTACTATACCGGTCGCCGTTACTCCCAGCACTACCACCCTCAGCACCACCACACTAGGCACGAAACACCACTCTGAGGTCCGGAAACGTATTTTAGCACAATGGATTTATTAAAGCTCTGGCAAAAATTTATCTCTCAGACGGCCAAGGTTACGCTAGTAGTAACTCTCTGTTGCTTCCTATTTTAGATTATGCTGATATTGCTTATTCAGATATAACTGAGGAGGTGTTTAGCAAACTCGACCGTCTGCTTAATCTGTGCATACGCTATATTTTTGGCCTGCGCAAGTTTGATCATATATTACAATTTCGATCAAGACTTAAGTGGCTCGACATCCGTTTTCGCTAGAACACACACCTTCTAACCACTTCGTAAGGTATTCTTTACAATCCTTGTTCCCCAGCTTATCTGAAAGAGCGTTTTTCATACTTAAGCTTATCCCGTTCGATGACCAACAAAACTCTAACCATCCCGATGCATAAATCTAAATACTACTCGGATTCCTTTACGTTATCATCAATTACACTGGAATAACCTTCCACGAGATTTTAAAGAAGCTCCCTCAATAAATACATTTAAAGGTAAGTTTTAATTAATGTTATTGGTTTACATAATATTAAAATTTCCTATAATAGATTGTATGTATTTTATTGGTTTAGTATTTATTTTTATTTATATGTATATATACATTTATATATATGTATGTATATTTGTATAAATTTATTTATTTATTTTAACAGATACACCATTGGCTTATCACTAGACATTGTTAAGTATAACACAATTGGTTTTGTTCAAAGTGATTTGCCTTTAAAGGTATATACAACATTCGCAAATAGTGCAGCTACTATAAGACAGTTGTTAACTTACTTAACTAGAACAATATTATTAATAAATTACCAAGTAATTTGCTTACAAAAAAAAAACTAATGCTAAACTTGAAGAAGATAGAAAAAGTTATAAATACTTATTACATAATTTAGCAAATTGTGATACGGTATCCGTATGGAAAATGTCGACATCGCCGTTGGTGGTTATGTCGTTAAACGTTTGCATTAACCTATTTATTGGGGCTCGTTTACCTAAATTTGTTCTATGGTTAGATAAACAAAAGATTTTGGTAATCGGATGTCTTGGTATAGATCTTGGAACTCTGATACTTATTTGATTTAACAGTGCCGGTGATAGTAGGAGGCCGTGAATTAGCTTATAAAGTGTTTTAAGATCGCTAAGTCGACGTCTTTTTTCGAGAGACTCTAATTTGAAGTGGGATAGCCTAGTATTATAGTCAGCACGGTAAGGACAAGTTTGATCTGGATACGCTCTATTCGATCACTGTGAATTTGGTATGATGGGTTCCAAACAGGTGAAGCATATTCTAGTGTACTACAAATAAGAGCTTTGTATATAGTAAGAATAGATATAGGGTTCCGCAAATCCTTACATATTCGCTTTACGAATCCTGCCATCTTCCATGCCTTGGATGCAATATTATCAATATGGATGTTGAAATTTAATTTTTTATCGATCATTACGCCAAGGTCACGGAGTACTTCGGATTCTGTTAATTTTTCTCCGTCTACAAAATAACTGGAGCGAATAATGTTTCTCTTTCTGGTAATTTTTATAGACAGACATTTCTTGGGATTTAGTAGCATTTTGTTACTTTTGCACCAATCTGAGATAGAGGTGAGATCTGTCTGTAATTTAACTACATCATCTGGAGACTCTATAACCTTATACAATTTTAAGTCATCTGCAAATATTGAGTAATTACTAAAGGTAATATGAGCAGAATTGTCATTTATAAATACCAAAAAGAGAACAGGGCCGATATGCGACCCCTGTGGAACGCCTGAAGTTGGATAAAACGAAAAAGACTTGAAACCCTGTGTTGTTACTCTTTGAATTCGATTAAATAAGTAGGATTTTATCCAATTCAACAGGTTTCCGTGAATACCATAATAATTTAATTTAGACAAAAGAATGGCGTGGTTAACTTTATCGAACGCGCTACTAAAATCGGTGTATATAGCATCAACCTCTTTATTTTTATCAACATATCTCGCCAAGTTCGAGGTGTATTCTAGTAGGTTACTAACTGTAGACTTATTTGCGCAAAAACCATGCTGACAATTAGAAATTACCTTTGATAAATGAGAAGACAAAATGGGGCAGAGTATTTTTTCTAAAAGTTTAGGGAACAAGCTTAATAAAGAAACAGGTCGGTAGTTTTCAATATTGCGTTTGTCACCTTTTTTGTAGATGGGAATCACATTGGAAATTTTCCACTCGTCAGGAAATTTTGCAGTTTTAATTGATTTATCGAAAAGCAATTTAAGTGGGAGAGTTAAATATTTATAAGTTTTTTTTAATAAAGTAGGGTGGGATGCCGTCCGGTCCAGCACCTTTATTAGAGTCAATTGACTTTAATACTTTCTCGACGTCTCGCTCTGTAATTTCAACATTGCTTAGAATTAATTGTGGATAGCAATCTCGTAGATCCGGTTGCGTTGAATTGTCAGGGGGAGAGTAAATCGAAGAAAAACGTGTCGCAAAAAGATTACAAATTTCCTCACTACCACGCGCAACCTTGTCGTCTAAATACATCTCAGAGGGTAAGTTGGAAAGACCTCCACGTAAGGATTTGACATAAGACCAGAATTTTTTTGGGTTTTTACTGAGAGCATATTCAGTGTTTTTTAAATATGTACTGTAGCAAGATGACATTAATGACTCTACGCGTTTATTAGATAAGATAAGTTCAATCTTATCTCTAGGATTCCGGTAAATCTTGTATCTTGAATGAATTCTATTTCTTTCGGCTATTAATTTTATAAGGTTTCCTGTAAACCAATGTGGATATTTCGGACTACGAGGTTTAGTTCTGGGTACAGTTGATTGAATAACATCATGTATAAGTTGATAAAATTTTGAAACAGCGATGTCAACGTCATCCAGAACCGACAGTTCTTTCACCCAATCGATATGACTTAATTTACTTTTTACAATTGCATAATCAGCTTTTTTGTAGTTATACGTTGCAAATTGCTTGTTACGTAAAGAATCATACTTATTTAAACTGAACCCAATCGACAGAGCTGGATGGTGTGAATCTAATTTGCAGAGCGGATTAATACAATTATCGACTATTATACTGTCTAAGTTACTTAGGACGAGATCTAAGATACGATTGTTATGGTTTGCAACATGATTAAACTGAGACAAATTATTTAACGACATAAAGTCAACCAATAAGTACCCTAAGCTACACTGATAATTTAATGGAGTCAAGTTACAACATCCACTTGAATCTTTATTCCAGTCTATAAATCCGAGGTTGAAATCACCTAAAACAATCACATCACCGGAATGAGATAAAATCACATCACTGCAGTTGTCGATAATAGGTTCGAGTGACGACACGGTTATTGGTGGTGGTATGTAAATGGCACCAATTAAAATTGCTTTGTCTGTCGATATATTTACTGATATCCACAAAGCCTCTCCAGTGCTTTCATAGTGAAACATTCTCTTCGAGTGGTACTTAATGGAAACGGCGATCAAAACGCCTCCGCCACCTTTTCCGGCCAGGCTGGTTGATTGGCGATCTCTTCGGTATACATAATAGTTGTTGCTAAATAGCTCGTCATCGTAAACGCTGTCATCCAACCAGGTTTCAGTCCCAACAATAACATCGTAGTCTCCCAACAACGTTGCAAGTCTCAAATCTTTGGTTTTAGTTTTCAGGCCTCTGAAATTTTGGTAATAAATCTTTAAGGTAGCCATTTTTATGTGTTAATCAATTCCCGTTAAAAATGTCCAAGTATTATTATAGTCTGTTTAGGTTATCGTAACACTTTATTTGTTTTGCAGGGGACTGGTCATTTTTTCTAACAAAAATGCGGCCGTTACGGATCCAGACGAAATCGTATTGCTTTTCTCGAGTAACTTGACGAGTCCTCGCATGTAGAGCTTTAAAATACGGCGCTAGATGTTCGGAAACGAAAATAGGCGACTTGTTTTCTATATATCCCAGGTGTCCTGTGTTTAGTTTATTGGATGCGTTCTTTTTATTAAATTGCGTTACCGCTGCTAGTATCTCATCACGAGTTTTTACTGAAGGAAGTTTTATAATAATTGCGCGGGGCCTCTTATTTGAATCGTTCATCTTCCTAACTCTGGTACAGGTAGCTGATTCGATGAGATCGGTAGAGATAGATACAGTATTGCATATTTGTTTGGCAACATTAATTAAGTTCTCAGTCTTACTTTCCGGAACACCATTCACTTCAATATTCGTCTCACGCGAGTATTGCTCAAGTAAAACAAGTCTATTTGATAATTCGTTCACTTTTGTATGTAAGTTGCTGTTTTCAGCTGAAAGTGACTTTATGTGCTCTTCTGACGTTTTTAATTCTTTTTTCATTCTGTCATATTCCGCACTTAAAAATTCAAGCCCGCTTTTGACATCTTTTAAGGTACTTAACTTCTCTTTTATAGTTCTTAAATCCAATTTTATAGATGACTCCTCTATAGCTTGATTTAAAAATTTTCCCATTGATGATTTAATTTCCGATCTAATTGTTAGCATTAAGGATTCATCTCCGGGTTGTGTAGGTGAGCTCACCTTCTGATTACTAGGTAGTTGAGGTTTTTTACGCTGTGTTATGTAATCACTGTTAGGAGTACTAATTTCTGTCAGTGATGTCACTAACTGAGAGCTCTTTTCACTTTATGCGCTCCTATTTTTTTAATATAAATAAAAACTGTTTTTAATTTAACTTAATTTTTAAAATAAAATGACGATAACTTGGAATACGTGTGCTCGCTGCCGAGGTCCGAGGGAGAGGGGATGTATGTATGTATGAATGTATATATGTATAAAGTAACATATTTATATTATATTATATTTATGAATAATAAGTGAAAATAAGTTAGTTTGTTTCTAATGCGGCTCTACCCTTAGCTCTCACCACACTACCAAAAGTTAGCTGGCTGAGAATGCCTTTTCGATATTAAGTTCGCTTTTGTACCAAATGTTTGTTTATTTGAGCACAATAAAGAATTAAAAAAAAATATAGTCTATGGTAAGCAGTGGACTATTGATAGTCGGAAATGGATGAATGGATGAATTACTATCCTACTTCTTGCAGTATAGTAAAAAGAAAATCTGAAATACATTTAGCCTAGGACACATTTACTCTAAGTACATGGGATGTTATTTTTTTTATAGAACAAGCGTGACAGACGAGCAGACAGTCCACCTGGTGATAAGTGGATGTTATGGCCCATAGACATCTATATGTTTCCTTGATTAAGAATCAAAATGCAGATACGTTGTCAGTCCTGAGGACTGAAGAATGCCTTGATTCCAGTAAAAGGTGTCTCCAGTTCTCTAACCTCACCATACGAAACACAGCAGTATTAAGCTGCTATTTTACGTTAGTATTCTGTGAGAGCGTGATCCTACCCCGGTCGAACCGACCCATTCGTGCTACAACTATAATGTAGCTGCAGTAGGGCTCTACCACGTGTGTATTTAGTTATTGAATCGGTCTCTAAGCTGCAAGCTCTCAGCTCCAAAGAGTGCGGATTTGTAACTGACGTTATAACGCGTTATTAACATTGCTTGTTACGGCTCATGATGTAAACAGAATAGCGTTTACGCTTGCTGATTAATTTAGCTGAAGCAGTCGTTTGCTAAATTAGATGTACGTATGTTCCATTCATCCATCTACTACAGGCTGAGAAAGTCCACTGTGGAATATGGAACTCTTCATAGATTGCCTCGTTTTGTTTATGGTCGCCGACCTACCAACTAAAGTATGTCTTTTAGTGCATTAGTTGGTATCCTTTCTCATTTTAGTGCACCCTTCCCGTTAATATTTCTCTTATTTTTATTTAATTCTTTTTCTGGGTTGTCTGGATGATATTGCTATGTAGCAATAAGGCCGCCTTTTGTTTTTTACAAAATACTTTTTTATAGGATAAGGGTGACAAATGAGCACATAGTCTACCTGATGGTAATTGCTAGCTGCGGCCCATAGACATCTATATCAAACAAAATGCAGATGCGTTGTCACCCGTGAGGACTAAGATGGAATGCCTCATTTCCAGTAAAAAGGATCTCCGATTCTGTACACTCACCATACAAAACTTTTATTGGCTGTAATGGATAATCGATAGAAATAGAGTACCATCACCCACTCAGACCGACTTGTAGGCAGAAAACGGAATCATAACCACCTGGTAAAAGTTAAAAATTAACGCGACTAAATCACAACGTTAGTTGCATAAATTTATACATAAATTCAAATATGCAGAGAACCTTATATATACAGGGTTATTTTGCAATAACCGGACAAATTTGCAGAGAAGGTTCAGAATACGTAATGTAGACCAATAGTGAAGATAAATTAATTTAAAAAAAATCAAGATAAGGGTCGATCTGTAGACAAAAACGTTGTTGGCCATAAATCACATTAAATTTGGGATAATTTAATGTGAATTTAATGGAAAAATAAAAGCCTTATTTACTCGTATTTTCAAAAACATTACTAACGGTATATGATTATCTATATCTTTGAAACAAGTGGGTTGCGGGAAGTAAAGACTGTGTAAGAACCTCCAAAGGAGGCGGAGTAATAGCCCAAATAAGAATTTTTAACTTTTTGGTTTTTGTTATTTTGATCCCCTAGGAGTGTAATGAGAACTTTTTGCCCCTATTCAACCATGACCCCATGACATCCGCTACATGACAGGCTATTCAAAATGACTATGCCTAAAGTTCGAGCCACCCCCCAAGTTTTGGTTTTTGGCCATTTTGACCCCCTAGGAGTGTAATGAGAAATTTTGCCCGTATTAAACCTTGACCTCCAATGACATTCTCTACATGAAAGGCTATTCAAACTGCCTAGGCCTAAAGTTCAAGTCACTCCCCAACTCATTTTTAGTCTTTACTTCCAATTAATATACGATAAATAGAGAACCTTGTATATATACATTCATGTTTTTCATCTGTTTTACTATATATATATGTGTGTGTAAACTGAATGGAGATAAATTTAAAATAATCCTGAAAATCTATTCACTGCATGTTATGTAGTTGAGAAAAAGATTTAATTTAATTTCATTAACTTGTAGAATGCATTTATGCTCTAATTAATTGTTATTTTCATCAGTCGACTTTTCTCGGTTAGTTGAGTTCTGAAATTTTAAGTTAAGAAAAAAAGGAGATTTTCAATTCGACTGTATGTTTTTTTGTAAATAAGTTACATGATATCATCGTAAATTGCTAACTGATTTTTATGATTCCCATTTTCAATCGATTTCAATAAGGAGCAGGTTGAATTCGTCGGAATCTTTCTGTTTTATATATGTTCACCAATTACTTGAAGACGCGTGAACCGATTTGGAAAATTATTACTAAATAAAAATCTAAAAACAATTTAATTATTATTATTATTTGTTCCAAAGGGTATCCTTCCCAGGTGGCGCCATATAAATTTGAACAAAGTTTGACCAGTAGTTTTTGAGTCATACTTAATATTTTATATTGAAGTCGGTTGTAAAAAAAAAATTACCACTTGTATTAAATCATACCTGAAAGGAGGTCCAAATAAATATGAAGGAAAGATTCCAAACCGGATAAGGACGAAAAAAAGGGGCATTAAGATTTTAGAATGTCCCCTAAATAGTTACACTATTAAACCCGTGTAGAGTAAAACATACGTATGAACCGTGTAGTGACGGTGTATGAATATTAACTACACCATATCGACTCCAGTGTGTCGTAAAAGGCGACAGAGGGAAACATGCCAGGAGATGGGCAGCAACGTATTCCTAATAATAAATTTATTTTATAACAACAATAAAATAATTTTCGGTTGCCGACCCGCCTGCCAAGCGTGGCAACTATGTCAAATATCCTCTAATAAGAGAATACAACACCTGTTTATTGTGCATCAAGGAAAGACATATATTACATTGATAAACAATTATCTTACTTACGTGGTTGAACCATGTGCAGCTATATTAGTAGTATAGTTGTAGCACGAATGGGTCGGCTCGACCGGGGAAGGACCACGCTCTCACAAAATACCAGCGTAAAATGCGTAAACATAGGCCTGGTGATATTTTCATAGATGCCAATCTTGCCACGCAGTTTTTTTACTATTTTGGGTAGTTATGAGAAAGATGCCGCTACTCATATCCAGTTTCAGTTTCCCTCTGTCGCCTTTTATAATACCCACAAGATGATATGAATGTGGATATTCTTACATTGCCACTACAGGGTAAGCGATTTTTCCGGACCGATACGACTTAGGGACCTTCAAGAAAAGAGCGTACTCCTTTTTAAAAGGCCGGCAACGCATCTGCGATTCCCCTGGTGTTGCAGTTGTTCATGGGCGGCGGTAGTCACTTACCATCAGGTGAGCCGCATGCTCGTTTGCCCCCTCTCCTATAAAAAAAAAAAAAAAGGGGGCTAAGCGTTCGCTATAAATTTCACAGTACACGAACAACCCGGGTTCGATCCCCGCTCGCACCAATGAAATTGTTAAATTCAATTTTGAAGTGCTGATTTACCACGTGCTCGGCGGTGAAGGAAAACATCGCTAGGAAACCTGCATTTAAAGAAATTATTTTGGAGATATGTTAAGTCTGCCATGCATTGGGGCAGCTGAGTAGACACTTCCTTGCCCTAAAACTCTCTCAGATATAATAGAAGGTCTCTGCTTAGAAGTTAGACGTACCTAAAAGCTATAGCTTGTACTATTGTTTGTGTAGGCACTACACTCGTAAACATTTATTTATTTTTTAATATTATATTTTATTACATAAATATTTGCACGCGGTGAATTACCATAAGTTAACAGGACTCTGACGCACGAACCGTAAGCTTAGCTTTGTGGATTTTTCCAAACGTAGTTATTACTACGTTTGCATAAATATAACGATAATAGCCAATCAGCTTTAGAAACGTAATTTAATTATTTGAAGTTTAAAATTATTTGAGTTTTAATAAAATGTAATATTACGTAGTAAAATTTGCAGCCTATATACGTCCCACAGCTGGGCACACCCCTCATTTCTGAGAGGGTTTTAGAGCAAGGAAATGTCCGCCGCGGTGCCCCAATGCGTGTTTGCGAACTTCACATGTCTACGAATTATTTTTTTTCTTATTTCTCAGACATGCAGGTTTCCTCACGATGTTTTGCTTCACCGCCGAGCACGTGGTTAATCAGCACTTAAAATTGCAATTAACAATTTCATTGGTGCCGGCGGGGATCGAAACCGAGTTGCTCGAGTACTTTGAAGCTTACAGCAAGAGCTAACCATCTGAGCTACCACAGCAATTAGGTATGTAGACGCATTCTTTTATTTATATAGAATAAAGGTGGTAACGAGCACACAGACCACCTGATGGTAAGTGGATGCGGTGGCCCATAGACATCTAAATTTATCCTCGATTAAGAATCGAAATGCAGATGCCTTATCAGCCCTGAGGACTATGAGGAATGCCTCGTTTTTACTGCCGACTTCCAAAAAGGAGACGGTACTCAATTCGACTGTATGTTTTTTTATGTGTGTTACCTCATAACTTTTTACTGGGGGATCCGATTTCGATGATTCTTTTTTTATTTGAAAGCCGGTACTTCTCGTGAATTCGATCAAGGTCCGACCAATAGTTTTTGAGTTATTCTTAATTCCCTCTCCCCTCGGACTTCTGTGCTCATCAGACGTCTTTTAAGACTAGTCCGCACTTATATTTTTTAAATTTAATCAAAATTGTGAAGTGTTAAATTCTTCGAAATAATAGGAGCGCATAAACTATAAGAAGCACGTATTATCGCTGTGTGGTAATGGTGAGTGAATCTAATTACGTCATTCACTTACTCTGTGATAAGTTATAATTGTGCACTACACACATACGCAAACTGCATACTTGTGCAACGACTACGTGCTAACGCGCAGTGCTTGAATATTCTGTTTGCCTGGTACTTTCCGTCGCTAACGCCTTGCTATGCCGCTTAAACGCACCCCTCCTACTACGCCAACCGCAATGTTGCATTGTTAAGTCAGACTCTAATATCACTGACTCGGTAACAAATGCTACCAGTAGTAGTATTGCAGTGCCTACCGTTTCGCGCACACAAGCTACGAGTGATCCTAACATTGCAATGCGGAAACGTAAGAGAGATACCGATATTAGCCGCTCGGAAATTATGGAAATGTTTTCTGAGCTCAAAAAGGAACAAAACGCTAAATTCAACGCCCTGATGGATAAAGTTCAGAATGGTATTACCACCCACACAGAGCAAAATAAGGCTATTTCTAGTGCTATTGACTCTTTAAGTCAAAAATATGATGAGTTACTCTCAAGAATAAATTTATTAGAACAGGAAAAATCCACCAATCACAAATATATACAGACTCTGGAGATTAAACTGGAACAGTTAGAGCATCATCATCGCAGCTCGAGCATTGAAGTGCGTAATTTACCCAAAAAAATCGGTGAATCGAAAGAAGACCTGCTAAATATTATTAAAAAAGTAGGAGCTGCTATCAGTGTACCAATTCAACCTGAGGACATCCGTGACGTCTATCGCATAAACACTAAGAAAGTAAAGAACCAACCCATAGTAGCGGAATTTCCAAGTGTGCTCGTAAAGAATAAAATAGTTGAATCCGTCAAGGCATTTAACACAAAAAATACGACCTGCAAGTTAAATACATCTAACTTAAACCTTGATGGACCACTCAAACCAGTTTTCGTCTCTGAGAGTTTGACAATTAAGGTAAAGAGATTCTTCTTTTCAGCCAGGGAATTTGCTAAGAATAATGCCTTTAAATACTGCTGGACATCAAGAGGTAAAATATATCTTCGGAAGGAGGATGGAGCACCATTTGTAAGGGTTAATAGCGAAACCGACCTAGAAAACATTAATAAAAAATGACTAGATTTACTCATTTATACTATAGGTTATCATAAAATATGCATGTTTGATTGTTTTCAAAATTATATAAGTGTTTTTTGTTTAATTAGAACTTTTTTAACACTAATTTATAAACGTATTTCGCAGATACCTTTTCATATACTATCACTGGCACCTGAATACATAACCTTAATATACATAAATTTGCATTTGCTTACATTTCAAAATTTTTTACACAAAATTCACACTTACACACTACTTTTACACTTAAGATTAACAAGTATTAAATACTTCAGTAATATGCATCAATTCTTAGCCTCTCAACCTAGATATCTTATATTACTTTACTTTGCAATACTTATCTTTCAGAAATATGTTAATTGTTATTGCGCACTACAACCGATCGGTATTTTATTCGAAACGGATGATAACTCTTTTATCACCGTCGGAGTGTACATATACATTAGGGTAAAGTATTTTCCACTAAGTGACTTAAACATCCTTAAATTTTTAAATTCGTATATTATTAGTAAACACACACTCGTAATTATTATTTTCATTATACTATACATTAATTATAGCTTTAAAATTAACATTATCATATAGTTTATTTTATACTATTAGTGAAAGAATTTGAGTTTAAATTGCACTATGGAACGTATTTAAGTAAATCCCAAATACTTAGTTATGGGCATATGGAGAATAAGGTTATGTAAATAAGGTACCTGATGGTAAGTCCGTCGCCGGAATAAACAAATAAATTACGGTTAGACAGTTATATATTTCACGGCACAACACATAGAAACAGTCTCACATGAAGAAGCAGAAGGCGATAGATGAGATTACAAATAGATAAGAGATGATAGCAGGAAGCACAGTTTACAGTCACTTGCATAAAATAGGAAAGAACACTCAAATAATATTAGTTATGCGTAAGGGCAAAGTTCGGCGTAGGCGCAAGCGGCACAGTATTGACGTCAGCCGATTAGATCGCGACTGGCTGGTCGTTGAACATATCGCGACGTAGGCAAAGTACTCAGGTACAGATAATAATTAAAAGGAATGTTTGTTTCCAATGTACTTCGACCGGCCGGCACCGAGAATTATACTATAATACAATACTTATATAAAATTTACTATAATAAATAGAAATAGTATAATATATATGTGTGTGTGACTGTAATTGTATTATAGATAAATATAAATATAATAAATATTATAATATTAATATTAAATTATATACATATATATCTGTGAAATAATAATCATATCTTTAAATAAAATAAATAAATGTGTGCGTCGCCACATCACTCCCCTCCAGAGACCGTGTCTACGGGCGATAATAATCTGGGAAATGTACTCTGCGCCCAGAACGAGTTGTTTTGCACGCAGTTGTTGACGATGGGCTGCTATTTGGAAGTGGAGTGGGTGTGGGATTAGGAGTTGGTTTAAGTGGTGGAGAAGGAGTTGGAGTGGGATCATTGGAGTGGGACAGTATGTAGGCTGGTTTCAGTCGGTCTACCGATACTGTCACGACTTTGCCCTTTACTCTGATTTTAAAAGTTTTTTCATTTCTCTCAACCACCTCGTGAGGACCAGTATATGCTGGTTGTAACGCACCTCTCAAACTATCTTCTCTTAGGAAAATATGCGAACAAGATGTTAGATCTTTATAAATAAAGATTTTGTTTTTCGCATGGTGCAAAGTTGGCACTGGCTGTAACTTATTGGCAAATGATCTGATACGGGCTGAAAAGTCCGTTATGTCAGTCGTACATTTGTCAACTTTGTGGCCAAAAAATTCACCAGGAAGTCGCAATGGCTCGCCGTATACTAACTCGGCTGAGGAAGACTGAAGATCTTCTTTGAAAGAGCTTCTTATGCCGAGAAGCACAATTGGCAAAGCTTCAGTCCAACTGCTATCGGCATGGCACATGATTGCTGTTTTTAATTGCCGATAAAATCTTTCGACGAGACCATTGCATTGAGGGTGATAGCTGGTAGTCCTGCGGTGCTTAAAGCCAATGAACCTTGATAACTGGGCGAATAGTGCTGATTCGAATTGCCTACCGCGATCGGTAACAATATCGGTAGGGCAACCGAACCGCGCTATCCATCCCGATAAAAACGCTTTAGCCACTGATTCCGCGGTGATATCCTTTAGTGGTACAGCTTCAGTCCATCGCGTGAAGCGATCGACAGCTGTCAAACAGTACCGATAATCACCAGACGGAGGTAAAGGTCCGATAAGGTCTAAGTGGACGTATTTGAATCGCGCCGTAGGTAAATCGAGCGTACCAAAAGGCGTCGAAACGTGTCGATTTACCTTTGTGCGCTGGCATGCCAAACACGCCTTAGACCATTCGCGACAGTCTTTCCTCATCAGTGGCCAGACAAATCGTTCTGCCACAAGTTTTGCGCTAGCGTTAGCGCCGGGATGGCTTAGCGAGTGCAAGCTATCAAACATTCGCTTGCGTAAGGCTTTAGGGACTAAAGGCCTGGGAGTCGTTGTGCTGACGTCGCAGTACAGTTCATTGCGACTACCAGGTATCTTTATTCTTTGAACTTGTAAGGAAGTGTCCTGCCTTAACAAATCTGCAAATTCAGGATCGGAGTCTTGAGCCTTGGCAATGACATCTAGATCTACAGGGCTTAGCAGTTCATCGACCTGCTCAACCCGGGAAAGCGTGTCAGCAACGACATTATCTTTCCCGGCGATGTGTTGTATGTCGGTTAAGAACTGTGATATGTAGTCTAGATGCCTAAATTGCCGTGGACTGCAATTTGCCTTTCGTTCGCGAATTGCAAAGCACAGCGGCTTATGGTCGGTATAGATGGTGAATGGTGTTGCCTCTAGCCAATGTCTAAAGTACTTAATGCTCTCGTAAACAGCAAGGAGCTCCCTATCGTATGGTGAGTATTTCCTTTGCGACGGGCTCAATTTACGAGAGAAAAAGGCTAGGGGCTGCCAATCACCACCAATTGGCTGTTGCAAGACTCCACCTATTGCAAGATCAGAAGCGTCAGTTACAAGACCTAGCTTTGCTTTTGAGTCAGGATGTGCCAACAATGCTGCATTGCATAAACTTTCCTTGCACTCTTCGAAGGCTTTCAATGAGTCTCCATTTAAATTGACAGGATGCGATGCTTTAACAGCGCCAGTCAATAAGGCGTTCAAGGGTGCTTGGATTTTGGCAGCTTGGGGGATAAACCTCCTATAAAAGTTTATCATGCCCAAGAACCTATTAAGCTGTTTGGCTGTCTTAGGAACAGGGTACTCCTTTATAGCCTGAACTTTACCTTCCAGAGGTTTCGTTCCATGTTGTGAGATGTGGTAGCCTAGAAATGTTACCTCTGATGCACCGAAAACGCATTTAGCGGTGTTGATGAGCATGCCATAATCCTTCATCCTTGTAAATACTTGACGAAGGTGCTTTTCATGCTCTAACTCATCGCGTGAAAATATAAGAAAATCGTCAAGGTATGGGTAACAAAAATCTAGACCACGGGTCATCTCATCAACGAACCTCTGGAACGTCTGACTAGCTCCGCGCAACCCGAACGTCATGTATGGGAACTCGAAGAGTCCAAAAGGTGTCGTAATGGCGGATTTGGGAATGTCTGCCTCAAAGATTGGTATCTGGTTATACGCTTTCACCAGATCTATGGTTGAAAAAATTTTGCAACCAGATAAATTGTGGGCAAAGTCATGTATGTGTCGGATAGGGTACTTATCTGGCACTGTCCGGGCGTTGAGCATGCGATAATCACCGCATGGTCGCCAACCATTGTCCTTTTTGGGAGCGAGGTGTAGTGGTGACGACCAGGGGCTCTGGGAAGGTCGAGCAGTTCCATTTGCCAACATTGCCTCGAACTCGAGCTTGGCAATTTTCAGCTTGTCCGGGGCGAGTCTGCGTGGTGTACACGGTGTACACGATACTGGAGGGCCTGGCGTGGTACGGATGTGATGTACTGTGTGATGCTTGGGTGTGCGATGAGCGCCTGCCGGTCGTGTCAGTTCTGGAAATTCAGAAAGTATTTTATGAAATTTAGAATCACCAGTCACGACCTTTACACTCAAAATATGGCTATCGCTAGAAGAAATAGAAGCTACAGCTGACAAGTTAGTAGTGGCATCAATTAAAAGCTTATTACGAACGTCGACAATAAGGTTAAAATGTGACAAAAAATCTACGCCTATAATAGCTTTAGTTACATCAGCTACAGTAAAGCGCCACACAAAGTCTCTACGTAGGCCTAAATTAATATTGAGCTCAACATAACCATATGTGTTTATTGGCGAACCGTTGGCTGCACACAGTTGGTAGTCCGTCTTCGCACGTCGTTGATGAAGCGCAGATCGAGGGAAGACGCATAAGTCGCTTCCAGTGTCCACCAGGAATTGAACTCGCGATCTGCGATCTGTCACGAAAAGGCGACCAGTAGTAGGGGACGGGCAATCTTCAGTCGCCATTATAGATTGCCTGTTGCGTTTCCCGATCTGTAGTCACATGGTTGAATGCACCTTTTCGCTTTGCTACCATATTTGTGATGGTACCAGCAGTTGGGGAACTTCCTGTAATTAGACTGGGATCTTCTCGATGGCGTACGGCTTCGCCCACGTGACGTCTGTCGTTGGCGGGGGCGAGAGCGGTCGTTAAGTCTCGTAGTGAGTGCACTAACCTGTTTTGTCAGTTTCGAGATCTGCCGTGCCATAATATCTAATGTGGAGTCCACTCTGGAGCTGGATGTTGCTGCAACCAGCGGCGATGCCGGTGAGATATCGTGGACCCTGTCTGCCAGGTCAGCGAGTTCGCTGAGGGACAGGCTCATCTGGGATGCGATGATGGTCTGCAGGTTGCTTGGAAGGCGGCTCGTCCAAAGTGACCTCAAAAAATTGTCTGGTATCGTAGGGCCAGCGAGGTGTTGCAGGTGATGCAGGAACTGTGATGGCTTGCGGTCACCTAACTCTTCCGACTGTAGGAGCTGTTTCACTTTCTTTTCTTTCGAAATAGAAAGACGCTTGATTAGCTCACTTTTAAGTTTCTCGTACTTCCCCGTGGCTGGAGGCGAAGTAATAATATCTTCTACCTCTACTGCATACTGCCGGTCCAAATGCGAAAGAACGTAGTGGAATTTCGTCAAGTCATCCGTAATTCTTGATATACTAAACTGACCTTCAATTTGTGAAAACCATATCGTCGTTCTTTCCGGCCAAAACGGTGGTATTCTCACGCCAACCCGAAATATATCTGATGAATTATCGTGCGAGTCAATGGACACGCGCTCACATTTTTTCGTTGACCGCGCCCTTCTTTGCGAATGCGTTGTGTCACTACCGTCACTGCTCATCTTTCTTAAATGTTCTGCTCGGGGTCACCAGTTATGGAGAATAAGGTTATGTAAATAAGGTACCTGATGGTAAGTCCGTCGCCGGAATAAACAAATAAATTACGGTTAGACAGTTATATATTTCACGGCACAACACATAGAAACAGTCTCACATGAAGAAGCAGAAGGCGATAGATGAGATTACAAATAGATAAGAGATGATAGCAGGAAGCACAGTTTACAGTCACTTGCATAAAATAGGAAAGAACACTCAAATAATATTAGTTATGCGTAAGGGCAAAGTTCGGCGTAGGCGCAAGCGGCACAGTATTGACGTCAGCCGATTAGATCGCGACTGGCTGGTCGTTGAACATATCGCGACGTAGGCAAAGTAAGTAAATACATCTAACTTAAACCTTGATGGACCACTCAAACCAGTTTTCGTCTCTGAGAGTTTGACAATTAAGGTAAAGAGGTTCTTCTTTTCAGCCAGGGAATTTGCTAAGAATAATGCCTTTAAATACTGCTGGACATCAAGAGGTAAAATATATCTTCGGAAGGAGGATGGAGCACCATTTGTAAGGGTTAATAGCGAAACCGACCTAGAAAACATTAATAAAAAATGACTAGATTTACTCATTTATACTATAGGTTATCATAAAATATGCATGTTTGATTGTTTTCAAAATTATATAAGTGTTTTTTGTTTAATTAGAACTTTTTTAACACTAATTTATAAACGTATTTCGCAGATACCTTTTCATATACTATCACTGGCACCTGAATACATAACCTTAATATACATAAATTTGCATTTGCTTACATTTCAAAATTTTTTACACAAAATTCACACTTACACACTACTTTTACACTTAAGATTAACAAGTATTAAATACTTCAGTAATATGCATCAATTCTTAGCCTCTCAACCTAGATATCTTATATTACTTTACTTTGCAATACTTATCTTTCAGAAATATGTTAATTGTTATTGCGCACTACAACCGATCGGTATTTTATTCGAAACGGATGATAACTCTTTTATCACCGTCGGAGTGTACATATACATTAGGGTAAAGTATTTTCCACTAAGTGACTTAAACATCCTTAAATTTTTAAATTCGTATATTATTAGTAAACACACACCCGTAATTATTATTTTCATTATACTATACATTAATTATAGCTTTAAAATTAACATTATCATATAGTTTATTTTATACTATTAGTGAAAGAATTTGAGTTTAAATTGCACTATGGAACGTATTTAAGTAAATCCCAAATACTTAGTTATGGGCATATGGAGAATAAGGTTATGTAAATAAGGTACCTGATGGTAAGTCCGTCGCCGGAATAAACAAATAAATTACGGTTAGACAGTTATATATTTCACGGCACAACACATAGAAACAGTCTCACATGAAGAAGCAGAAGGCGATAGATGAGATTACAAATAGATAAGAGATGATAGCAGGAAGCACAGTTTACAGTCACTTGCATAAAATAGGAAAGAACACTCAAATAATATTAGTTATGCGTAAGGGCAAAGTTCGGCGTAGGCGCAAGCGGCACAGTATTGACGTCAGCCGATTAGATCGCGACTGGCTGGTCGTTGAACATATCGCGACGTAGGCAAAGTACTCAGGTACATATAATAATTAAAAGGAATGTTTGTTTCCAATGTACTTCGACCGGCCGGCACCGAGAATTATACTATAATACAATACTTATATAAAATTTACTATAATAAATAGAAATAGTATAATATATATGTGTGTGTGACTGTAATTGTATTATAGATAAATATAAATATAATAAATATTATAATATTAATATTAAATTATATACATATATATCTGTGAAATAATAATCATATCTTTAAATAAAATAAATAAATGTGTGCGTCGCCACAGGCACGTACTTATAGTGGTTGCTTTACATATTAATTGCACACAATTTAAATGTTTGGTCTTAATTACTAATATAATTAAAAGGCGATAGCACAAAAGACTTAAGCGATGATCTTGACCAATTTTCAATATCAAACGCATCACTACTTTATGATCTGGATAATTTGTCTAGGTTAATATCTAATCAAAATTGTAACTTAAAAATAATGCATCAAAACATTAGAAGCATAACTCACAATATGGATGAACTTAAAGTTCTAATACATAGGACAGCTTTAGAATGGGACTTAATTCTTCTTACAGAATGTTGGTTGCCGTCCACCCACTATATTCCGATAATGGATAGCTATAACTACTGTAAAACTCTTAATAATGCAACCCAAAATGAGGGTGTAGTAGTGTATTTCAAAAAATCTTTGAATATAACCTGGCAGGAGTTGTCAATATCAGATTGTAATTCTATTTTTCTAAAAATATGTAAGGACACTATAGTCATTGTAATTTATAGACCACCTGGATTTAAGGATCCCACAAATTTTATTGAATCGCTTAGTAATATGCTCGATCAATATTCACATTATAAAAACATAATTATTATTGGCGATATTAATATAGATATTGTCATACATAGTAAAGACTCGTACGCTTCATATTACTTAAATAGTCTAGCATCTAAAGGTATGTTACCTGCCCACACCTTCCCTACCCATGGCAAAACGTGTCTAGATCACGTTGTATTGAAAACAAAACTACAATCACCCTGCTACGTTGCGGAGACTTCCGTTACTGATCATGACACTCTTATATTTCTATTTGAGGCTAATTTGAGTACACGTTCTCGTAGTTTGCCACCAAAAATTAGAGAACGTATAAATTATGATAAATTAGATAGTTACCTTAGCACTTTAGACTTTAAAAGTATTTATTTTATGGTGGACGTTGACTTAGCAGCTACATTCCTGATAGAATCCTTAAGTAATGCTTTAAAAATTAATACAAAAACAACTAAAGTTTCTAATCGCAAAATTATTAAAAAGCCCTGGATTACCCCAGATATTTTGAGATGCTTAAGAAATCGTGACAAATTACACCAAAAATGTAAAAAATATCCGGATTATGACGTAATCATAACTACATACAAACGTTACCGTAATTACTGTAATGAACTACTTAAAAAATTGAAAAAGGAATATGAAAAATCAGAATTAACAGCAGCAGTTAAAATAAGTAATAAAAAACTTTGGGACACAATTAAAATAGTCACAAATATGAATAAACAAAATAATAAAGCCGATAAATTAATAAACAAATCTGACCCCATAACTTCAGTTAATTATGTTAATTCATTTTTTATAAATATGGGTAAATCTTTGGCAGAAAAACACCACATTAATAACAACACGTCTAGCATTTTTCCTATAAACACATATCAGCATTCCATAGTACTTCTTGACACGGACGAACATGAAATAGAGACAATTATTTTAAATATGAAAACTAATTGTAGCGTAGGTAGAGATAATATTTCCACTTTCTTTCTAAAAAGGTACAGAAATTTACTAGTCCCTCCCATTACATATATATGTAACCTTTCCATTAAAACTGGTAAATTCCCCAACTGTTTTAAACTAGCTGAAATTCACCCTATTTACAAGAGCGGTGATGCGGGCTGTGTCAATAACTACAGACCCATTTCCATTCTTCCCACTGTGTCAAAAATACTAGAAAAAGTAATCAACAAGCGCTTGACTAATTACTTAGAGAAACATAATCTGTTATCACATTGCCAATATGGCTTTCGACCAAAACGTTCTACACAGGATGCAGTTCATGAACTAACTGATTTCATTGTTACAAACCTTGACAGTAAAAAGAAAGTAGTTGCTATATTCCTTGATCTAGCTAAAGCATTTGACACCGTCTCCGTTCCGCTTTTGTTGAATAGGCTAGAAGATCTTGGAATAAGAAATACACAGTTGAAACTGTTCTCTGACTATTTAACGGGTCGATATCAGAGGGTACGGATTGGTGGTTGCTGCAGTGATGATCTTCCCGTATCACAGGGTAGTGTACTTGGTCCAACGCTATTTCTTAAATATATTAATTCCCTATGTAATGTAAAAATTCACAATGGGAGGATCATTGCTTTTGCGGATGACATGGCTCTTCTTTTCCAGGCTGATACATGGTCTGAGGTATTTAACCTCGCACAAAATGGGTTTGATTTAGTAAATAAGTGGCTAAAAGAATATAAACTTACATTAAATGTCGATAAAACAAAATACATAGCATTTACTACAAAAAACATCAATGTACCTGAATTAGAATTTTTCCACATTACAGCTCACTGTTGCTCCCAAATTGATAGCTCTGTCCTACACTCTCTAGAACGGATTGCATAAAATATCTCGGCGTAATGATAGATAACACCCTTAGCTTTCACTTTCATATTGACCTCTTAAGTACAAGGATACGTAAGTTAATTTATATTTTTAAAAATCTACGTCGTGTAGATCTTAATTTAATAAAAATGGTATATTTTGCACTATGTCAATCATTGTTGACATATTGTATTACCATCTGGGGAGGCGCACCTAAAACAACCATATTGTAATAAGAAAGGGCCCAGAGGGCGGTATTAAAAGTTAGCAATTCTCTACCATTCCTTTTCCCTACAACCGACCTTTATCAACAGTGTAGTGTCTTATCTGTTCGCAAATTGTTTATATTACACACTGCGCTACTACAACATTCTATGATACAGTATGAGTCCTCCAATAATGACAAAAGAAGAAAATATGTAGTTTGTCCCAGTAAATACATATATATACAAACACACACACACACACACACACACACACACACACACACACACACACACACACACACACACACACACACACACACACACACACACACACACACACACACACACACACACACACACACACACGAACACACGCACGCACGCACGCACTATTTTTATTTATATAGAAATAATTTAAAAAAAAACCATATAGAATCATTCCTTGTAGTATAATTGAAAATGTAAATATTATGTGCAATTCGTTAGGGTGAGGGCCTGGTGATCTATAACACAGGGATTACCCTAGTATGGACACAAGTCTCTCACAAAGGTTACAAATTCTCTGCAACCGTATTATTTACCTAAGTAATAATGTGAAATTTTATACCTTTGTGAAGAGGAAATAAAAATGATTTATTATTATTTTTATTATTATTACAAACATTTTGTACAACTGACTACAATATAAATTATTAAGAATAACTCAAAAACTATCAGTCTGACCTTGATCAAATTTATATGGGACCACATGTGAAGCACCAGCTTTCAAATACAAAAAAAATCATCGAAATCGGTTCACCCAGTAAAAAAAAACATACAGTCGAATTTAGTACCGTTTCCTTTTTGAAGTCGGTAGAAAATTATTTTAAATTAGCAAATAAATAAAAAAAATACTTTTTACAAAATTTTGAATACAGTAGACTGTATAAGATTAGTTTTCATTTCGACCTTTAATCATTAAATATTTAATACATTTAAACTGTATTTACTTTTAAAACTTTAAAAATTTAAAGGTGTTCCGCTCTGAGAGAAACAAAAATAGTCACATTACATAATAATATCCTTCAGAATTTCGGTCACGGCGGCGGTCCATTCCCTCATTCTCATAGTCCAATAGGGCGGTAAATCAACACGAACGGAGAGAGATCAGCCGCAGGACCAATGTGCCTCTAAAAGCATTCCACTGCCAACTCCGGACTCCGTGCTACTACAGAGAATTTTTAACAGAAGAACCCAATAACTGAAATTATTTTGAACCGAACCGGGATTCAATCTTATGATCAGCAGACGGGTTTACAACCCCTAGACTAATGAAACAATCACACAGCAGCATTAAGCTGCTATTTCACGCTTGTGAATACGAGCGTGTTCTTTTCCCGTAGAAACATACGTGCTGCAACGGTACTATAGCTGCAGCATAGCTATAGTTTTTACTGACACTACACTTATTCTCTAAACTACAACAAAGTCCCATTGTTTTCGCTCTCATTAATTACACGTATTACTAAGCGATTCAGCTTAATGTTTTACAGCATGCAACTGAGATTTGATTGATTTTAAGCAATTTGTTATAACGTCAATTAATTATATTAGAACCGTGCTTAGACAGAGCAATATAATCTTCCTTAATCATTGTGAACGTTGTCCCGTTTTAGTATATTGCTGTTCATAGTTAATTTTAAGAACGCATCAGCAAGGGCTATGCCCAGCACCAAGAAGGTGGATTGGGGAACGAAGAACCGACGAATAATAACATTTGTTCATAGTCAGTAGTGGCGGTGTAAGCATGCCCACTGACCAATACAAAGGATAATATAACAGGATATGGGCAGCAACATCTTCGTGATAACAGATCAATAAAAATAAATACTGCATCTGCTAACTGTCAAGCGTGGCAACTATGGCAAATATCCCCCCCTACAAGATAATCTACGAGAGAGACTTATGTGCAGCAGTGGAATTTTAATGGGCTGTAGTAATTGATTGAATAAATGGTAGAAACACGCTGCAGTGGTGTTACGTTTGTGCTCGGCTAAAGCGAGGAAGGACTACGCTCTTATAGATAACTAGCGTATAACTCGGCAGCGGCATGTATTTCATACGGTGAGTGACGGAGAAAAGATACTTATTTTGCTGCTAACAAGATATTTCATCATCTTTTCACCGTCCTTGTCATTGCAGGCGGCCTTAATTCTTCTCACTATGTCTCAGCACCGACTTCAGAGTGTGACATTATCTAACGGTTTTTAATTATTTAATTAAAGTTGACTTTAACTTTTTAATAAAAGTTCATTTTTGATTATCTTTAATCTTGAAAAAGCCACATTAATAGATCCTACCAGACGAAGCCGGGGCAGGTCGCTAGTACTAAAGTATACCTATTTTTCGTTCGTCGAAATCGTCACTACGTAAAAATCCTGTGCGCACCGGACCATAGTGCACTCTTATAATAAACAATATAAAGTACATATTTGTCATCATCGTCATCATTACAGCCCTACACAAGTTCACTGATGAACATAGGTCCTCTCCAAGGAATGCCACAAAGCAAGGTCCGGAGCCACCTGCATCCATCTACTTCCTGCATGTCTTACCAGGTCGTCACTCAATCTAGTGCGGGGTACCCTACACTTACTCTACCCTACCGGTACGAGGTTGCCACTCGAGAACATTTTTTCACAATAATTTGTCGCTTCTTCGAGCTATATGGCGGGCCCATTACCACTTCAGCTTACTAATCCATTTTGCTTTATCGGTCATTCTGGTTCTACTGCAGATATCCTCATTTCTAAGTTTATCACGCAGAGGAACCCTGAGCATAGCCCTCCTCATAACTCGCTGAGCGACCTTGAGCTTCCTCATAAAACCAGCAGTTAAGGACAACCGCTCAGAACCACAAGTCATCACTGGCAACACGCACTTGTTGTACAATCCCGTTTTCAAGTTTTTAGGTATATCTGACGAGAGGATATGTCATAAATCGTATTTTTAGTCTATATCATTTCGTCTGATTCCCAGAATTGACATTAAATGAAACTAATTATTATAATATTATTACTTTTATAACGTTCACTGGTCACGCATGATAAATGAAACGTTACAAATAATCCGAATGCACAGTTTATTCACATAAATAGTAACAATATAGGCATCTATTGACCGTAAGTACATAAACAGCGTCTCGCGAAACGCAGCGCGAGCGCGGGAACAATCAATAATACACATATGTATAACTCGGGGCTAGTCGGCTAGCATACTGCTTGTATCGGCAGTCAAAGTTTCGGACGAGTGGCGTGATCCCGTGGCGCAGGCGGGGCATCGTACGAGAGGGGATAGTGAGACATCGAGTGACATAAGTACGTATCAGCGCGCTACATACTTCCCCTTTTGACTAAGAGGGAACATCACGAATGGTCAAACTAATAGTTAACGCCTACCAGCGATCCTTACGAAGACGACTCCTATGACGCTTAGAAGCAACCGGCTCCGGACATTCTTCACCACCCCTGTCATGGCATTTACGTCGATCCGACACATGATACTTACCAACGACTTCACCAGTCTTCTGAGAAGTTATAATGTAAGTAGTTGGACTCATCTGTTTGGAGATCACATACGGACCATCCTGCTTCGGGATGAATTTAGAAGTAACACCCTTAGCAGCATTACTCAGGACATGTGACTTCATGAGTACGAGATCACCTTCTTGTAATGGATCCGAATCACGGCGATCGGAATTGGCTTGGAGCTTACGAAGATCCTGTTGATGTTCAATGTTCTCCTTAGCTTCTGAGAGTGAGTCAGCAAGCTTCAAAAGGTAAGGCGTAATCTGAGGGACTAAGTTTTCAGACTTAATGACCGCCCGTAGATCAGCCTGAATCGACAAAGGAAAACGGAGCTCACGTCCAAATGTCAAGAAAGCCGGAGTGGTACCTGTAGAAACGGTGACTGAGCTATTAAAGGCAAATCGGACGAAAGGCAATAGCTCAGACCATTGCTTATGGTTACCCTCAACGAGAATTGCGATGTGAGCTTTAAGGTCCCGATACTTCCGTTCTACGAGATTCGCTTCTGGGTAATACAAAGGCACCAGGTTCTGTTTTACACCTAGGAGAAACAGAGCCTTCTGCATAACATCAGCCACAAACTGGACACCGTTATCGGAGATCATTCGCCTAGGAAGTCCATACCTCATAAAGATTTCACCAACAAGAGTTTTCGCAAAGGTTTCGGCTGCGGTCTCGCTTAGAGCGAACAGTTTGACCCACTTATTAGCAGTGTCCTCCACTATCAAAATCCACCTTTCACCCTGAGGTCCTTTGGGTAACGGTCCAAAGAGATCGACGGCAATAACCTCGAATCGTTGAGCCGGTTCCGGAGTCTGGAGTAAGCCAGGCAGTTTCAAGTTGGAAGACTTATACCGCTGACACTCAATGCAGGTCTTCAGGTAATCGGTGATATAGCGTCTCATACCAGGGAAATAGAACTGCTGGGATATACGATGCAAAGTCCGTTGAATGCCTCCATGAGCGGCGGTTGGTGAGTCATGACACTCAAACATAACTTTGCCCCGAAAACTCTCAGGTACTACCAGCTGAGGCTCCTCCGTATCGGTGTCGTCCACGTACCGGTACAAAACGCCTTGGTTTACCAGGTACCCCCTCTCCGACCACCGATGAACTGACAGCTCATCAGAACTTTCCAAGTCCTTAAGGATTTTGGCTACTTCTGTATCAGCCAGGTGGGCTTCATGGGTTGATGTAGCATCTCAACGTGGAACATCCACAGACACAGGGCAGACACCACATTCCGTCAAAGTGCTGTCGACTCGATGGCTGAGTGTGCTAGCACATTAGCCTTCCCAGGAGTGTATTCCATTTGAAGACCAAATGATTGTAGCTATAAAGCCCAACTAACAAGCTTACCACTAGGCGATTTGAGAGAAAACAGCCACTTCAGGGGGTGATGATCACTTTTGACCACTATCTGGTGACCATCAATATACCCACGGAATCTTTCCACGGCCCAAACAACTGCTAACGCCTCCCGCTCCATAGTGGTATAATTTTTCCCGGTTGACGTGAGGAGACGGCTCGCGTACTCGATTGGGTGTTCATCCCGTGGAGACTCCCCCTGGAGTAAAGCTGCACCTAGGGCAAAATCGCTAGCGTCCGTCCTAAGGATGAATGGCTTCGAGTAGTCCGGCTGAACAAGAATGGGTGGTGAAGCCAGAAGGGACTTAAGATGTACGAAGGCTTTGGTCTGATCATCTCCCCATTGCCAGATCTGTGACTTTTTGGTAAGGCGCGTAAGCGGCTCAGCTACCTTCGCAGACTCTGGTATGAACTTTCTAAACCTAGAGCAAGATTGCAGGAAGGTACGAAGTTGCTGGAGATTAGTCGGTTCTTTCATATCTAGGACAGCACGCACCTTATCTTCATCTGGAGACATACCGTCGTTATATATTACGTATTTGAGCCGGTCCCTGGCAAACACGCATTTTTCACGGTTGGCTCTTAACTTGAACATCCGAAGACGCTCAAATACCGCATGTAAATCAGACAAATGGAACTCAGGATCCTCTGAAATTACTAATAGGTCATCAAGATAACCTAGAATATGCCTACCACCAAGTGAAGATCCTGACCGGAAGCGATCTATGAGTCGCTGAAACGTTGCCGCAGCCCCCTTTAGGCCGAAAGGCATACGCGTGAAGCAGTAGGTCCCAAAAGGTGTTACGAAGGCCGTTTTATCCCTATCCGCAGTACTGACCTGCCAGTACCCACTACGGAGATCTAGCGAGCTCATCACACAGCCCTTCTTGGTCGACTGTAACAGCTCGTCGATACGCGACATGGGGTATGCGTTTGTCTTTGTAACCGCATTTATCTTGCTATAGTCTACACAAAACCTATAGGTACCATTAGACTTCGGTACCAGGACGCATGGCGCGACCCAGGCGAATTCGCACTCCTCAATCACACCATCAGTCAGCATATTGTCTAACTCGGCGCGCATTTCCTTCTTCGCAGGCCTGACCCGATACGGGGGCACAGCAATCGACGGTTGGTCACCGGTATCTATATGGTGTTCGGCGAATGGTGTCGGTTCTCCGACAATATCAAAATCGTCAGACTACTCACCTAATAGATTCGCCAGTCTAGACCTCTCCGACTCCGATAGCGTGGTGGCCTCGTCCTCTCGCAAGACGTTCAATGCGGCGGCGCACTTAACACGTTCGCGACGAGTTTCCCATGACAAGGCGTGAAATGTCCGGGGCTGATCAACTGTACGCCAATACCATTTATCAAAATCAATAATCATTCTAGCCTTTGTTATAAAGTCAATAACTAACAAAGTATCGTTATTAACGGCATTCGGTAAAATAATGAACTCGATAGGTATACTTAATGAAGCAAGTTGAACATTGACCTCCGTGAGTAGCACCTCACTATTCCTAATAGTACCGTCCGCAAGCTTTACTGACATCATTTCGGTACGAAAATTTAAACCGATAGGTTTCATAAACGCATAAAGTGAACAACTCGCAACACTACGACGCGCGGCGGTGTCTAGCAACGCGGTACCCGAGTATCCCCGTATACTCACTCGTACGATAGGCCGACCTTGCTCCTTTCAATCGGATTTCGAATTCGAGATGCAATTATTAACAAAGATGGACGAAAATACATTTTCAACTTTAATGTTATCATTAGAAGGTATATTTTGTAAACATTTAGGGCAATTTACTCTAATATGACCTTTCTCGCCACAATTATAACAAACAATACCTGAGTTAGAAGAATGAGATCTTTTACTTAACTTATCACAGGAGTCACGGGTATGTCTCGCGTTTTGCAGTAAACACAGAATAGCTTTCTCTCACCATCACTATTTTTGCTCACACACTGATCACTACGCGGCACAGGCACACGGTCACGTGATGACTGCGAAGCGGAGTCGGGGGCGCGCAGTTGCGGCACCGTCGAACTCGAACCCGAAGTACTATGTCGAATTCCCTCGCCATGCCTGCGGCTAGGTCACGCGGGTACACTCAGCGGCGACGCCAGCGGTTGTGGCGGCGCGAGCGGCGGCAGCGCAGCAGTCTCCGTCAGCGACTCTTCTATAGCTCGAGATCTTTCAATGAGAGATTCGATGTCATTCACAGTATCTCTCGACAATCGTTTTCTGATTCTATCATGTAGAAGCCCGTAAATCATATCTAATCTCGCTTCCTCTGGTAACTCATAGGGTAGTTTCGCCAACAAAGCCCTTATCTTCACGACGAAAATATCGGCACGCTCCGATCCTTGTTCGGCGGCAAAAACGTCTCGGTACAATTTATATGCAGGTCGTGGAACTCCGTACATCGAGCGCAGGCTTTTCACAGCATCTGACCACGAGTGTACTTCATTTCGAATTCCACGCCACCACACTGCTGCGTCTCCTTGAAGTAACATAGGGAGTCCGCGAAGTGCCATCTCATCACTAACTGATGCACAATCCTTATACATTTCCACTGCGTCATGAATGCTTCCACTGCTTCCGAGTGTTGAGACGAACCGTGGAACCGTGCAGTGCATTTTGCGAATGTCCCTGGGATAGATGACGACCGCGGTGACGTGACAGTGGCCGCGCCGGCAGCGCTAGGCTCGACATTCAGCGGCGCCCCTAATTGCGATGTCAGTAGAGACTGGACGAGCTTCTGGTTTGCCTCTGCTTGTGCTGCAGAGAAAGCAGCCAGAAGCGACGACAGCTGGTTCTCGGACATAAGCACAGGTGCTGCAGGTGTTGGGTTTACAGGTGCCACAGGTGTTGGATTCAACGGTTCCTCATCCAAACTGGTTTCATTATTACGTGGTTTTCGCGGCGGCATTATGACTGAGTCCTTGTAGTTCGGGTCTCAATATCAAGGAAAAACGCGTGGGTACACTAGGCATACACTCGCGTACGTACTTGTGGACTAGAACCTTCGAGAGCCACCGTAGGTTCGTTCGTGGCCCACCGTTGGGAGCCAACATAACGTTCACTGCTCACGCATGATAGATGCAACGTTTCAAATAATCCAAATGCACAGTTTATTCACTTAAATAGTAACAATATAGGCATCTATTGACCGTAAGTACATAAACAGCGTCTCGCGAAACGCAGCGCGAGCGCGGGAACAATCAATAATACATATATGTATAGCTCGGAGCTATTCGGCTAGCATACTGCTTGTATCGGCAGTAAAGCTGTGGCAAACCGTATGTATTCGGTACTGAGTAACGGGTTCGCCGTCTAGTACCGAGTAACGAAACGTTACACATGAATATCTTTCGTTCTTCGCATTTTTCGTACTATGGGATATGGGTACCTACACTGTTTCAGTTCACGCAAGTACCGATGATACGTGATGATATTGTAATATTTGCTGATCGTATGTTTTACGCATGCGCACACTTATTCGGTGAATTTAAAAACGTACATCGCTCTTTGTAATGTTTGTTTATTAGGTAAAGTATAATTTGGAAATACGTCGTCCAAGTTCTTTTACTGCTTATTGAAGGTATTGTGTGTGTAAACGAAGTTTTAGATTGGAACAGAAAGAAGGTAAGAAAGTATTTTTTACAAATTAGAAATATGTATGTTTTTGTTTTTTATTATCGCGTATTTTCACGTTTTTTGTTTGTTCTTATCTTAAAAGAGATATTATAATACTCGTAAAGCCGCTCTAACGGGATTTAATTGTTTCTTGGTTAACAAAAGGTGTTAATTATCAAATATTTTTTTTTATTGTAACAATATCTACAGCTTGTACATTTATCAATTTATAAACAAGAGAACATTTTATGTTATATAGAAGCCTTTATAGATTTACATTTTTTTTGCATGAATTTTAATTTTTTTGTCTTCAGCAATGTTAACAAATAGTATACAGCGTATAGCAAAAAAGGTCAATTTCTATATAATAATAATAATTTAGTTATTTAGTAAGTTAAACAAGTACCGAAATATAAATAAGAAATTAAAAAATATTTAATATAATATTATAAGCGCTAGTTTTGTGTGTGTGTGTGCGTGGGTGTGTGTGTGTGTGTGGGGGGGAGGTGTGCGTGTTAGTGTGGGGGGGGGGGGTGCGCGCGCGCGCGCGTGTGTGTGTGTGTGTGTGTGTGTGTGTAATAATTTGTATGTGTGTCGCAACTTCAACCTAGTAAGCAAATTAATTTAAATTTGTAGTCAAACCATCTGCCTAGATCTCAGAGACAGCTTTTTTGAATTTCGTCTTGGTCATGCAAAAAGGGTCAATGCTAGAGAAGTATTTATTATATGTTCTTAGTATCCTATTTGAAACGGAGTTCTTTGCATAGTTTGTGTAAGTTGATGGTACATAAAATAATTCCATAACTCTAGTACGTCTCTTTGGGGTACGAAAACTCATAAGCTGCTGGGTCAATTGTGGGCAGTCTAGGGCGCCAGTACAAACCTCGTATAGCAGCATCATGTCAGCTTTACATCTACGATCTTGTAATGTTAATAATTTGTGATGCAGACAAGAGCTATGATAGTCTTCGCTCTTGCGCCTGCCACGGTAATTGAGGTGTCGCAGGAATCTACTCTGTATACCCTCTATGGCTGCGATATATTTTTTATATTGGGGATTCCAACTAGTAGAGCAATACTCCAACACGCTGCAAAATAAAGTACTTTAATGCAACTTAAATCGTTAAAAGGTTTGGTGATACGCATGATGAATCCAAGATTTTTGTAGGCTTTCGTGGTTATTAATGTAATGTGTTCTGAAAACTAAAGGTGTTTGTTTTTGATATGAGATAGTCGTCAATGTGGTAAAAATATTGTATAGGTTTTATTTTACGGGTAAACGAGATTGATATACATTTGTCGATATGAGCTGTTATGTGGTTATATTTGTTGTAAAGAGCTAGCCTGTTTAAATCTTCCTGGAGGAGCTGACAATCCTTTTCTGAGTTTATATTCATATACATTTTCTTGTCGTCAACATACAAAAGAAATTTAGCGTGTTGTAAACATGTTCCTATATCATACAGGTAAGCTATATACAAGAGAGGACCAAGCAGAGATCCCTGCTTGACACCTGAAGGGACGTTTATATAATCAGATTTGTAACCACCTATGATCACAACTTGGCTGCAATTAAAAATATATGCTTGGAACCATCTTAATAATTTTTAATTGTTCCATTTTTCATTGTTCATTGTTCGTTCATTTTCGTCATTTACGACAAAATAGTAAATCCATTGCAAATTTAGTAGATTCCGTCAACAGTTCACTTGTAGTTTTACACTTTACCTAATAAATTAAACTAAATTTAGAATAACTTAAACACAAGTCTGATTCAAAATACGCCGCGAGGTCATACTGTACGCGTACGCAATACGACTCGATTCGATGATCTAACATAACAGCATGTTGTGAGGTATCAGAAGTAACTAGTTACGTAACGATACGATAGTAACGTGTACTAATTTTTAAAGTAACGAATACATACGGGTATACTTTTTTTCGTTACTTTTACACCTCTAGTCGGCAGTCAAAGGTTCGGACGAGTGGCGTGATCCCGTGGCGCAGGCGGGGCAACCGTGTGTTTGTTTTTGTTTGGAGTTTTCAAGTCAATTATATTACTAAAATAACTGAATTATAAATCCCAGCCAATATCATATAAATTTATAATTGGATCGAATACGCAGCAACGAGTTAAATTGAAGTATTCAATAAATCCGTGCAAACTTCGCTAATCGAATGCAAACAGTCATTCGCCATTAATTTGCACAGAGCGTGCAGATAGAATTGCGTGAACGCTCTAGCACCAAGTATTATCATAATTTTAAAATATTTAATGAAATGAATGTGGCGTCACTTTGTAGCATTCAATTTTATTAATGATGTTAAAATTAATTAGCCAAGACTAAGATCTGCCTGAGATGGTGCTGTGTTACGTATGGTGAGTGTTGAAAACCGAAGATCCTTTTCACTGGAAACGAGGCATTCCATCGTGTTACTCAGGGGTGATAACTCATATGCATTTTGATTCTTAATCGAAAATAAATGTAGATATCTATGGGCCACAGTAGCGTCTTACCATCAGGACGACTGTGTGCTCGCTTGTCACTCCTACCACAAATAAATAATATTTAATAGAAAGTTGTTCTGAATTTTATTCCTGGCCAACTTCAATATAAATTACATATTCAATATTATTTTAAGATGATTTTTTAATCGCATTTTATTTACTTATTATAAGCCAGTGCTTGACAACAATCCCGCATGGAGGTAAATGATATTAAAGCCCTAGATGAGAAAAAAGTCTATTCACTCTTGCCTTGAATACTGGTGTATATTGTAAGTTTGGCAAAATAAAATAAACATTTCAGTTTGTGTCTGATTCTGTTTTTCTACAGTAAATTAAAAATACTTTTGTTATTACAGTTGAAAAATATAACAATATATACAGATAAGTCCTTCGCAATCGTTATTATCGTAATACTGACGTGGAAGCTATTACGTCGTAATCTGCGACGAGAGCTATTGTTGCGGCGGCCGTTTCACTTAACCCTGAGATTATAGCGGCGCATTATTCGCACGCTGTTATGATTTTATTTCTCGACCTCACTAAACCTATTATAAGTTAAAAGGAAATTCTCACATTTTTCCTTAAGTCCGCAATAGTTCACAGACCGAGCGCCCGCTGTAAAATTCACGGTACGTCAGGAACTTGGGTACGATCCCCGCCGGCATCAGTGAAATTGTTAATTGCAATTCAAAAAACTGATAGATTAAGATAGAGTGCGTCACAGCCTGTAATTATTTTGAACTCTCTTTACTGTTCAGGCCGGAACACATGGTGGACGGGAAATGAAGCTGCAGTCTTCAGTAGATATGCTGTCAAATCTATTGAAGACTGCTGCTTCATTTCCCGTCTAGTAGCCATGAGATCAAGAGTATAGTCGGAGAGATTTTGTGTTCTTCTACGGCGAATCGCGACTCATAGAAACCCATGAGCTTGTCATTTACATCGTCCACTGCATTGGTATCTTCTAGGCACTAAAAACGGTTTTGTAGCTCGAGCTGAAGGTTTCGGGACTTTGGATTAGAGCACTATGGGGACGGAGCGTTGACTTCATTAGACCTGACCTCTCCAACTTAACGTTTAGGTTCAGCGTGCCTCTCACCAGTCGGTGATCGCTGCCGGTTTTCACCCTCGCGATCACTGAGACATCACTGAACAGTTGTCGTCTGGTCGCCATAATGAAGTCAATCTTATTTTTTGTCGAACCGTCGGGGCTCGACCAGGTCCACTTCCAGGTCCAGGATCACTTCTTGAAGAAAGAGTTTATCGTAAAGAGTCCCTTTTTTTCCATGACATCGGCCAGCTGCTGGCCCCTTAGGTTCCGTTGCCCTATTCAGAATTTCCTTACCTTCAGTTCACCGTTCTCTCTTGAGCCTAGTTTTGGGTTGATGTCTCACACTAACACTGTATAGTGGGTTTTGGAGGAATGCATGGCTCTAGATATATCCCAATACATTTCCTTAACCTCCTATTTGGGATGTACCGAGTTTGGTGCGTAAACCTGTATGACCTTCAGCGAATACCGTTTGGTGATTCTGATTATAAAGTACGCAACCCTCGTCGTCATACTCTCAATCTTTACAACGTTGTCAACGACAGGCTTGTGGAAGATAAATCTGACACCTCCTTGGGACCGATGGTCGTCCTCCGGGTGATAGAACAAGTTGCCGGATTCGAGGATTACCATGTCCTCTTCCTCTTTTCGGACCTCAGATTATCCTATAATATTCCAACGCAACTTGTCTATCTCTTCTTCCAGCCCCAGGATCTTCTCGTCAGTCCTCTGGGTGTGTGCGTTATATGTTGCCAGATCGAGTCGTCTTAGGTGGCCGTCGAACTTCCACCGGAGATTCTTAGCATCCCTTGCCCCACCGTTACCATGGCCGCCATCTTAGCCAGGAATAGCGGGGCGCAGTGGACTGCGGGCCGTCTCTTCGTAACTTCAATCATGGCAGGTATATTGCCATAGTTGTCAGGTTTGGCAAGAAAGTTGGCAACTGCTTTTTTTTACTGTTATTTTGCTGTTATCAGAAAGATGCTGCTGCCCATCTTCTGCCTCAGTTTCCCTCTGTTGCCTCTTACGAAACCCACGGGAAGTTATAGGGTAGTGGGTATTCTTACCCGCCACTGCACGGCTATATTATGAAATTGCTTGTAATTCCGAATAAAGAAAAAAAAATCTTAAAATTTTACTTACAATAGAAAGTAAAAGCCGACTACAAAGAACTAAAGTAAATTAAATAATTTCCATCATGCGTAAGTATAAAAAAATATATTGGTAACCAATGTATGGAATGAAACCCATGATGAAAAAATTGATATCTATTGCAGCCGCCATCTTGGATTTACATTTCGACAGCACTATCGGCTTTAACACCCTCGAAAACCATGAAAATGACACCCATGATGAAAAAATTGATACTACTCATTTTTAGTACGTACTAATATTATTTATTCTGTGCTTTTAAAATATTGTAATAAAAAAATCTCTCATTATTATTATAATCAAGTATTGAAGAAATTTGGTTATTCGAATATTGTGTATTTGTAGAGCGATCTTTTTGAGCCGCTGCAAACAACCGAAACAATGTCCACTCACGCCGGCGACTGACGCCGAACTGAGTGAGTGAGTAATGTACTCTGTGGCTGTAGCTCAGAGTGCGGCTTCCGCCTATTAACAGAAATAATTTACATACAAAGCTACCAAATCAACGAAAACTTATAACTTATAAGCCGAAAAAAAATAATTATAGCTAAACAAAACAAAATTATACTGCCATTTACATTCAGTGACTTCCCCCGTGATAGATAAAACATTAAAAAATAGATTGAGATAAGCAATTAATATTTTCAAAAGTTATTGTGTTTACAAGCCTTGCGGGCTTCATAAATCCACACCATAAGCCACTAAAACCCATTTTTAACTTAAAAATAGCAATTAATCGATTAAAAAAAATATTAATAAGTTCAACAATCATTTATCTTTCTTACAATGTCTTTTTTATATCATTTTTACGTATATTATGATTGCTAGATACGATTTCATTCGATAAAACGTTGGAATCTTAATTTTTAGGCGATAGTAGAACACAACTTGCGCTTTCGCTTAAGGCGTGCAATATATGCTTTAAGTTTTACCATTACCAACCTTTCGTGAAGTAAATAAATAACGTGAAACAAGAAATATTGTAACGGAAGCGCTGCCAACGAAAACCTAAAAAAGCAAATACGAAGTTCTCTCATCATTTATTCAAATAAGATCGAACTAAGGTTAACGAACCGGAACCAGCTACTATGGCAGAATTCTTACACCTTTATTGTGATACTTTACTTTCTGATACAAAAGAAACACAGCAGCTTTACTTTTTACGCTGTTGTTCAGTAAGAATGTGGCCCGTCCCGATCGAGCATAACGATGGGCAAGTATATCAGTAGTATTTAAAAGTAAGAAACTTTAACCATTATTGTTTTACTTTCTTAATTTAACTTAAGCTTCATATTCACAATCAAAATGAATATTGTTTTTAATCCGTGCATGTCATGATTACTTAGAAATGTGGCAACATTTAGATCTAAGACATGAATATGTGTTAAGTTTATAATATAATACTGGTGAGTGGTAATCCCAAAAATAAAGAGAAAAGTAAAAATTCTCCCTCAGCACTAAATAACATTTTGTTTTCATACAACGTCTTCTTAACAACCTTTGAATTTGTCCGTAAACACGTAAAGTAGCACGTCCGGCAGTAAGCGTACCGTGACGTGTGTGCTGGCAGACGGATAACATTTTATGTCAGCGGTTTTACATCGCAAATATTGTATTTATTGAAATACCAGCGACCCGTCCTGGATCGGCCTGTAGGATTTATTAATGTGGCGTCATTTTAATAATTTTAGAAGTTTTTCAGAAAATTTAAATATTTAAATATTAAAATTTTAGCTTAAATTACACCTGGCGTTGCTCTCAATCTGTTTGTTGAGTTTTATCACAATCGGTTCACTCATTGCTGACTAACCCGGACAGGCAGATAAATAGACAATTATTTACAAATTTCCATTCATGTCTTAAGGCTTTAACTAGCCTGAATGACCTTAACGAAACGGCGATCGCACAGATTTTAGCCGATGTCGACACCGTCTAGCAACTACGTTCTGTATTACTTATAAAGTGCAAAGATTAATAGACTGCAGAGATGACAATTATATAAGTGACATACTGCCTGTTATGCTTGAGCATCACTGAGAATTATGTCGCGGTTACGCATCTTCAATTACATTGTGCTGTGGCTTTGTCCGGTTGGCGTCACGAGCTATCAAGTGTTCAAGTTTCAAGTACGTAAGAGTTTTTTATGTTTGTTAAATCGTATTTATTTGTATCGTATTAGTAGATCTGGGTCAAAGCGTTTGCTGTAAATTTTTCCCGGGTTTGATCCCCGACAGCACGAATGAAATTTGTAATTGCAATTTTCGTCAACACGCACTGGGGAAGCACGGCGGGCATTTTCTTGACCTAAAACCCTCTTAGAAATAAAAAAAGAGTCCTTTGCCCAGTAGAGGGAATTGTATAGCCTATTACTTTACTTTGTAGCAATATTTATATTCGTTTCAGATATAGAAGGTTACCTTATGCAGACAAAAATATTATGTGGAGGCAACGAAAACGTAAAACATCTTTGTACCTAGATAAAACGTTCGAAAGATGTCATACGCCACATTTTCTATAGGGCGTAGAACATTGCAGATATGGCAAAATAAAAAATTGAATTTTGATTGATTTTTTGAAATCTGGTAAACTTATTTTTTTCCATAACAATTGATGGGCCTGAGTATAAAACCAGTTATGCTCTTTGGCTGAAGTTATTTTTTATTTTATGCTCAATTGCAGACAAAACAATATTGATTGCGCATTTCTAAAACAAAATTTTACCTCTTCTCCTTCTAATAATAGCTCCTGCACCTAACACGGCGGAATAGTTATTATTATCCATAAGACCATTTGCGGAAACAGTTTTTGTTAACAGTTATGAGTGTAACATTTTATCAGCTGCTTTGTTTATAGTGCCTTGAGCAACACTTTGCCGGTTTCTGTACAGAAAATGATGCTGGCTTTGCAAATATGGATGGCCGCTACCATTGAATATAATACACGCTATGTTACAGTTATTTACTTAGAAACTTTAATTGTCATTTGCATAAAATTCTAAATAGCACTTTTTACGCAAGAAAGTAAACTTCTAGATCAGTCCATCTTGTTTTTCACTAATTAAGTAAAAAGTAAAACAAACCAATAGGGCCGTGATTTAAAATTTATTGCAACTTTTTATAGAAAAGCATGACCTTATCATAATATAAAAGTCAATCATTTAGGCATGTGATAAAGCTTTTAAGTGCGCCAGTCAAACATTAATGATGATATTCGGGTCATTATACTGGAAATAGTCTTTTAAATATTTTGTACTACAATTGACACTCGTAATTTTCAGTATGATTGACCGTGTATATGACTTTTATATGTTATTTTTGATGAAAATTATTATTGCAGATAAAAGCCCTTTCACATTTATTTTAGTCTCGAATTAAATTAATCAAAATGAAAATAATAACTTTGGCTCTTTATAACTGATCTTTAAATGTAAAACACTGACTTGAAATTATATAATTATTGGCATTTTTTTAATTCATTGAACTTTTTTAAGATTTTGTTGAAACTCTACTGGTAAAAAAAAACAAATATATATATAATAAGTCTTGATGAAAATAATGTATGCGCGTTACATCGCATCCCATCAAGAATTTCTAATGTAATTCTTGGTGTAAAGCTAAGACGTGATAATAACTGTAAACAATAGAATAACAAAATAATGAAAACCTTTACATTTACATACAAAACATTTACAAAAATACTTGCTTTATAACCTAATAAATATTATTTGACGGTAATAAAATAAAACAAGTTAGTTTTCGATTATTTTTGCAATATCTAACAGCCGGATCAGCGCGCGATTCTGATCCATCTAAAGATGCTAAATTTCAGCAAGCACTGTCAAATTCAATAGGAGTGACAGAAAAACGGTTCTTGATATAGAAAGGTAAATAAATTATTTAACCTATAAAGTAAAATCACTTTATTACAAATCAAAATAGCCCAATAGCTTTATTAACATGAGACATAATTGTACGAGTGCTTACAATACTTCACATTATTTTACTGAAATCTCGGAAAGTGTGTTTTTTAATAGAATAAGGGTGACAAACTAACACACAGTCCACCTGATGGTAAGTGGTTGCTACGGCCCATACACATCTACATCTATTCTCGATTACGTATCAAAATGTAGATGCGTTGTCACTCGTGAGGACTAAGATGTAATGCCTCGTTTCCAGTAAAAAGGTTCTCCGGTTCTCTACACTCACCATACGAAATACAGCAGGGTTAAACTTCTATTTTACATGTTATTCCGTGAGAGCGTGACCCTTCCCCGGTCGAGCCGACCCATTCGTGCTACAACTATACCTACTACTAATATAGCTGCAGCATGGCTCTACTACGTAAGAAAAAATTGACGTTGAAAATTTAAGTATTTTTAGAAGCAACTTTGCAATTATTTTCTATTGAGTTAATTTTTGTGGAATCGTGTTTTGCAAACCGCCACCTGAAATACGTACAATTTTTTTTTCGATAATGACGTGAAATTACAAAACGATCCCCATGCATTTCAATGTTGCTCTATTCAGTCTCTTAATATGAACATACCTCGGGATTCAGAGTTTTTAAAAGTTTTCATGAGTAGATAATGGAAGATATAATATTATATAATTACTGTCCCGTGTGAGGCAGCATTTATACATATTCTCATCATATTTTTATGGTTGGTTAGAAAAATTATATCTAAATGCAAACTTTCACAGGGTAATTTTTTTTTAACTACAGTCCCATCGGTAAGTGGTTATGTAGTCTAAGATGGTGAATTGTACTGACTTAACAAAAACCTATTCGCTCTTGCCTAATAGTACTAGGTAAGTATTATTTGCGAACTATTTGTGTGTGTGTGTGTGTGTGTGTGTGTATGCGTGCGTGCATTCGTGTGTGTCTCTCTGTGTGTGTGTGTGTGTGTGTGTGTGTGTGTGTGTGTGTGTGTGTGTGTGTGTGTGTGTGTGTGTGTGTGTGTATGTGTGTAGAAAAGCGTATGAAAATACGTGAAGAGGAATAAAGGTTGAGTACTTATTCGCTTACCTATACGAGGTTGCCACTCGAGGACCTTTCCTCCTATTTTTTATCTGTTTTCCAAGTTATATAGCTAGCCCATTGCCATTTCACTGTAATATTCCGTTGGGCTATGTCAGTATCTCTGGTTCTAATGCAAATATCTTCATTTCTAACTTTATCACGTAGAGAAACCCCTCTCCAATATAAAATTTTTAAATTTTTTTAGATGATAGTTTGTCTAACATAAAAAAATTCATAAACCCAAGAATGTCTTTATATAGTTATTTATACTTAGGTAAGCACCATTCTTTTATTTATTTAAATTGTATTATTTAATTTGATAACAGTGTACCTAAATGTAGGTATCTGTATCTTTATTTCCCTCCCCAATAATATTTTATAAAGTCATACTCATAAAAACAGCGTTTTATTGTAATACATAATTATACATAATTCAGTATCAACTAATTAATAAAAATATGCAACAATAAAATTACATAGGTATTAAAAACTATCGAAATCTAAGTAAGAAGAGCATGTCCATCGTTCCACATTTAAATTATATAAAAATGCATTTTTCAATTTCACTAATGAACGTCGCTGCGAAAATTTCTTCTTCTTTGAGCACTTTAAAAATGTATTTATTTAGAAAATAATATTTACAGTTACCAGTGTACAGATATTAACTAAATTAAGTATTTCTAGCCATAAAAATATTTATAATTGAGTATAAACTTTTAAAAAACTAATATATATTTGAACGAAGTCGCTCCAACACCGACGTGCGATCCACCCTCGACGATGTCCGAAAGCGGACTAGCTTGCTACATATATATTTATCTATGAAGCGGACTGTGACAGAGCTTACATGGCGACGGAGCATGCGCGCTCGCGTAAATATATTTAATTTCAGGGAAAAATGATATATTCTCTTATAAAACGGGTAATAAAAATAAAACTCTCAATTAAAAATATTAATATTTTTAAGACCTTTTTTTTAGTGTAAGAACTATTTAAAAAGCTTGTGCCGTTTTGGAGAAATTTTGAAAAATATGACAAAGAATGGTACTATTTGGGGATTTTTTTTTCTAATAAGGGGTTGACAAAAATACAATTTTGTTAAATTAAGAACATTTACCAAATCTTCTTCTGTTACCTTGTATTTTTTCTTTGTGGATTAAATGAACAGTTATTGAGATTTTTTTACTTAAATATCCTAGATTTAGGCATTTCAACCACTCTTAAGGCCTTAATGACATGCAAATAACCCTCAGAGCAGTTATTCTGATGTTACAGACAGACACTTCAATTTTTTTTGTATGTATGTAAAGACATTCAACATTATGTACAGCTTTTGGTGCATGTGGTAGAGCCAAGCTGTAACTATATTATAGTTGCAGAATGAATGCGTCGGGTCGACTGGCGAAGGTCCACGCTCTCACGGAATACATGCGTAAAGTAGCAGCGTTATGCTTCTGTGTTTCGTATGGTGAGTAGAGAGACCGACACGACCGGAGAGAGGAAAGGCGCAGGACCAACGGCTTTAAGTGCCATGAAACATCGCCAACTCCCTGACTCCGGGCTGCTACTGAGAAGTTTTAGACAGAAAAACTCAATAACTGTTTTTTATTGACCCGACCCTAGACTCGAATCCAGTGCCATTTAAGACACTAAACCAACGAGGCGGTCACACAGGCCAATAATTTTCAATACCTCAACTTAGAGCTTTACATCCAGAACTGGAAACGGACAAATAATATTGATACACTCGTATTTGTATCTTGTTAGAAGCTGAAACGAAGTTGATTGTATTACAAATGGTGCGTGTAACAGGAGCGCTTCTCAATGCTTAGAAAAACTCAGTTGGAACAAGTTATGCTGTCGTGTTATATTTTAGCAGTAAGTTGATTTTCCACGGAAACTACGATAAAGTTCCCATAACTTAGTTATGCTTTGTTCATAGAAATTATTTTCTTTTGTTGTAATAAATAATATGGGTGATTGCAACCATGGGGTACAATGGTCAGCGTAAGAAGTACGTGTGGGTTCGGATTTCGAATCTCACAAAAAGCCAATTTAGTGTCAAAGATTCTTCAACAGTTTTTTTAATTCCATTTATTTGTAAGGATTTAGTTTTTTATCAAATACGAATCTTTGCAAGTTCTTGCTTTTAGTGTGAAAACTTTTCAGTACCTTACTCAGAATGTTTTGCTATACATCGCACAAGACTAACAAGTTTAAAAGAAGTTCTATTTATACAAATCAACTTCAACTTTAATGTCCATCAAGAGGAAAGTGCAGGAACTACTACAGTTCATTTGGTTAGTGGGAGTTTTCTCGAGTAATTCGGTGTTATATAACGGCATTACGTAAGAGACTAATAATTCAGTTTGGATTTGTGGAGATAGATGTAAACTTAAGAAACTATAATATAAATAAATTTTTAGCAAAGACCCGAAAATACAGTAATTCTAGCTGACTGAGCTGATTGTGAGCACAGGCCTTCTCTTGTTTCAGTGGCCTTTGTAATGCTGTGGATACGCGTTTGGCTACGACGCTTCGGGACTGTGGGTTTTAAATGGAGGTTTGAAATTAAATTATCTAAAGATTGAGAAAATGTAAGGACCTGTTTAGTATTATAATGTTATCATCATCATCTCCATTATTAGAAATAGATAAGTCTATACTTAGAAATATTGAAAGTCACTGTTTAATATAGCACTGGTTCAGAGAGTACCTCTCTCCTGGGAATAACTGTTTTTTTTTTGAAAAATTTACAGTTTATGAGTGTTTAATATGTTACACAATTAACAATGCAAAACAAATTAGGGACAGCTTGGTAGCGATCACTTTATTCCCTGGGGTTTTTATCAGCCATAATTTACTTAATATTAAAATAACCCTTTTATACAATCATTATTATTTAATGAAGTTTTTGAAATAGACGGAAATCAAATTTTGTGATATTCTACGATTTTTTTGTAGGGTAGGGTGACAAACGAACACACACTCCACCTGATGGTGAGTGGTTGCTGTGACCCATAGACATCTACATTATCTCCTCAATAAAGAATCAAAATGCATCTGCGTTGTCACCACCGAGGACTAAGATGCAATGCCTCTGTTCCAGTAAAAACCGTTTCCTGTTCTCTACACTCAATATACCAAACACAGCAGTGTTAAGCTCCTTCCCAGGCCGAGCTGACCCATTCGTGCTACAACTATACTACTAATATAGCTGCAGCATGGCTCTACCACGTATAAAACAGGGTTTTGTTGTTAAAGCGTATACATCGCCTCAAGGATGATTACTGAATCTGTGACGAGTTCACTTCTGAACAGGCCTTCCCAAAAGAATGCCACTGTGCCACCTGCGTCCTTACTAGGTCGTCATTTCATTTAGTAGGAGGCCGTCCAAAACTGCACTTACTCGATTCTCTGAGCTATATGGCCTGCCCATTGCCACTTCAGCTTACTGAACTGTTCATTCTTAATCGAGCATTCAATATGTAGATGTATATGAACTACAGCACTTCCACTTACTATCAGGTGGACTGTGTGCTCGTTTGTCACCCTTATTCTATAAAAGGTACGTATCTTAAAAGTGAAATTGTTATATCGAGGTAATTTTGTAAAATAATTTAAATAAAACATACACTTGATATATTATTTTTATTTACATTAATTCTTACTTTTGAATCTAAATTTAACATTCCATGAATATACGTAAAATTTCAGTGTCTGTAGTGAACAAAGCATGTCAGGAGCATCACAACAGATAACGTGATATACGGAGTGTCACTGCAGTCTACTAGACCTCATACACCTGTCAACGTAAATCTTATGACACGATGCGTTTATATAGTGCTTTAAATCTAGTGTCAAATTAAATATTACAAATTAAATATTACAAATTAAGGTAACCTTGGAAACCTATTTATGTAAGTTACTTTATAATTTGCATTTAATTCTCATAAATAAGAATAATATCCTCCAGAGAAAATTACAGTCACGGCGGCCAGGCTCAACGAGGACTAACCATCTGCGCAGGACAGGATTAAAGTGCCAAAGTGTTAGAACAGGTGCACTCCCTAATTTCTCAATTTCATAGTCCGATCCGATGATAATCCCACACGACCGGAAATAGATTAGGCGTAGGACCGACAGTTTTACTTGCTTGCTGAAGCACTGCATTTAAATACCGTCTGTCTGGTAATTAGAAAATAAATCAGTGCTTGCACACATGAAACACACTGTCTTTTCTGTTTGATTCTAGTCTGCTTTTACATGACACGGCGTAGCCGGTAGGGAACAAACCTACGCTCCCAAACGGAATTTGATTTAGAGTTCCTGGCTTTGGGCTGACACTGAGAATTTTTTGACAGAAAATGCCAATTACAGAATTTAACCCAACCCAGGATTAAAACACGGGACTACGTGGTCAGTAGTCGCGCTTACAACCACTACACAACGAGGTAGTCAACATATGTCCACAATCAGAATTTGGCACTCCTAAATTATGAAAAGAATAAATTTGCAGCCTTAATACGTCCCACCCGAGCACAGTTCTCCTTCCAGAGAAATTAAATGAAAATGAACTAAACTAAAAACTCTTTATTTTACAAGCTAAGAAATTAAAATTTCATTTGTCAAGCGTCAACATATTTTTTATTTACTATCGTTGCAAAATGAAGTTCCTCTGCCCGAAGAAGAAACGGCTCCATTTTAATCATTTTTTAAAGAACGGGTTAAAAATAATGTTCAAGTCATTTTCCTTTTTAATATTTAAACTGTTTACGACGCTAGATGTCGATAGTCGATGAATGCAGGTGGCTCAGGACTTTGCTTTGTGCCATTACTTGAGGGATGCCAATGCTCAGCAGAAGATGACCGCCCTATCTGATAATGCCACGAAAACACTGTGAACATGAAATACTCGTTGCTGTGGCCCATAGACGCCTAGATTAATCCTAGATTGAAAATAAAAATTTGGATGAGGTTTCAGACCACCTGAGAACTAAGATGGAATGTTCTGTTTCCAATAAAAAGGGTCTCCGGTTCTCTACCCCGGTCGATCCGAATCATTCGTGTTACGACTTGGTACCACGTAAAAACGTACCTAAAATACAAGTACAAAGTACAAGCGCTTCTGAAGAGAATAGTAATCAAAGAAAAATAATAGTTATGCTATATAACATTACTAATATTCCCATAAGCCACTTCTTAAATGCTTGTGTTAGAAGTGGTTCACGACAGTAGTCGAATGGTGGATTCGAACCCACGACCTTTCGAGTTCGCGGTCCGCGCCCTGCCATTAGGCTACTGACGCTTAAATCACATTGAAAGTTAAATCAATCAAACGCTGCCATAATCCTCTTAAACTCGGCGCCAGGTCAAAGACATATTTCAAGGCGACGCAATTAATTTGCGATAAACTGCAACTGTCAGTGGCAGGAACAGATTATATTTCGAATTTGACTTTCGCTAGTTTAATGGTGACACTCTACGATCGTCCAGCTGTTCAACTAAAAACGTATGAACGAACCTCTGCGAACTCTTTTAATCTCTATACCACTTTAGTCGACGGAAAATTAGAAAACCTAACTGAAAACGAAAATGGTGGATGCTACTTATTTATGAAATTGAAACAGTTTAGCATGTTAACGATCAGCTCATGCGAGTAAGCGAAAATTGGTGAACTTGGTCACACTCCTTAGACAAGTTGTCGATTTACCCCTTTCGAGTTACGAATATAAACGTAGCATGGCATATGTGGACCGCATCCACGATACTATTTATCTAACTTACTCTAAAGTTACCGCGCAGTCTCTTGTGTACTGTTCGAGTTAGATCTCAAGTGTAAGCAACTTCAATAAAAGTGCGCTTGCAGTACTATAAACTTGCTCGAAACTTAACTTCAAGTCCACATAATCTCGAATAATTTTATGTTTGCAGAGATAGTACAATCGCAAAGTTAAATTTTTATGTACTCATGAGCCCTGGTTTCGTATTGTATATAAAAAGTTAAAATTGTTTGAAAGTGTTAGATATCTAGAAAAATAATACTGCAACACTAAACTTTTAATTACTTCATCATTTATTTCATTGAAGCCTTTCATAAGTCCACTACAAAACATAGGCCGCCCCAAGGAATGCCACAAATCACGGTCCTAAGCCACCAGCATCCATGAATTTTCTGCATTATTACCAACTAAGTTTATTATTACATCTAATGGGAAGCTGACCAGACTATTTCAAAGCAATTGAGCTGGTTCAGCAGTGGACCTTCACAAATGTACTTTTGAACCTAGAAAAAAAAAATTGGGCATAATGCATTATGCTTTATTAGGACAATGAGTTTCATTTTACTAATGAAGTGTCGATCGCAATGACAACATTATAATATTTTTAATATACAATTAAAAATATATATATATATATTAAATAAACAAATATATGTTAAAATAATTAACCTACTGTATAGTCAATTTCTTCTTCATTATTTGTGAGATCGTAAAGATAATTAATAAGATCAGGCGTTTCTTTACGGAATTTCATTATATTAAATATGAAAAAAGAGGAGATGAATGAACTACGAATCTGTGATATTCCGTGGTCCACTTAAAAGGGCAAAATAATATATAATTAATATATAAATAAAAAAAATTAATAATAATAATTTTTTTTAATTTATTTATTACAAAGTATAGTTATTTAATAACATCCGACAGTACAAATAAACTTACAAAAGTTTTTCCATGTACCGCCAATTCGTAACTTCGATCATGTTCAATCGGTTCACGTTGCTACAACTAATTTAATGACGTATATAAATGGTGTGACAAAATAGCAAGATGTTTTTTTTTATCTAGGTGTGTACCAAAGCAAAATATGTTTAGTATTAAATGAAAATTAGTAAATTAATAAATGTATATATTTATTAGTAATTTTTTTTATTTATGTATATTATATGATGGTGTGTGTTAGTGTATATTGTTTTATATTTTAGTTTAAGTTATTATTAGGTATCGTTAACAATTGGTCGATAAAATGTTTAAGCATATATTTAATATTTTTTTTAGTAAGTTCATGTTTTATTGGTTTGGGAATTTGGTTCAAAAGAGCGGGAATTTGATATTGTAATCTAAATTTTCCGTACATATTTTTGTATTTTCGGATAATCATATATGGATTAAGGGCTTGTCGAGTAAGTTTTGTATAAATACGGCTAATTTTTAATTCTTCCTTGTCATAATTTTCAAGTAGCAATAGGTATTTCACTTTGTCGTGTACTGGTAGTATTTTGCAATGATGGAAAAGACCATAAGGATTGTTTTTATATTTATCTTTTATTTTGAGAGGGGTGATACATTTAAGGATGCGCAACTGTAGCTCGTATATTTTTTCAAGTTGGGTTTTATAAGTGCGTCCGTAACTGCTCAACCCGTACGAGAATATTGATTCGCCGAGTGCATTATATAATAACAGTAACATCTGGTAAGGTACTTTACTCTTGATGAGATAAAACTTTGCAAGGATTGCTCGTAGCTTATCGCATACAGATTCAATGTGATCAGTCCATTTCATACGATCATCAATTATTAAACCTAAATACCTACATTTTTCTACTATTTCAATTTGGGGACATTCACAGTTGTTATTATGGGCTGAATTTTGGATATTATGAAGATATAGATAAAATTAATATAATAATATTGCATAATATTGTAAAATACTTCAAAACCATTGATGTAAAGAAAACCGCAGATTTGTGGGGGATTTCCGTTACAGTGATTGCGTCCATAATAGATTTAATTGCACCTCATCTTGCTATTATTTTTAATACTTGTATCGATTCTGGTGTGTTTCCTGATTTAATGAAGTAAAGTAAAGTAATACCTTTATTTAAATCTGGTAGTACATTGGACCCCGCTAATTATAGACCTATTTCTGTACTACCAACTCTAAGTAAAATTTTTGAAAAAATAATTTTGGATCAATTGTTTATTTTTTTTAATACAAATAAATTACTTCATAAAAATCAATTTGGTTTTACAAGGGGTCGCTCGACGTCTGACGCCGGTGTTGAGCTTATGAAATATATTTTTAATGCCTGGGAGAATTCACAAGATGCCTTAGGTATTTTCTGTGACCTTTCCAAGGCTTTCGATTGTGTTCATCATGATACATTAATCAGGAAACTACAACATTACGGTGTAAAAAATTTGGCGCTTAAACTTATTACTTCATATTTAAGTAACAGAACTCAAAAAGTCGTCATTAATGGTAAATGTTCCTCCGGATCAGTAGTATCAATGGGCGTTCCTCAGGGCTCGATTCTTGGCCCATTCCTGTTCTTAATCTATATTTTCATCTATATTTTTATCTATGTTTTCCCTGTGCAGTACCTTCACTTACCAAAACTTTATTACTTATTGTATCCCCTACTTTGATATAATAGGAACGATTTTTGAGATAATCTCGAAACCAGTTAAGAATTGGCCCTCTAATTCCACAGTCGTCTAGTCGCACTAGCAGTACATCATGACGTAAAGTATCGAACGCCCTACTAGAATAGAATAGAATAGAATAGAATGATTTTTATTCAATATGGATTATTACATAATACTTATTGAAAGTAATTATTTTATTTACCACTGGTTCGGAAAATACCTCTGTCCTGGGAAGAACCAGCAAGAAACCCAGCGGGACTTTTTTTTTAAACATAATTTCACTTAACAATAATTTTGTTTATACAATTTTAAATGAATTTTCATAGAACCAGCATGGTGGCGATCACCTTATTCCCAGGGATTATTTTCATTCATGTATTCCTTGATATTATAATAACCCTTTTTGTACAGTTTTTCTTTAATAAAACTTTTAAACTTGTTTATTGACAAACTTTGAACATGTTCTGGGATTCTGTTGTAAAAGCGTATACATTGCCCCATAAATGAATTACTAATTCTGTGGAGTCTTGTAAGTGGCATTACAAGCTTATGTTTGTTCCTAGTGTTTAAGGTATGACCATCCTTATACTTATTAAAGCTATTTATGTTTTTATGTACATACATTACATTTTCATAAATATATTGCGATGCCAAATTTAATATGTTTATTTCTTTAAATTTTTCTCTAAGGGACTCTTTACAATTTAGATTATAAATCGCCCGTACGGCTCTCTTTTGCAAAACAAATATAGCTTTAATATCAGTCGCATTACCCCATAGCAAAATTCCATAAGACATTACGCTATGAAAGTAACTAAAATACACTAACCTAGCTGTCTCAACATCTGTGAGACTTCTAATCTTTCTTACAGCATATGCTGCAGAACTAAGTCTGCTTGCTAATTTAGATATATGGGGGCCCCATTGAAGTTTCGCGTCAATAGTAATACCGAGAAAAACAGTGGTATCCACAAGACTCAACTCCTCCCCATTTAAGAGCACATTGGTTTTCGAATGTTTTACATTAGGTATTGTAAATTTAATACATTTTGTCTTATTGCCGTTTAAGAGCAAATTGTTGGCGTTAAACCAATGTTCTAGTTTCGATAGAGCATTATTTACATCGTCATATTTAATTGACTGCCGTTTCAGTTTGAAAATTAAAAAGGTATCGTCAGCAAATAATACTATATCGTGATTGTCCCCTACAAGATAAGGTAAGTCATTAATATAGATTAAGAACAGGAATGGGCCAAGAATCGAGCCCTGAGGAACGCCCATTGATACTACTGATCCGGAGGAACATTTACCATTAATGACGACTTTTTGAGTTCTGTTACTTAAATATGAAGTAATAAGTTTAAGCGCCAAATTTTTTACACCGTAATGTTGTAGTTTCCTGATTAATGTATCATGATGAACACAATCGAAAGCCTTGGAAAGGTCACAGAAAATACCTAAGGCATCTTGTGAATTCTTCCAGGCATTAAAAATATATTTCATAAGCTCAACACCGGCGTCAGACGTCGAGCGACCCCTTGTAAAACCAAATTGATTTTTATGAAGTAATTTATTTGTATTAAAAAAAATTAACAATTGATCCAAAATTATTTTTTCAAAAATTTTACTTAGAGTTGGTAGTACAGAAATAGGTCTATAATTAGCGGGGTCCAATGTACTACCAGATTTAAATAAAGGTATTACTTTACTTTACTTCATTAAATCAGGAAACACACCAGAATCGATACAAGTATTAAAAATAATAGCAAGATGAGGTGCAATTAAATCTATTATGGACGCAATCACTGTAACGGAAATCCCCCACAAATCTGCGGTTTTCTTTACATCAATGGTTTTGAAGTATTTTACAATATTATGCGGTAATACTTTTTCAAATCTAAATTCTTTTAAACAGGTATTAACATTCTGTTTAAGTAATGATTCGGCGACAGTTGGAGAAGCATTCAATGACTCTGTTGTCAAGATAGGAACATCAGTGAAATATTTCTCAAACACCGCTGCAACTTCTTGATTTGATTTTGTCAATTCATTATTAATTTTTAATTGATAGTTTGAATTACGAGGTTTCTCTTTACCGGTTTCGCTGTTAATTATACTCCACGTCATTTTAATTTTATTCTTAGCTGTCTTAATTTTGTTACTAATATGTAATGATTTGGCTGTGGAGCAAACTCTTTTAAACATTTTAGAATAATTTTTACATATTCTTTAAAAACATCGGAAAGATTATACGATCTTTCATGGTAAAGGTCATATAACCTTCGTCTGCTTTTATGAATTCCTACTGTCGCCCACTCATTAAATGCCTTGCGACTGTTTCTGGAGAATGTTTTAGAAGTGAATGTTTTATTAAATTCATTGTTTATAAAGGTAAATAATTCTCTATATAAATAGTCTGCATTGTTCTTATAAGAAAGGGATGGAAGGATTTTTAACATATTACTTCTAAATCTCTCCAGGCGTTTTGCATTAATAGGAACAAACACAATTTTCTCATTTACCTGTTTTTTGTGCATATAAGGTAACGAAACCAGTTGTCCACAGTGATCTGAACTAAGTTTTTGTATTATTGATTTGTTGATTGGTACAACACCTGTAAAAATATTATCAATACAAGTTGCACTACACCCTGCAATACGTGTAGCTTCAAAGAATAAATTATTAAGATTATAGGATTTGAACAAAGAACAGAATTTAATACTGATGGAAGAAGTTTCCAGGAGATTGATATTAAAGTCTCCACACACTACAAGAGATTTATTCTGTTTATTAAGCTTAACTAAAACTTCTTCCATAATTTTTTCAAAAGTATCATAACTTGAACATGGGGGTCTGTAAACACTGACAACAATAAATTGCTCAAGCTCAACACATGCCATTTCTATAGTACGCTCAACAGAGAGGCTCACAATGTCTTTACGTTCTTTACATGATAAGGACTTATTAGCTAATATTAAGGAGCCACCACGTAATTTAGTATCTCTATTGAACGAACTGACCACCTGGTGATTACTGAAATTAAATATGGAGTTGTATTCTTTCAACCAATGTTCTGTAATACATAAAATATTTATACTGTTACTATTTAAAAATAAATCAATTTCTAATTCTTTGCCTAATATACCTTGTATATTTTGATGCACCAGGTTGATACAGTTTTTATTATTGTTATTTTGTAAAATTGCATAATTATGTATTGGTAAGTTGCATTCTAAGCTATTTAAATTATCTTTGCTAGAGATTACTTCTATTGTCTTATTATCTAATTTAAATTACTTGGAACTGGTTCCAAATCAAATATAAAATTATTTTGTTGCTTAAAAGAAGCAGGTGTCAAGGTAGCCAAATCATTGGCTGAGTTAAAATATAAATAATAAGGTAGCGTATTTGCTACCAGTCTTAAACTATACTTTGATAGGTAATACCTATCTCTTGTCAAAAACTTCTAACTATAGTCGGCAAATAACAGCAATACATGTTTTTTTTTTCATTAACATTTTCGTATATGTTATCGGTAAATTGAGTAGTGCTTTTTTTGTGTTGAAATCCAAACTGTGTGTCATTTATAATATAATCCAGAACATACAAGTTATAAATTAAACTAATAAAAAAATAAAGGGACTTCAAAAACATTAACAAACCATTTTCACTTTATATCTTCTGAATTCGGAGCTTTAATTCTTAAAATAAACAAAAAAATCACTAAAGCTATGAAGCTAATTACCTATTTTATTTTATTATTATTATTTTATTCATTATTTCAGTCTGTCTGGTGGTAAGTGGTTACTTTGGCTCATAGACATCTACATCTATCATCGATTTCGAATCAAAATGCAAATACACTGTTCCCTACACTCACCATTCGAAACACAGCAGTGCTAAACTGCTATTTTACGCTGGTATTCTGTGCGAGTATAGACCTTCCTCGGTCGAGCCGACCCATTTGTTCTGCAACTATATCAATAAAATAGTGCAGCATGGCTCTGTCCATATATTAAAGATATATAAAAGATAAGATTTATCTAAAAGATGATCAAAATTAATTAACTAAGATCCGCGTGATATGCAGATACGTTTATTACGCGGATATGCTTATTGCGCTGATTTTAGTTAATTAATTTTTAACATATTCAAAGTCTCAAAAAGTCCACCGCTTTAGTTAAATCATAAGGGGAAGGATTTATCATAACAGCTAAAGTTTCATTTTAGGACATCTAATATCGCAGATACATCCATATACTGTCTAAACAACGTACTTTGTTTAAAACACACATATAAAATCTTTGCGATAGTTAGAATGCCTCAGAGGCGTGCAATTAACGTAACGCCTCCTTGCGGTTGCTCCGAGCGCCTGCAGTTGGCTGAGCTTTGATTGCGGCAAGAGCAGCTGCTAATATTGTTCGATACACTAATCACTTCATCGTTACTTTCTTATTTGTTCCCAGATAAATGTATTTGTTTAAGTTTATAAAAGTATTTCTTTAAGTTTAAGGAAATAAATAAATATAAAGAACTCACTTTTTACAAAATACCCTACAGGTGCGAGATATTCCGACGTAAGGGGCTATTTTAAATAAGTGGTAGAGCCACGCTACAGCTATATTATGGATATATGTCAATGCGTCGACTCGACCAGAGTGAGACCACGTTCTCACAGAATACCACCGTAAAATAGCAGCTCAATTCTACTGTGTTTTGTATGGTGAGTGTAGAGAACCGGAGACAATTTTACTGGAAAGGAAACATTCCCTCTTAGTCCTCAGGGATGACAACGATCTGCTTTTTGATTCTTAATCGAGGATAAATGAATATGATTGGCCAAAGCCTTCCCATCAAGTGGACTGCGTGCTTGTTTTTTACACCTATTCTATAAAAAAAGATTTTCCATAAAAAATAGTCATAAATCTCAATCGGTAGCTAAGCAGAACGTATTCCTTTTAGATTCACTACTACTGTAGGCGCTGGGGGCCAAAGGTTCGATGTTCACATTGAAATAACATTTCTATAGCCTACTAATTAAAACTTTCCTGTGTACACTGTCTGGTAACTTTCAATTACTTTTTAAAATGCCTCTACAAAAAGTGAAAATCCTAATGTCCTCTACATGAAACAAAAAAAAAACATAAAAATAACTCTAGACCCGAAACGAATTAAAATTACAGAAATGTGCGAATACCACTTCGCTATAATCCGGTAATAAAGTGAACAGACCTCTCAACAAAAGCCTTTATCGTGTATTGTGTCGCAGTTACTATTGCAGCAGTAAACTTGAACCACGGCGTACTTGTAGCTGAGATTTAACTCGCAATACCTTGCTGAAATTTTCTTAAAGGAATTGCACTGAGGTGTGACTTTAATCTAAATTTATTTATCTCAATAACTTTAACTGTCAAACACATGCACACTCCAACCGACATTAACAACGACTGGCCAAGGGCCATTGTTCTAGTGGTTGTAAACGCGATTGCTGACCATGAGATTCTGGGTCCGAATCCCGGGTTAGGCCAAAACAAAATTAGTTGTTGAGTTTTTCTGTTCAGTAATTCTCAGTAGCAGGCCGGATTTAACCCTCATTCCTCGGGAAGCACGTAAAACCGTTGGTTGTGTGCCTGATCTCTCTCCGGGAGTGTCGGTTACCGTACCATCGGACTATGAGAGTGAGGGAATAGGGAGTGCTGCTGTACTTGCGCATACACTTGTACGCTATAATCCTGTCCTGCGCAGATTGCTAGTCTCCCACCGGAGTCTAGTCAACGGTAAGTTTCACCAAACTTACCGTTGACTAGAATTCGGTATGGAGGAAGATATATTTATCACTGTCCTCCCCTCCACTATGTCCCAGAAATAAGGCATAAATAGAGTTTGTAACTAAACAGCTATAAAATTTAGATGGCCCGTAAATTTCCACAGCCGTACAACGGCATTTCCCGTTAAAATAAAAACAGAAAGAACATATTTATTTATTGCAGCAACTTGTAGAACATCATTTTTTTATAATGATGTTCTACAAGTTATTCGTGGACTGTATTCGTTTGTCACAAGGGTGACAAACGAATACAGTCCACCCCATGGTAAGAAGATTCTGTGGTCCATAAACATCTAAAATACAGTTGCATTACCAATTTTAGAACTAAGATGGAATGCCTTTTTTTCCAGTTAAAAGGGTCCCCGGCTCTCTGCACTCATCATACGAAACACAGCTGATATTTTACGTTGGTATTCTGTAGTTGGTCCTAATCCAGTCGAGCCTTCCCGTTTATGATGCTACTATAATAAAGCTTCAGCGTGACTCTACTACGTATAAAACTTCAATAATTTATTTTTTATACATAAAAATTTAACCAAATATTAAAAAATAAAGTAAATTTATTGCAGTAACAAAAAGGCCACTGACTCAGCATAGAGAGGATGTGCAATAATTGTCACGCTTGACAGGTAATTTCACGACTGAAAAAAAGTACTGTTACTAATGAAATCCACTGCTGAACCTGTCAAATCAAATCAAATCAATTTGAATGTGATCGACAGGTTATAAGGTGGTTCACAAGGAAAATATTCAATGGTGCTGCGATCCACCATTTGGTATACATTATAAAAACAAGCAGGCGGCAAACGAGCATGCGGCTCACATGGTGGTAAGTGACTACCGCCGCCCATGAACAACCGCAACACCACGGGAATTGCAGATGCGTTGCCGGCCTTTGAGAAAGGTATAAGCTCTTTTCTTCAAGGTCCCTAAGTCGTATCGGTCCAGAAACATCGCCGACAAGCAATTCCGCAGAGAAGTTCTACGAGGAAGAAAACTCCTAGTAAAACGCAGTCGTGGACCGCCAAGCATCTAGATGGTGAGGATAGTATCGTGAAGTTTGACGCGATGTGCGTTCATGAAATTTAACGGCTGGAATAAATCCGAACAATTCCTCCGCGCACAACCCGTGGTAAATTCGATAGAGGGATGCAACATGCATACGCAGTGCCAGTGTATCGAGCCGATCAGAAAGAACTCGGTCGTCGACGATTCGAACTCCTCTGCGCTGCGATCAAGTGGAAAGAGCTGGCATTGGGGTGCCCCAGCCCAGAGATGATAACAGTATTCCATGTGAGGCCGAACTTGCACTTTGTAAAGTTGCAAGCGATATGCCGGCATGAAATACAGTCTCGCCCTGCCGAGCACGCCAAGCTTTTTAGAGGCGAATTCAGCCTTCCCTTCTAAGTGACCACGAAACTGCACACTATTCGATATGTCGACGCCGAGGATTCCGGTGCTAGCTGAGGCAGCAAGGGGAGTGAGGGAGGAGATATGACAAAGGAGTTCTTTTTAGCGGTAAACACGCAAACTTGTGTCTTCTGGAGATTGAACGGGACTAGATTTAGTCGCCCCCAATCCGAGACTTTGTTTGGCAAAGACTCGACTTCAGACACAAGTTTGTCCCGGGACTCGACGACGATTTCCCGAGAAATATTGGCACGGCCGATATATAAGGCATCACCAGTGCTTTCGTCTGCATAGCAATGAATGCTACCAGTTTGCAACATATCATTGATATTGTAACGAACCCCCCCCCATCTTTTTTCTTTTCTACTATATATCCACTTATACTTGTATTTCTTTAGAATCTATATCTGTAAGATATATAAATATATCTAGTTAACGTGACCAGTATAACTTGATCTTTCTAAAGGTTTAAATATAGGCCGTTTAATAAATTTATGGCGTGATCGTCTTAGTTAGGACCCTTTTCTACGTTGTGTTTGTATAGTAACTTAGTTCTTTTAGGTGTATCTTGGAAGAATGAATATTCACGAGAGCAATCGAAAGCTGTTGGTAGAGTCTTATAAGTCAAAGAACCCCGTTCACGAAGACAGAGCTCAAAAAGGTTAAGAACAATAAATTGTCCCTATTCCACTTGTATCTGGTTCACAACAGTCAATTCCTTATTAATTAATCCCTTCCCGCTTGGAAAAGGCTCACAATATTTATATCAAATACCAGTTACAAGGGCTTCGCTCTCCCACATTTTAAAAAAAATGTGGAGGAGGTACACGGCCCCACACACGCCGCGCACGGTGAGCGCCAACCATTTTAATGCGCTCCCCCCGAAGGGTACGCAAAGTTGGGAACTGGACCGTAGTCCACAGCAAAATAACTGGCGAACCAGTAAAAGAGGACTTGGCCCCTTGACAGTGCGTAAGCACAAACATCGACCGAAGTCGCGCATGTCAATGCGTGTAAACGCCATACAGAATACGATCAAATCCAGCCACAGTGAAATGTACGTCACACGGGTTAGGCAACAATCGGCACACTGACCATAAAAAGCCCTCCGTGAGCGCCACCACCTGCCAGACCGCCGTTTCTGCTGACGTGATGTAAGTGTAAGGCATCACCACCAATTGCATGGTCAGCACGGCCAATTGGCCGCAGAGCGTGTCATGAGTCTACCGCTCACCTCAAGGGAATGGGGTCCAACGTTGCGCGGCTTTCGGCCGCAGCCTTGAGAGCCTCCTCAGATTCTCCCTCCAGCTACCACCCGCATGAGGTCGACACATATGCTCCACCAACCAATACAATGGCAGATATAGCCAATAGGCAGTTATAAGATAATATTAATAATTCGCCATCAGAAAGGGTTTGTGTCACTGACGTTGAGTATATGCATTTTTCGATCATGTTTGTCTCACCCACCAACAAGTTGCCTTCAATCTCTCAAAGGTGGGAACTTTATAGAGATATATTATTAAGCTGTTATATAAAACATCATGGAGGGCAGACAGTCTGCAGCCCCGCAATGAAGGGACCCGACTTGGGCAAAGCTACTTAGGTTGTGAGTCAAACCAAGACGCAGAGAGCGCCATTGAGAATAGCGACCCGCCAAACAACCATCGTAGAGACGCAATGCTACAGAATGCAACTTACACCATCCCAAGGTCCCCCATACAGTCCCAGCAGACATCACCACCCGCATACCTCCATCGACCAGAACCACAAGATGCATCGAATCAGGTGCAGCACACCCGCAGATCCATCACAAGACACAATACTGCAAGTAGCAGTAAGCATCAATGCAACTATCATACAGATGGCGCCCCCTCACAACACATCCACATGATCCCTATCGACTTTGGTAACAAAATTTGATAATGTTGTTAACTAAAAATACCACCAACGTATCATAGTAGTACGGTACTAAGACGTCAGTAGCCAAAACTCCACGTATCATAGCGCTATTGCACTAAGACATGAAGTTGCGTATGCTTGCTGCACTTAAAAGTACTACCAAACACACTCACCCTAATCCGAAAGATAGCCGACGTATCATAACGCTATGCGCTAAGACGACGCCCACAACCGGTAGGGGTGTGCGATGTTCACGGGCAAGTCGTATTGCTACAACAAACCCGCTTACCACCGGCACTAAGATGATATGTCTAGGACACATCGGTTAGTGAGTCCAAGTTTACCTCGGTCTCATAGGCTGCGAAGCAACCTACACGCCACTATAATAATCCTTTTCAAGTCCCATTTCTTTCAATATACTGCTTTTACATATTTGAGACCTTCCACATATTTGCTTTATTTCATAGACCATACTACTGTATGTCTTATTCATATGGGACTTCAAGTCATAACTCTGCTATCATAATGCTTATGCATCATAGAGACCTTCTATATTAATGCTTTGGTTCGTCAGACCTTACTATGTTAAGTCCCTAATATAGGACTAGTCATTGTGCAACCTTAGTACTAGCAGTCGGTCAGCCGACCACCCCATATATATGTACAACCTTGGGTATGTGTCTCCGACAACGCCCCAATATAAGGGAACATTACAAGAACACGTTCATTAACTTAGAAATTTTCCAATTATTACACGAACTCCTTCATCAACTTAGAAAATTTTAATCCATTTTTTCTAATATATTACAAATGTTATTTATCTTTGTTATTGCAATATAATCGCCTTGTATTTATATGATTTGATATATTTTGAACATTTTAAGCAGGTTTTTAATAAATTTAGAGATTTTTTGAGACATTTTATGCGTTTACTAATATATATATAATATTCAATATTCCAAATGGATATTTTTGAACTCTATGCTTATTATTTGCATTTTATTGTTTAAATTATAATTTCTATGACATTTTTAAATGTCTGTATAATGAATTTAATTATTATTTATTAATAATAATTATGAGGCGTCACAATATGCAGGAGAAACAGCGTTGGTGATAGCACGCAGGCTTTGTGGAACACCAGCGTTGGTGGAGATCAGAGCATGCACCGTCTACTACGACCTTGATGCTCCGATCAGCAAGGATATAAGTGATCCATTTGCACAATTTCTCGGGAAGCCCATAGGAAGGAAGCTTCGAAAGAAGCGCTTTGTGCCAGGCCCGATCGAAGGCTTTCGCTATGGCTAAACTAACGGCCACTACCTCCTCCTTGCATTTTACTGCCTCCGCCCATCTATGAACCAGGTAGACCAGAAGATCACCAGCTAATCAACACCGACGAAAACCGTACTGGCGGTCACTAATCAGCTGTTGATCCTCAAGGTACCTCTTGAGCTGGCAGTTTAGAATGGATTCCATTACTTTGGAGAACAAGGAGGTTATGGCGATAGGCCTCTAGTTGGACGGGTCTGAGCGGTCGCCTTTTTTAGGGATCGGGTGGACCAAAGCTGTCTTCCATGAATTTCGGGACTACGCCTTGGGAGTAGGAGTAACGGAAAAGACGCATTAAAACCGGTGCCAACTCCGGAGCATACGTCTTCAGCACAATAGCAGGGACTCAATCAGGCCCACTTGACTTGCAGACGTCCAGGTAGAAGAGTGCTTTACGAATCGAGCGCTGTGTAAACCGCACATCTGGCATGGAGCACTCACACTGCGAGATGGTCAGCGGTGTGTTTCCCCGTCATCTAGAGTCGAGTTGGACGCAAAGAGAGAGCTTAACAGATCAGCTTTCTTATTTGCGACATGGGCCAGTGAGTTGTCTTCTCTGTGCAGAGATGAAAAAGATGGCTGACAGAAGTTTCCTTGGATAGCCTTGGCGAGAAACCAGAATACACGGGTTCTCGAAGGAAGGCGAACTAGCTTCTCGCCAATTCTGCCGATGTGCTCAGACCTTGCCTTGGTAATAACGCTTTTAAGGACCTGGAGGCGGAATTATACTTCTTTTTAAGAGTGCTGCTGTTTACATCCCGAGACGTTGATGCGTCATCCCAGGCCCGGTAGCAGTCCTGCTTATAGCGTGATGCTATATTACAGGAGCGACTAAACCATGGCTGGGATCTGCCTCCGATGGGCACCAAAGAGGATAAAATAAAAAGTTCCATACCCTGAAGTACCACATCAGCGACAGAATCAACAACAACGTTGGGATCATCCGGCGAGAAGCAAACCCGCGCCTAAGGGTAGTGCCAAACAAGGCGGAAAGCAGCAGATCGCAACTGCGATGGGAGCGTGAGTGGCACTGTACTCCAGATCAGACAATAGTCCGAAGAGCCCAGAGGGGCATCGCCGGATACCTGATATTCGTCTGGATGAGAGGTTAGCAGAAGGTCCAACAGGGAAAGTATATGATCCTCCACATCTGGGATCCGCGTTAGCAAAGTAACCAGTTGTGTTAGACCATATTCCAAGGCAAAGTAATAGACAGATCTACCCGCGTGATCGGTTAAACGGGAACCAAGCCATTCAGCGTGGTGGGCGTTAAAATCACCGAGCATCACGATCTCTGCGGATGGAACCTGTTGTAGCACGGAGTCTGCAGCCATTTGGACGTGGTCGATGAGTCGGTCTGTGTCGGCATTACCGCTATGGGACCTATAGAGGCACCCGTAGACGCGGGGATGGTCGTCGCTGTCTACGCTCAGCCATAAGATGGACAGGTCCGTACCTTCAATACTGCCGAGGCGTCAAAAACAGATGTCCTCTCTGACGTATACGCAAACTTCAGCCCGGGGCACAAGGGAGAGTTCTAATTTGTACCCCGGGTAGAAGAGATATTAAGTATCAGCCGGAGAGGACACTTTAGTCTCGGTTAAAAAGAGCAAGGCTGGCCGCGCCGTCGCTAGATTTTTTTTATATTTTTTTTTATATAATTCCCCATTAGTTCACCTAAAGGTAATTGATTGCTGCGGCCCATTGACATCTACATTTATCCTCGATTACGAATCAAAATGCAGATGCGTTGTCACCCGTGACGACTAAGATGTAATGTCTCATTTCCTGTAAAAAAAGTCTCCGATTCTCTACACTCACCATACGAAACACAGCAGCATTAAGCTGCTATATCACGCTGGTATTCTGTGAGAGCGTGGTCCTGCCCCGGTCGAGCCGACCCATTCGTGCTACAGTTACACCAGAGTTATAGCTGCAGCATGGCTCTACCACGTAAAAAGAGTTATTGAGTCAAGACTTTGACTCAAGAGTCATGTAATAGCTCTTCACAAGACGGATCGGAAAATATTTAGTCGAAAGAAAGTACTAAAGAACAGAATAGAATAATTTTTTTATTTAATAAAGATTATTACATAATACGTTTTGAAAGTGAACTTTTTTTATGGTAAATAAAAAAAGTTCACTTTCAAAACTGGTTCGGAAAATACCTCCGTTTTGAGCGAAACCAGCAAGATACATAGCAGGATTATTTAAAATAACCCAAGTATTAAATTGAAATTGCAACTTCTATAGCAATTTCCAGCAATCCTGTATCTAATATTAAAATGCCTGACAGGAGGAACGTCAAAGGATTTGAGAAAGGTATCGTTTGAGTTTTGAACGAAAATATTTGAGCGATTTAAATATCAAAGGCAGTCAGCTGACTGCTCGGTGAGAAAAGCTGTGTCTAGGTTTTTTTTGATATCGTTTTAAAATCATTTAAATAAAACAGATTTACTTTTGTCCCAGAAAAAGCTAAAAGCGTTTGTTTTTAACCAACGTTATAAAAAAAGAGTTTCTATATTTGCCGATTTATTTTTATGAATATTCAATGATTTCTCAGAAAAGGTTGAAACGATTTAAATAAGCCTTTTTATTAAGTAGGTTATGTAGGGTGGTCCCATGTAAAATTGAAGTAGAACTTCCAAACCTAAGAGAATGAGGAACTAAAGGAACTTATGTTTTTGTTGTAACTATTTAGACAATATGCTAGTTATAACCTTGAACTTCTGAAATTGCTTAGTACGGGAAAAGGGGGGGAAATGAAACTACGAGTATTATTAAAAAGTAAAAACCAACTTCAAAAACTAAAAAGAAAAAACAAAAATCACTTGACATAATAACTTCTAAAGTCGAGTATCTGATAGTAAGTGGCGAAATCCACAACAAACTCGAAGGTTTTAGATGAGTGATTCAGTGAGTAACAAAACGGCACTTTGCGGTCCTTAATATCTCGAGAAATTTAATTTACAACACTAAGTTTTCAGGAGCTGATCCCTTTATTGGTACATTTAAACGAAACATTAAGCTTAAAATTATTTTAAAATACATTTTTTTTTCTACTTTTCTGTTTTATTGCCAGTGAATTTTAAATTTAAATTCATGTTTTTTTTAAAGTTATTATAAACCAGTGCTTGACCATAATCACACCTGGTGGTAAGTAGTGATTTAGCCCTAGAAGGTAAATCACACTGTCTTTTCGTAACAAAAGCCTATTCACCCTACATAGCCTCGAAGACGCCCAGGTTGTATTCGGACGGAAAGATAGACGCCAGCAAAATTATTCCACTCTTTTGATTTATGCATTACAAAAGATGAAGCAAACTGTTTAGTTCAAATGTGTGGAATATCGACAAGAAGATGGTCAAGACCCGCCGACCGCCTGGATGTCCGATGGCAGAAAGGAGAGGGAGGAATTAAAGCACGCAATTCCTGCGCACACTCACCAAAATTCATCGTATGCTGCGCCGGTACTCGAAGCTGACAATATTGGTTTCATCAAGGTTACCAATAAATCTCTTAGTACGTCTGTCCTGAGTCCAATGTTGCTAGGTGACATTTTGTAGCACCAGTTCACATGTGACAGCAATACTCCATGCACGAACGAACTTGAGCTTTATTTTTATAAGGTAAAAAGCTGTCCCGGTTTGAAGTACCGCCGCATCGCACCCTTGCAAGGACACCTAGTTTTCATCAGTCCATATTTGAGGTTCGGAGCAAATTCAAACCCTTACAACTAAAGGCGGTCAGTGTACTCCAAGGATACATTCCGGAAAGTAGGAGCCAGTGTGAGCGGGCTCCATTATGCGGTAAATAGACACGCTTGTGTTTTGGAGGCGTTGAATCTTACAAGATTAATATCGCCCTATTCGGATATCCGAAGGAAGGCCTGCAGTGAGAGTTTCGACGAGAGTTCGCACGTTTAACCGTTTTCAGACTGGATTCGATCCCTACTGTCCCGAGCATTCGGCTGGTTCATGTTATTAAATAACACTTCTAAAATGCATAATTTATATTTTGGGATGTTATCGTCATGTATATATGTTCTTGGTACGTTGTTTCTGATTTATTTAATTCATTAATCACATATATAACGTTTTAATATACATTTAGTTAGAAGGTCTTGTCCTTATCAAATATAGCTAGTGCATAACTTATGCACTAGCTATATTTGTTAAAATCATGTAAGACTGTTGTTATCCTAAATAAATAAAAACTAAATTAAATTTTAAATAGTTTTATTCACATGAAATTTTAGTGGTGGGTACGGGTTATAAGTATTCAAATAAATCTCATTAGACATAAAAATTACAAGTGAATATGTTGTCTACAAATTTCTGTGTAATAAGGGGGTTCGAATTATCTCGAAATGGTTCGTTTAAATAAACACTGGCGGATCTTTTATAGAATATGTGTGTCAAACGAGCATAGAGTCCACCTTATGGTAAGTGTATTCTGTGACCGATAGACATATATTCTATCATATATTATATAGACATATATTATATATCTATACTGCCGTCATAATAAAGAAGGACGCAACTAACAAAAACGTTAAATGGAAATAAAAAATAAATAGATGAATTTTTCTTCCAGACCTTGCTGTGTCTAAAGTATATTAAAAGGTGTCAATATGAAAATTGAAATTGATAGGTAGAGACATGAAGATTTTAAATACGTTCTTATTTTTTTGATAATTTGTTTATTTATTTAAATAAAGCGATTTTTCCTTTTCATCTTAGCTTAAAAAATACACCCAGCAACACAAAAACGTCCGAAGGAAAAACGCAAATGGTTATTTGCGTCTTTCCTAATAAATCAGAACCAACCTAATAAATAAGAAAAAATTGCCACTCATTTAACATTTCTACATATTTTGGAAAGGTCATTTGAAGTTGAAAGGACGCTAATAGTAATTTACTACTTTTCTTCTTAGTAAATATTAGAAACTTGTTGGTAGTGAGACACAAAAAATAACAAACCGCAACTCATGAGTAATGATTTTAAAGGGGATATCATACAAGACTTACTATGATAATAATAAAAAATTAAAAATTTTGTACAACCGACTTTAATATAAATAATTAAGGATAACTCAAAAACTATTGGTCTGACCTAGATCAAATTTGTACGGGACCACATGTGAAATACCAGCTCTTAAATAAAACAAGAATAATCTAAATCGGTTCACCTAGAATAAATATAAGTGACAGTTGAGTTTTATAGGCATAATTTTGGTTTGGTAATTTGCGCCGGTCTACTGAAATATATGTGCTATTTAAAAAACGCGATCTCGTGTGCGCCTAACCTATAATTATTTTATTCACTGCGAGTACCGAGATGATTGGACGTAAGAAACCAAAAGCGTCTTTTCATTTAAGTAATCGATGCAAATATTGTTAAAGATGACGTAGCAACTCGTTAAATAAGTCTTTTCTTTTATGTTGAATTTGAATACGTCTCTTCTACTAAAAAAACGTCATCTTTGATCAACAGTTACGTCTAAAACACTTGCGATATTTTCTAAAATAATGATATTTTTGAATAATCAAAAAAATTGAGTAGATGCGCCTTTTTATTTTGAGTCGAATGGTATATTTAACTTATTTTTTTAAAAATTGTTAGATGCGCCCTTTTCCTTATGACAGCAGTACATTTATCCTCGATTAAAAATCAAAATGTAGATGCGTTGTCACCTTTGAGGACTAAGATGGAATGCCACGTATCAGCATAATAGTGGATCACCCTTTCCTTTTCCGAACTTGACTGGCACACTGCTGGTTGTCGTGATCAAATAAAATTGTAAGCTACATGTTTTCGCCACGCGCTGAACTCATATCTGATTCTGATCGATTGATTTTCGATGACGTAACAATATGAGAAGCCATAAATCAACTAGCCGCGACGTGCTCTGCATTACACACGTCTGAGATTTAAGATGTTAATCGGTTTGTGTGGCATACTACTATTTATTTTACTTATTATAAGTCAGCCCTTGACTACACTCTAAACGGGAATTTAGAATTTCATCAGTGTCGGCAGGGGTTTTTATACGTGGTAGAGCCATGCTGCAGCTATATTAGTAGTATAGTTGTGGCATGATTGGGTCGGCTCGACCGGGGAAGGACCACTCTCTCACAGAATAACGGCGTCAAATAGCAGCTTAACGCTGCTGTGTTTCGTATGGTGATTGTAGGGAACCGGAGACCCTTTTTACTGGAAAAGAGGCATACCATCTTAGTCCTCACGGGTGAAGACGCATCTGCATTTTGATTCGCAAACGAGCATTGATGTAGATGTCTATGGGCCACAGCAACCACTTACCATCAGGTGGACTGTGTGCTCGTTTGTCACCCTATCCTTTAAAAAATGGTTGGAACCCGGGTTTCTATCATACTCATACCCATCAACTCTCTTAGATTGTCTTCACTCACCATACGAAACACATTTATTTATTTATTTATTAGGATTACCAACAGAAATTACAACAGTAATACAAAGATTATTTTCTTAAAAAATTTAACACATTATAATTGTATTTCTTTTTATGGGTAATCACAACATGCATTGATTATTTTGTAAGGAATAAAAACTGAATTACATCATTGAACAAATACAAATTATTATAAAGAAATAGAATTATTTGACAATATTATAAATATCATCATTGTCATATTATATTATATTAATCAAACTATAAAAATCAAAAACCATTCCAATGTTACAATTAATAATTAGGTAATTCATAGAAATTGATTAATTTTGATTTGAAGGTGGATAAACTATCGCAATTAATATCGAGGCCAGAAATCTTCGAGGACAGTTCGTTATAAGTGCGAGCCAGTCTGGCTAGAGGGGAATACTTTCCCAAGTTAGACCTATAAAGGGATACATTAAAAAAGGCATGCGGATTTCTAGGCATTCTTGATGGCACCTTAGTTAAATAATTGAACTATTGCTGGACAATCAATACTATTATTGAGCGTTTTGTATAGAAACATCATGTCTGAGATACTTCTACGCGATTGTAGTGATGTGATGTTAAATTGTGCCAACTGTGTTTCGTAGGAATCATTAGTTTGATAGCTATTCGAACGGTACGCAAGATGACGCAGCAGTCGCTTTTGTATTCTTTCGATTCTAATGCTATGGATTTTGTAGTGCGGATTCCAAATTTGACTGCAGTATTCTAGTTTACTTCTAACCAGACTACTGTAAAGTTTGATTGTAGTAGAAGGCTGCTTGAACTCTTTGGAATTCCTCAATACAAAACCCAGTGACTTAGTAGCTGAGGTGATTATGTTATCGAAATGGCTTGTAAATTTTAATTCGCTATCTAGTATAACGCCTAAACATAAAACATTAATATTAAGGCTTTAACTAGCCTGAATGACCTTGACGAAACGGCGATCGCAGAGATTTTAGCCGATGTCAATACCGTCTAGCAACTACGTTCTGTATTACTTATAAAAATGCAAAGATTAATAGACCGCAGAGATGACAATTATATAAGTGACATACTGCCTGTTATGCTTGCGCATCACTGAGAATTATGTCGCGGTTATGCATCTTCAATTACATTGCACGGTGTGGTGCTGTAGCTTTGTCCGGTAGGCATCACGAGCTATCAAGTGTTCAAGTTTCAAGTACGTAAGAATTTTTATTATATATGTTAAATCGTATTTATTTGTATCGTATTAGTAGATCTGGGTCAAAGCGTTCGCTGTATATTTTCCCGGGTTTGGTCCCCGACAGCACGAATGAAATTTGTAATTGCAATTTTCGTCAACACGCATTGGGGAAGCACGGCGGGCATTTCCTTGCCCTAAAATCCTCTCAGAAATAAAAAAAGAGTCCTGTGCCCAGTAGAGGGACTTGTATAGCCTATTACTTTACTTTGTAGCAATATTTATATTCGTTTCAGATATAGAAGGGTACCTTATGCTGACAAAAATATCATGTGGAGGCGACGAAAACGTAAAACATCTTTGTACCTAGATAAAACGTTCGAAAGATTGTCAGTCATGTCATACGCTACATTTTCTATAGAGCGTAGAACATTGCAGATAGGGCAAAATAAAAAATAATCCAATATATTATGGGAATTATATATTAATAATAAATACATTTATAGGTATTTATAATAAAAATAATGAACAAGCTGCAAGGTTCAACTAATAATGTTTTTTGTAAACACAATCGTAAAATTCCTGTTTTAATTTTTACCAATGGTTAATTGATGAAACGTAGTCCAGATCTCTTCATATAAAATATATTTAATTAAAATTGACACGTGACCTATTTGGCCTTCTACTTACAACTCGGCGGAAATTTTAAAAGAAATTTTGTCTTTTCACACAAGTATTGTTTACAACTGGCGTGGTTTCGAAAAGCGTGATTAAGTGTCAGCGGTATATAATCAATTAAACACTGAACTTTATTGAAATTTATTTTTTTGTTTATTTTTGTTAAAAACTGACGCCATCTCACTATTTTATTATTTGTTTTTTTTTTGTACGCATAAGGATAAGTTAGGCTAAGTTAGATTAACTTGGACAAGTTTATATTTTTTTTAATTTTATCCCAAAATTTCCGCAATAAATTATTACCTTTTCTACAGTGATTCTCTCCTCTTAGTTTCGGCGTGACTGTAGGATGTTATAGTGAGTCACCGTCAGTTACTAAGCGGCCATAAATCATTATATATATGTATAGACATACATATATACATTTTTTGATTTTAATATTTATGTTTTTTGAATTGTGATTGATTTTTTGAGACCTGGTAAAATTATTTTTTTCCATACCAATTGATGGGCCTGAGTATAATGCCAGTTATGCTCTTTGGCTGAAGTTATTTTTATTTTATGCTCAATTGCAGACAAAACAATATTGATTGCGCATTTCTAAAACAAAATTTTACCTCTTCTCCTTCTAATAATAGCTCCTAACACGGCGGAATAGTTATTATTATCTATAAGACCAATTGCGTAAACAGTTTTTGTTAACAGTTATGAGTGTAACATTTTATCAGATGCTTTGTTTATAGTGCCTTGAGCAACACTTTGCCGGTTTCTGTACAGAAAATGGTGCTGGCTTTGCCAATACGGATGGCCGCTACCATTGAATATAATACCCGCTATGTTACACTTATTTACATAGAAACTTTAATTACCATTTGCATAAAATTCTAAATAGCACTTTTTACACAAGAAAGCGATACATTGAAAATGGGCCAGATTAGGAGTACCCTTAACCGACGAGCGTGTATGCGTAGATATATGGATGTGAAAGAGGCGAGAGAGGTGTGTCAGGATCGCGCCAAATGGAAGTCCGTAGTCTCTGCCTACCCCTCTGGGTGACAGGCGTGAGTGTTTATGTATTATGTAAAGTAAACTTTTAGATCAGTCCATTTTGTTTTTCACTAATTAAGTAAAAAGTAAAACAAACCAATAGGGCCGGGAATTAAAATTTCTTGCAACTTTTTATAGAAAAGCATGACCTTATCATAATATAAAAGTCAATCATTTAGCCATGTGATAAAACTTTTAAGTATGCCAGTCAAACATTAATGATGATATTCGGGTCATTATACTGGAAATAGTCTTTTAAATATTTTGTAGTACAATTGATAATCTTCAGTATGATTGACCGTGTATATGACTTTTATAAGTCTATGTTATTTTTGATGAAAATTATTATTGCAGATAAAAGCCCTTTCACATTTATTTTAGTCTCGAATTAAATTAATCAAAATGAACATAAGAACTTTGGATCTTTATAACTGATCTTTAAATGTAAAACACTGACTTGAAATTATATAATTATCGGCATTTTTTTAATTCATTGAACTTTTTTAAGATTGTGTTCAAACTCTACTGGTATAAAAAAAACAAATATAAATATTATAGTTCTTCATGAAAATAATGTATGCGCGTTACATCGCATCCCATCAAGAATTTCTAATGTAATTCTTGGTGTAAAGCTAAGACGTGATAATAACTGTAAACAATAGAATAACAAAATAATGAAAACATTTACATTTACATACAAAACATTTACAAAAATACTTGCTTTATAACCTAATAAATATTATTTGACCGTAATAATATAAAACAAGGTAGTGTTGGGCATGAAAGTAAAAATAAATATTTTCGATTATTCCGGCCGGATCAGCGGGCGATTCTGATCCATCTAAAGATGCTAAATTTCAGCAAGCACTGTCAAATTCAATAGCAGTGACAGAAAAACGGTTCTTGAAATAGAAAGGTAAATAAATTATTTAACCTATGAAGTAAAATCACTTTATTACAAATCAAAATAGCCCAATAGCTTTATTAACATGAGACATAATTGTACGAGTGCTTAACATTATTTTACTGAAATCTCAGAAATTTTTTTTTAAATAGAATAAGGGTGACAAACGACCACACAGTCCAACTGATGGTAAGTGGTTGCTACGGCCCATACACATCTACATCTATTCTCGATTACGGATCAAAATGTAGATGCGTTGTCACCCGTGAGGACTAAGATGTAATGCCTCGTTTTCAGTACAAAGGTTCTCCGGTTCTCTACACTCACCATACGAAACACAGCAGGGTTAAACTGCTATTTTACATGTTATTCCGTGAGAGCGTGGCCCTTCCCGGTCGAGCCGACCCATTCGTGCTACAACTATACCTAATAAATACAGCTGTAGCATGGCTCTACCACGTAAAAAAAATTGACGTTGAAAATTGAAGTATTTTTAGAAGCAACTTTGCAATTATTTACTATTGAGTTAATTTTTGTGGAATCGTGTTTTGCAAACCGCCACCTAAAATACGTACAATTTGTTTTCGATAATGACGTGAAATTACGAAACGATCCCCATGCATTTCAATGTGGCTCTATTCAGCCTCTTAATATGAACATACCTCGGATTTCAGAGATAATGGAAGATATAATATTATATTATTACTGTTCCGTGTGAGGCAACCTTTATACTTATATACATATTCTCATCATATTTTTATGGTTGGTTAGAAAAATTATATCTAAATGCAAACTTTCACAGGGTACATTTTTTTTTACTATTTTTACCCAGCAAGTACTAAAGCAACTACAATCCCATCGGTAAGTGGTTATGTAGTCTAAGATGGTGAATTGCACTGACTTAACAAAAACCTATTCACTCTTGCCTAATAGTACTAGGTAAGTATTATTTGCAACCTATTTGTGTGTGTGCGTGTATGTGTGTGTGTGTGTGTGTGTGTGTGTGTGCGTGCGTGCATGCGCGCGTGTGCGTGTGTGTGTGTGTGTGTATGTGTGAAGAAAAGTGCATGAGAATACGTGAAGAGGAATAAAGGTTGAGTACTAATTCGCTTACCTGTACGAGGTTGCCACTCGAGGACCTTTCTTCCTATTTTTTATATGTTTTCCAAGTTATATAGCTAGCCCATTGCCATTTCACTGTAATATTCCGTTGAGCTATGTCAGTTACTCTGATTCTAATGCAAATACCTTCATTTCTAACTTTATCACGTAGAGAAACCCCTCTCCAATTTAAAATTTTTACATTTTTTAGATGATAGTTTGTCTAACATAAAAAAAAACCATAAACCCAAGAATGTCTTTATATAGTTATTTATACTTAGGTAAGCACCATTCTTTTATTTATTTAAATTGTTTGATTTAATTTGATAACAGTGTACCTAAATGTAAGTATCTGTATCTTTATTTCTCTCCCCAATAATATTTTATAAAGTCATACTTATATTTATATTTATTATATTTATTGTAATACATAATTATAAAATTCATTATCAACTAATTAATAAAAATATGCAACAATAAAATTACATAGGTATTAAAAACTATCGAAATCTAAGTAACGAGAGCATGTTCGTCGTTCCACATCTAAATTACATAAAAATGCATTTTTCAATTTCGCTAATCAACGTCGCCGCAAAAATTTCTTCTTCTTTGGGCACTTTAAAAATTCATTTATTTAGAAAATAATATTTACAGTTACCAGTGTACAGATATTAACTAAATTAAGTATTTCTAGTCATAAAAATATTTATAATTGAGTATAAACTTTTACAAAACTAATATATATTTGAACGAAGTCGCTCCAACACCGACGTGCGGTCCACCCTCGACGATGTCCGAAAACGGACTGTGACAGAGCTTACATGGCGACGGAGCATGCGCGCTCGCGTAAATATATTCAATTTCAGGGAAAAAGGATATATTCTCTTATAAAACGGGTAATAAAAATAAAACTCTCAATTAAAAATATTAATATTTTTAAGACCTTTTTTTTAGTGTAAGAACTATTTAAAAAGCTTGTGCCGTTTTGGAGAAATTTTGCAAAATATGACAAAGATAGGTACCTTTTGGGGATTTTTTTTCTAATAAGGGGTTGACAAAAATACAAATTTGTTAAATTAAAAACATTTACCAAATCTTCTTCTGTTACCCTGTATTTTTTCTTTGTGGATTAAATGAACAGTTATTGAGATTTTTTTACTTAAATATCCTAGATTTAGGCATTTCAACCACTGTTAAGGCCTTAAGTTAACCTAAACATCAATATTATACTGCTATTTTAAGCTGGTTATCCGTACGCGCGTGTCCTCTCCTCTGGTATTTTGTTACATCTGTCCATTACAGCCTTTAAAAGTCCACAGCAGTACGTAGGCCTCCTTCATAGCTTGTTTCACAGCGGGGGTTTAGCCATAGTTGCCACGCCTGGCAGGTGAGTCGGCAACCGCAGTTTTTTAAAATAATTTTGGCAAAATTTGGGCAACAGACCATTACCTGTTTTATTTTCCCCCTGTTGCCTCTTACGCTACCCACGGGGTGATATGAGGTAGTGGATATTCTAACTCCACCACTATACGGTTGGTATATGTTTATAGTATAAATGTGTATTACAATATTGCATTTCAAACAGTACTATGAACAAGACATCCAAGTAACCGTGCAGTGCTCGACAGTTTAATTAGAAATCAAGCTTCACGTAAATAGCGTTTTGACTGCACTCAAGAAGCAGTTACTGAAACTCAAACTTGTACACTGCAGCGTGTAGTTATGTTATGTAATTTTTGTATAAGGAATAATCGTAATTTTGTAATGATTCTAATCAAGCAGTAGCAATAGCAAGAGAAAGTATGGAAAACAAATTAGCATATAATCAGAAGAAAATCAGAAAAAAATTAGTTTGTGTTTACTTGGTAGAGCCATACTGCAGCTATATTGGTAGTATAGTTGTAGCAGGAATGGGACCGCTTGACCGAGGTAGGACCATCTTCTCACAGAATACGAGCGTAAAATAGCTGCTTACCGCTCTCATGTTTCGTATGGTGTGTATAGAGACCCGGAAACTCCTTTTACTATAAACGAGGCATTCCATCTCAGTCCTCACGCATCTGTATTTTGATTCGTAGTCGAGTAAGGATGTAGATGTCTATGGGCCACAACAACTACTTACCGTCAGGTGGATTGTGTGCTCGTTTGGCACCCTAATACTGTAAGGTAAGTTGATGCTGTGGCCCCACCTACATCTATCCTCGATTAAGGATTAAAATGCTGATGCGTTGTCAGAATTAAGTTGGAATCACCATAAAGAACAAGTCACCATAAAAAACACAACAGCATTATACTTGTGAAGATACTTATATGCCATACCCCACAAAATTTGATGAGTGTTGAGACGACAGAAGGGAAAGAAAAAGAACATGGGCAGCAGCAACTTCCTGATAACAACTCTAACTCGGCTGCAAAGCGGGGCAATAATGTAAAATATCCCCCTTTGTGGCAATCTATGGGGAAAGTATATGTTCAGCAGTGAAAAGTAATAAAGATTTTTAACTTCAATGATATTTCATTTCGTGGCGCCAGACTTGAAATAGCCTTGTGACGGAGTTAACTGACTCAACCATATATTAACCGAGTAGTTAAATCATTACTACATAAGAATGTGTTGAAATCTTCGGTGAAATTGTATTTTAAGTTCAAATTAGTCTAGCTGCCTGCGCGCTGTTTCCCTCGCGGCGCTTTGGAACACGCGCGATAATTTGCTGTGTCCTTCTTCGCGGCAATTGACGTAGCTCGGGGGTTAGTAGTAGTCTCGGGCGTGTCAGTCAGTAGTACCGTGGTCACCTAGGCACTTGGCGCACCTAGGCCTTGCGTAACAGTTTCTGCCCGAGTGGCCGTACAGTTGGCATCGCTGGCACTTGCCAACGATGCCCCTATTTTGGCTTGCTTCAGCTGCAATCCCCTTTAGGTTGCAGATGCGCCGAACGTTAAAAATCTCCTTACCTTCCGGAGAGGGGTCCAGAATGACAAGGCACAGATCTAAAAATCGTTTCTTGTCAGTCTGGTGGTGCATTAGATGCAGCTCCCGGACCGGGAGGTTTTGGGCCTAGAGGCCATCTAAAATATGGACGGTATCGAGCTCCTTGAGGAGTCTACGGACGACCACGCGTAGATTACGTTCCTCAGGGGGGGGGGGGGGGGGTGTACGTATGAAAGCTGACTTGTTGGGCGCGCTGGTGGTTTATCACGTTTAAGTGAAAATTTTTTACTCAAATTTCTCTGCGTAATAGACTTACAAATGAGGATACCCGGAGTAGAATCAACGTAACCGATATAGCTCAACGGATTAGTAAGCTGAAGTGGCAACGGGCCGGCCATATAGCTCGAAGAACCAACATACCGATGGGGAAGAAAGGTTCTCGAGTGGCAGCCTCGTATCGGCAGGCGAAGTGTAGGCCCACCCCACTAGATGGTCTGACGACCTGGTAATATTTGCAGGAAATCGATGGATACAGGTGGCTCGTGGCCGTGCTTTGTTGCTTTCCTTGGTCTGTAACGTTAATGATGACTATCAAGAACTTCGCAGAACGTTAAGACATTCTATGGGGAAGGATAGTTCAGCAGTAAACTTTTGATAGGCCGTATTTAATGAATGAATCATTCATTCAATGAAATACAGCAGAAAATATGTGCTCCCTTTAAATTGCCAACAGTAGCAATTTATAAGAAAATTAACATCAATTCGAGATTATGGCTCCAGACGTGAAATTGCCTTGTGATAAGAGTTGATTGATTCAACCTTAAATTTTGCTTCGAAAAAAACTTTCAATATTAAATCCAAATTTAATGGCATCTTTAGTAAAATTTATTTTGTATAAAGAATATTTAATCATAATTCGTATAAAATCTGTCGTTATTTCTTTAATTTTATGCGTCAAATTTGAAGACACTTAATTAGACTAAAACTAAATTAAACCTTCTTCTCTTCACTTAAGACATCTTTTGTAGTACCTACACCATTTCTATTAAATTTACGCTACAAAATGAGGTTGCAAATTGAAGTTAATTAGAGCTCATTTTATGAGAGGAATCTTTATTATATTAAATTAATTTTATTATCATTTCACCGTGTAGTGAGAATCTGGTAAGCGACAAAAAGTTGATGGAGACAGAGGCTTAGGACCGAGCTTTGTGAAATTCCTTTGAGGAATCCCAGGTCCAGCAGTGGACTTCTGATGGGCTGTAATGTTGATGATGTAAAGACGATATAACGATGTGTATTTGCTATAACAAAACTGAAAATGTCTATAAGAGCGTAAATCTTAAATATTATTTATGCAGGTTATTTATACTACAACGTTTGTTGGTATAAAACGTTACCTCGCTTTTAAAACATATTTTGAGAAGCTGAGCTGTACCCTTCATCTTTGAAATTAAACTCCACTTAACGATTCCTTTGATTCTAAGCCCTCTTTAACTGTAAAGTGTGTTCGTTTTAGCTCTTAAACGACTTATTAATAACGGTAATACCTTTAAAATGGAAATTGTAAAAACTTTCTTATGAAATTTAAAATTTTGAGTCGGAAGTTGTGATGTACCTCAAAGCTGACATAATCTGTTCGTAAATATGTAATCTGTTTGAGAAAATGTTTGTTTTGTTGCTGTACTGAAGATGGATAAGTGCGTGACATTTTTATTAATTTTTCCTGACGGATGTGAGGACGGCTAATGTCTCGCACCGACTAAAACCTCATGGTGTTTTGGCTTTTGCACATATTAGTTAAATATGGAATGAAGTATAAAATATTTAATCAAAATATTATTTATAAGATCGGTTAAAATTCAACGTGCATATCGAGTAGTATTATGCATACAAAAAATAAAACATACAGTGGAATTAAAAACCTCCTTTTTTAATCCTTAGCTACTTATCCCTTACTAGATGTGCCCCGCGGTTTCATCCGCGTCATCACGTGTCCGAGGTGCGCGACATGACCTAGTTCAAGCATTTTATAACGGCTAGGGTTTAAGCGTCGTTCGCGCGCCCAGTAAAGTATTGAATTATTTTAATTTTACATTATCTCTTAAACTATGCGTCCAAATAACATGATATAAAGAGCAAAGTTTATCTTCATAAAATTGTCTTGATGATGAAGTAACTTTCGTTTGTAAGGATAAATAGGCCATGCCTAATAATAACGCTCATAAATCACTTTTAAATTTTCAATATTTTTTTGTTACAAAATACCAAATTATGGCTTATGTATAAGAAATAGACATATGGTATCGCGGACTTTTTTTTTAGACGGAGTAAAGGTCTATATTTTTCTAGAACATTGTATTTACGTATCTGCAGAAAGTTCACACGAAAGCACTGATTGAGGAAGTGCGTGAAAGGTGTAGAATGGAAGTGGACGAAAGGTTGTCGCACAACTTTAAGGAGAACTCCAAACTCTTCTGGAAAGAGGTTGGAAGGCCCCGAAGTGGTGCGACGGCCTTAAGAATGCACAAAGTGCTTTCGAGAACTAATGACGTCCTCTCAGAAAAATCGGACGTCATGCAGCGATGGAGCGAATTTTATAGAGAAATGTATGCGTGTGATGATCTTAGTGAGGGATCCGGGGATGACGCCGTGACTGGTACGCCAGACCCGGACCCCGATGACACTGAGGTCATCAGTATGAAAGAGATTGAACGTGCGATTCGAAGTTTGAAATGTGGTAAGGCTGCGGGACTAGACAGAGTTACTGCTGAAATGGTCAAGTATGGTGGGCCTCGCGTCTGGGACAGCTTCCATCTGCTGTGCAATTTGTGCTGGCGGACGGGGGATATCCCGGTTAATTGGCGATCCGCAGTCATTGTGCCTTTATATAAAGGTAAAGGTTCACATTTTGACTGCGGGTGCTATCGGGCGATCAGCTTGACCAGTTTAGCAAGTAAAGTTTACTCGAAGGTTTTGACACGTAGGATGCAAGAGAAATCGGAAAGATTTCTATGGGAGGCACAATGCGGATTTAGACCTGGAAGAGGATGCACGGATCAAATGTTTTGTCTCCGCATGATCACGGGAAAGCTTCTGGCTGCTAACCAGAAGACTTTCTGTGCTTTTGTGGATCTTGAGAAAGCATTTGATAAGGTTGTAAGGAAGAAAATGTGGGAACTGTTGCCGGGGTATGGTGTGAATGGTCGATTGCTAAGGGCTGTGCAGTCTCTTTACTGTGACTGTAAAGCCTGTGTGCGGGTAGGGCATGACCTGTCACCCATGTTTAACGTCCAAACGGGCGTAAAGCAGGGTTGTGTCATGTCTTCCTGGCTGTTCATACTGTATCTCGACAGCTGTTTACAGAAGCTGAAAGATAGCTGTTTGGGTGTGAAATTGGGTGACATAAAAGTAAATTGTCTGCTGTATGCTGATGATGCAGTGCTTATTGCACCATCAGAGGCAGAACTGCAGGCATTAGTCAAGTGTATGAAAGAGGAATGTGAAATTAAAGGTCTCCGTTTGAATGCTAATAAAACTAAGGTTCTGGTATTTGAAAGGGACGAAGAGAGAACGAAGTGTGAAATATGGGTAAATCAGGAATGTCTAGAACAGGTAAATGAAATTGTATACTTGGGGAGTGCTTTCAGCCGGGATGGAAGATGTGATTTAGATGTGGACAGGCGTGTCGCTGCCGGGAACAAAGTCAATGGTGCCCTGACTGCGTTAGTCAAAAGGCAAGGCGTAGCGAAGAGTGCACGCCTTGCAATACATAACGCAGTGTTGGTACCGACTTTGTTATATGGCAGCGAAACCTGGGTATGCCAGAAGAAGCATAAAAGTAAGTTGAATGCGGTGGAGATGCGATCTCTTCGTAAAATGTGCGGCGTTACTATGGCCGACCGAAAGCGAAACGAAGAGATTCGCAATATGGCAGGTTTGAAAGATGACCGTATCACAAAAATTGATAAGGGCGTGCTTCGGTGGTTTGGGCACGTCGAGCGAATGAGTGAAGACCGAATGGTGAAGAAAATATATAGCGCGAAAGTTAATATTAAAAGGTGTCGAGGTAGACCGAGACTAACTTTCGAAGACCATGTGAGCAAATTGCTCGAAGAGGGTAGGGTCAAGAGTACTCGGATACCTAGACGTGCATGCATGAAGAAGATAATGAATCTGAAAGAAGCGAAAGAGGTTTGTAAGGATCGTGAGACTTGGCGATCTGTTCTCTCTGGCTACCCCGTCAGGGATTGTGCGTGAAGATAAGTAAGTAAGTAAGTACGTATCCCTAACGATAACACCAGCGTACGCGGATAAATCATTTCGGGAGTGCTTTTTCTTCTGACTTGCTTAACAAATATCCATATTTAAGGCTAGTTGAATAATATAGCTTAGTTCTATATAGCCTATATTCCTCATGAATCTGGCCATAATATACAAAAATAATTTTACAAATCGGACTGGTAGTTCCAGAGATTAGCGCGTTTAAACAAACAAAAAGCAAAAAAACTCTTCCGCTCTATTATATTAGTATAGATTTTAGTCACGTAATTGACTACCCATGGTTTGTGAGACGTCGACGATATATTGCTCAATAAGAATACTTTAAAGTTTTAGAAACTTAAACAAACAACATTAATTATCAAATAACTAAGCATATCTCCAAAAATAAGAAAAAAGTCCGAAACTACCAACACCTTTGGAAAATGAGACTTAGGATCAAAGGTACACAAACTAGGAACTTCTCCTTACTTATTTCTGTTAATTAAATAATCAACTTAGGCTCCCAGATACATATTTCGTTAAAAAAGATCTTGATTCACAAAACTTGCAAGCACGGAGCAAATACAAAGAGGAGAAGGCCTACGCAACTGTGCACTGTGATTCGAACTAGGTCCAGACATCATCACAGTGGGTGTGGCCTTAACGTTATTATTCTGTCAGCGTTCGTGGTATGCGCTTATGTGTTGAAAATCGCAAATCGGTGTATTTTTGTAGTATTAAGAAGAAAAGGATGAAATATTGTGTTTTATCATCTTAAAATTACTCAGATAGACGCTCTGTTGTTATGGATGTCATTACATATCATTTGTAAGTAATATTATACTTAATTTATTTAAATAGTTCTAGAAAAATCTCTGCATCGACTTTAAAATATATTTAAATATATTCGACACTAGATGGCGACACTTTGTGTCATGGGAACTAAAATTATATAGGTACGTAGAGCTCATTATTGTTCAAATAATCATAGGACTGTTCTGAAATTTGTTTTGTATTCAGTCCTAAAGAATTTTTAATCGCGATAATATTGCAGTTATCACAATTTACAGTTTTTTATGATAATTTTGTGAACATGCCGCCATCTATCGTCAAGGTAGCTAAACTAAATAACAACATCGATATGTAAAGATGCGAGTAGTTTTACTATTAATCAGTGGGTAGAAATAGTTAAGTGGGCGGGGCTTAACACCCCCTCACCCCGCAAATTGGCACCCGTTGTTACATAGTGAAATCTAATTACAACACCTTCTCTTTGTATTTGCTCCGTGCTTGCAAGCCATGAAGTTATGAAAAGAAATAAAGTACTCTGTGGCTGTGGCTCGAAGTGCGGCTTTGGCCTATTTAATTAAATACATGACTGCTGAAACCACCGAAAACTTCGCCATTTTAGAGCCGATAAAATTGAATAAAAATACGCGTAAACAAAACATAATTAAACTGCCATTTACGTTCGATGGCTTCGCAAGTGATAGATGAAGAGTTTTAAAAATAGATTGCATATTTACATATATACATATGATTAGCATATATATATATATATATATATATATAAATGATATAAAAAGTACATTGTCAGAAAGATAAATGATTGTTGAACTTTACGTTAACTTAACTAATCCGCATAGCGGCGTAAACGTGATAACTTTTAAAAATATCAATTGTTCAATTTTTAAAACTCTATATATATATAATATGATTGCTAGATACGATTTCATGCGACAAAACTTTGGGATCTATATATATATATATATATATATATATATATATATATATATATATATATATATATATATATATATATATATGTCGGAGCGTCTATAAAATATCACTTCGATCGAGGTGGATTGGAGGGTATATCGAGAAACCCCCGCTTGTTTGTGCAGTATAAAGATCACTGTAGGTGCCGTGCGCGGGAGATTCCGCTTGAGTCATTGTACGAGTGTGGTCATTCTACTAGTGCTAAAATAGTGTCGTGGTTCTGTTTGTTGTTGTAATTCTTCTAGTGCAGGCAAGGAGGATTGGTATTACTGAAAGGCTGCCCTGTGTTACATTGAGATAAGTAGTGTTGCTGTTGGTCTACATCGTACCTCACGTTACACTGGTGTGTGATTGTGGCGGAGACGTGTTACGGTGTGGTCGAACTGTAATTTCACTATACTGAATGTATGGTGCGTTACGCTGTCTTATTACTGATAATGATTAATTGCGTAAGCACGAGAGCAAGTTCAACATCCGCTCTCACACTTTTATTATTTTTAACAATTAACGCTATCCTGATGTATTTCATAGATCAAAATTGTGATCCTCCGTGGTAATCTCCGACATCGGAAGTGGGATCTCGTGTTGTAATTTCCGAGATCAGAAGTGGGATAACGTCCCTGTTATCGTCCACATATAACCTTCGAATAGTGTGAGGGTTATTACGTTGGTGAAAGATTATGACGCGCCCCGCGTTATGTTTTGATGTTAAATGTCTTAATGAAGTTTTTTGTCCTATTTACGACTTTGACGTATCATTAAAGTGTAGAATAAAAGTTTAAAGTGAAATGTTTTAAGCCAAAAGTTAAATCTTCTTGTTCGATTTATAAAAAAAAGTACCCGCAAGTACTTTCATTATTTCTTAACGTACCCAAATATTATAACAATTGTCCAAAGAAATGTTGGAGGTATTCTAAATGAGTTATAGTTTGCATTCAGTGGAAATTAAATTTGCTGGAATTTTGTTATAATTAGATATTTCATACGAGGTGTACATGGCCTAATTTTAAAGTTGAAAATGTTTAAGTGATGTACCGAAAAATAATGTTTAACTTTAACGTGTTGTGAATTAAAAATCCGAAGTAGTATTTTAGTATTCTAATGTGTTGATAAGTGTTACAGTTTACTCCGAGTATTACGTAGTCAACGAAATTGGGATTTAATGTTGAGGGTTTAGTGGAAGGCGTGGTGATGTGGCGCTTGCTCTTGAGTGGAAGTATAATATGTTGTCAGCTTATCACGCCACGGACACATTATTGCCTGAGACAACGATCACCATTTGATACATGAGGAAAGTAAATTTTTCTTAAAAAATATTTTGTAAGAATAAGTGTTTTACTTTTTAATGGTTGCGAAATATGCCGGAAAACCAAAGCGTAACTGACGAAATTGAAGTAGAGCAAATTACTTCTGACATTAAAGAGAGTATTTTAGTTTACATGAGGATCGGACCGTACCAAAGGTTGTCATGTAGCCGCAGCTCAGCATATGTTGCACTGGAATGGTGTCCCGAGAGGAGTGCTGCATTTTTTTTTAAAGTTTTTAATGAAACTTTTTAATGTTTTCTTTTGTGTTACAATAATACGTGTGATGTGATTACATGTGCGCGAGGGTGAGGCAAGGGTGTGCTTTGCTAGTCGGAACGGACAGCCAGGTCCAGCTGTAGCGTGGGCTGGTTTCAGCAGACGCGTATACGCAGGCGCCATACCGGAGCGCGCGAATGCTGTACATGGCGGTGCCTCGGAAGACTTACACTATGTGTGCTCGGAAGTCCTACACTATGTGTGCGCGGAAGTGTTATACTCTGTATGCGCGGAAGTCGTGTTCTCTGAACATGTATCAGGCTCTGTCCTGGCAGGCGCTGTCCTGGTTCATGTTTTTAACGTGGTTCACGTGGTTAACGTGAGATTTCGCAAGTTCAAGTAAGAGTATGTGTGAGATACTTCGTATGGAGATGTATGCTTACTTGTGAAAGCGAAGTGCTTTATTATAGTCCACGATATGAGAGTGTATTTCTGTTTGACATCCTCGTATGCGTGAAGGATGAGAGGATAGGCAACGGTGTATATTGTCTTGATAATTAACAACTTGTTTTTCACGCAGATCACGATGACGACAACCCCGAGGATGCCTGTGAACCTTCAGGTGCTCCTGCTGTTCCCGTTGACGCTTCGAGTGCGTGATGCAGCGCAGCGTTTCGCTCTAGCTGGTGTGGCGCGACGACTCGCTGGTGCGAGTGCGGCACGCCCTGCGCTGTTGTTTTGACCCCGTGAGCTTGCCTCATGGCAGCTAACTTGGAGTGTGCTGGTTTGTTTTAATAGCCACGTGCGCTTGCCTTATGCCTGCCGCAACGGCGAGCAGTGAGCAACGTGTTGACGTTTGCTATTTGAGCAATCCCAGCGGTGTGCTTATGGATACTGGTGAGTCGTACCGATTTTATTATGATTCTGGGTCGAATGCCCTCTCATCAAAAATTATGTTCTGGCAAAAGTGTAAACAATATTGTAATAACAAAAAATTCAACCAGAAGCGGTCATGTTAGTGTGCAGAGTACCCCACAAATACCCTCCATGATCATGTGAGGAAGATCCCCGATCACAAAGTTCCTCGAGATTTAAACGTCATAGTTGTCATGAGTAATGTGTGGCGATGGGTCTGTAGAGAGTCGTTGGTGCGATTCTTGTCTGTGTTGGTGCACAGAGCCCCTCATGTATTGTAGCATGTTTGGCGGCAGATATGTAGAGAATCGTTGGTGCGATTCTGGCATATGTGGCGGCAGATGTGTAAAGAATCGTGGGTGCGATTCAAGCGTGTGTTGGTGCACTGAGCCCCTAATGTATTGCAGCATATTTTGCGGCAGATATGTAGAGAATCGTTGCTGCGATTCTGGCATATTTGGCGGCAGATATGTAGAGAATCGTTGGTGCGATTCTAGTCTGTGTTGGTGCACAGAGCCCCTCATATGTTGTAGCTTATGTGGCTGTAGATATGTGGAGAATCGTTGGTGCGATTCTGGCATATGTGACGGCAGATTGTAAAGAATTGTTGGTGCGATTCTGGTCTGTGTTGGTGCACATATTTCAATGAAAGTTTCACGAGTTGCATATGCATTGCTTATGAATTGTAAAGAGGAACAAAATTGTTAAAATTACTGTGTTGGAACTTGTTGATCGGACCTTCCACGATAAATCATGTTGTGCAGGAAGCACTGTGTAAGAAGCCTTAATAACAAGGCATTGTCAATTATGACAGTTGACTATTGTACTTAGACTTAGGAGAAGTGAAGTACCATTTTGAATCAACCTTGTTTCTATTGGCAGGATAGCCGAGCTAGATTAATCTCTGAGCATATTTTGTCTCCAGGCACTGCAACCGAGTACAGATGCTAATCAGGAATGGTCGTGTCGTAAATTGATGGTTGCATAGTGCAACAAGCAGCGCCATCTAACAATTACTTTTCCCAACTAATAATATGTACCTACTCATGTCAGGATGGACGAGCGGACAATTTGGTGTTTGTTACAGGAATGCATAAAGATACACGCCCGAGGACGGTCGTACTTCAGGATGGCCGTGTCGGAGCGTCTATAAAATATCACTTGGATCGAGGTGGAATGGAGGATATATCGAGAAACCCCCGCTTGTTTGTGCAGTATAATGTTCACTGTAGGTGCCGTGCGCGGGAGATTCCGCTTAAGTCATTCAACGGGTGTGGTCATTCTACTAGTGCTAAGATAGTGTCGTGGTTCTGTTCGTTGTTGTAATTCTTCTAGTGCAGGCAAGGAGGATTGGTATTACTGAAAGGCTGCCCTGTGTTACATTGAGATAAGTAGTGTTGCTGTTGGTTTACATATTTTGGTGTTATCATGTAATTACGTACCTCACGTTACACTGGTGTGTGATTGTGGCGGAGACGTGTTACGGTGTGGTCGAACTGTAATTTTACTATACTGAATGTATGGTGTGTTACGTTTTCTCATTACTGATAATGATTAATTGCGTAAGCACGAGAGCAAGTTGAACATCCGCTTTCACACTTTTATAATTTTTAACAATTAACGCTATCCTGATGTATTTCAGAGATCAAAATTGTGATCCTACGTGGTAATCTCCGACATCAGAAGTGGGATCTCGTGTTGTAATTTCCGATATATATATATATATATAATTCAAATTCTATGCCACTTCAAAAATGTTAGCATTAAGTGATTTTCTTTCCAAGCGCATAAGAAAAAAAAATGTTTTGCAATATATTAAAGGTGAATAGAGAGGAAAAATTTTGTAAAACAAACTTAAGTGTGGAGATTGTATCGCAGTTTTGCATTTCCAGCATAATGATGAAAAATCGTTAATATATTTATTGATATCTTTATTAAGATAAAAGACGTTCAATTTACCCATCAAAAGACGTGATGGATGTATTTTTATTTTGTGAAAAAATATAAAGAGAATGTAAAGTTTAAAAATCTTAATAAAAGCAAATTACATTTTTTTTCAAAACGTTACCTCCACAATAGAATTTTCTTCTGTATCGCTGGGGCAGTTTACTTGTTATACTTGTTCCGTGCGGGAATCGAAACCGCGGGCCTTAGCGCTGCAAATCATTGCTATTATGATATGACGAAATTGAGAAGCTACTGGATTGTGTAGCATGATTTGTTCAGATTCAGACACTGTAATCACACATACTCTTTTTAACTCACGCAAGCATAGACAGACACAAACACACACACACCCACACACACACACACACACACACACACACACACACACACACATACACACACACACACACATAAGTAATAGAATTAATATAGAATTTAAGTAATATATAACATTAATATGGATATAGAATATGTTTATCCATACTGCCTTGTAACATGGATATAGTAATGGAAGGGCGGACCCTCCAAACACAGGCATTATTTGCTTAAATGGAGGTTCCAATCTACTAGTTTTTAAGGCATTTACTTTTTAAAAACGAAATAAAATTTATTTATTTATTTATTATTATTTATTTACTAAGCCACTGAGCCACGGAGCCGTCAATTAATTGTCACCAGGATCTGAAATAATTTTTAGTTATTTTTGTTTTGTTACGCTAAAGAATTATAATTTCCTACGTATCTTGTCAGATATAAAAATAAAAATAAAAACTTGTGCATCTTGTCAGATGCAGGAGTGTACAAGCTGGATTGTGAATGTGGTCTCTCGTACATAGGACAAACAAAAAGATCTATTAAAACCCGCGTTAAAGAACATATAGCTGACGTGAAGCACCGACGTATCGGGAAGTCTGCAGTTTGTGAACATGTTCAGGATCGTCCCCGTCATTACATTAGATTTGATAGACCACAAATCCTCGCAAAAGAACACCGATTCCTCCCAAGGATAATTCGCGAGGCTATTGAAATTAAAAAACATCCTAATTTCAATAGAGAAGATGGATGGGTGCTGCCATCTGCTTGGGATCCCATAATTAATAAAATCAAATCCAAACCCAAGTATACCACTGCTAGACTTCAAGATACTGTAAGCTCATTCTGCGTAAATCGAACCAAAAATTAATATTAAAAAACTGAAGGTAGCCGGGCTAACTATGACAGCAGGACGTCAAACAACTCAGTCCCCCGTGACCACGGGTGCTGGAAAGCACCCGAAACGTTGGGAATATAAAAATAAGTTAATATACGCGATAAAATCCGTAAAATTAGTTTTATTTATTTTTATATCAAAACAAAAGCAGTGTTAAACAAAATCAGTATAGGCAATATTCACATATGGCCAACATGACCATACGTTCCCGTTAGAACAGGAGAGTCGCGCTATCCTCAAAATATATAGGTAAAAATATTGTGATTTTATAAACAAAACCGTAGTAGCATGCAAAGCCCGTCGTCCGTGCCATCTTTGTTGGTACCGCGCCACTTGTATTTGTTTTGCCAGCGTTTATTGACTAAAAGTTACGTTTGCATGTCTAACAAGTTATATGTTTACACTAGAAGTTAAAAATGACAATGTTTAAATAATCTACAATAAATTATTAAATAACAACCAGTTATTCTTAATAGAATAATTTAAAATTAAAAATTTTGTACAACCGACTTCAATATAAATTATTAAGAATAACTCAAAAACTATCGGTCTGACCTTGATCAAATTTATATGGGACCACATGTGAAGCACCAGCTTTCAAATACAAAAAGAATCATCGAAATCGGTTCACCCAGTAAAAAAAAAAACATACAGTCGAATTGAGTACCGTTTCCTTTTTGAAGTGGGTAGAAAATTATTTTAAATTAGCAAATAAATAAAAAAAAATACATTTTACAAAATTTTGAATACAGTAGACTGTATAACATAAGTTTTCATTTCGACCTTTAATCATTAAATATTAAATACATTAAAACTGTACTGACTTTTAATACTAAAAATTTAAAGGTGCTCCGCTCTGAGAGAAACAAAAATAGTCATATTACATAATAATATCCTTCAGAATTTCGGTCACGGCGGCGGTCCATTCCCTCATTCTCATAGTCCAATAGGGCGGTAAATCAACACGAGCGGAGCGGAGCGGATCAATGTGCCTCTAAAAGCATTCCACTGCCAACTCCGGACTCCGTGCTACTACAGAGAATTTTTAACAGAAGAACCCAATAACTCGAATTATTTTGAACCGAACCAGGATTCAATCTTATGATCAGCAGACGGGTTTACAACCCCTAGACTAATGAAACAATCACACAGCAGCATTAGGCTGCTATTTTACGCTGGTGAATACGAGCGTGCTCTTTCCCCGTAGATACATTCGTGCTGCGACTATACTATAGCTATAGCTGCAGCATTGCTATAATTTGTACTAACATCACACTTATGCTCTAAACTACAACAAAGTGCCATTGTTTTCGCTCTAATTAATTACACGTAACACTAAGCGATTTAGCTTAATGCGTTACAGCATGCAACTGAGATTTGATTGATTTTAAGCAATTTGTTATAACGTCAGTTAATTAGATTAGAACCGTGCTTAGATAGCGTAATATGATATTCCTTAATCATCGTGAACGTTGTCTCTTTTTAGTATATTGCTGTACAAAGTTCATTTTAAAAACGCATCTGCAAGAGTTATGCCCAGCACCAATGAAGGTGGATTGGGGAACGAAGAGCCGACGAATAATAACATTTATTCATAGTAGTAGTGGCGGTGTAAGAATGCTCACTAACCAATACAAAGGAAAATATAACAGGATATGGACAGCAACAGATCAATAAAAATAAATACTGCATCTGCCAACTGTCAAGCGTGGCAACTATGGCAAATATCCTCCCTACAAGACAATCTACGAGAGGACTTATGTACAGCAGTGGACTTTTAATGGGCTGTAGTAATTGATTGAATAAATGGTAGAACCACGCTGCAGTGGTGTTACGTTTGTGCTTGGCTAAAGCGAGGAAGGACTACGCTCTTATAGATAACTAGCGTATAACAGCGGCATAACTCTTGTATTTCATACGGTGAGTGACAGAGAAAAGATACTTATTTTACTGGTAACGAGATATTTCATCTTCTTTTCTCCGTCCTCGTCATTAAAGGTGGCCTTAATTCTTCTATTCACTATGTGTCAGCACCGACTTCAGAGTGTGACATTATCTAAATGTTTTTAATTATTTATTTTAAGTTGACTTTGACTTTTTAATAAAAGTTTATTTTTGATTATCATTAATCTTGATAAGGCTACATTAATAGATCCTACCCGGCGTAGCCGGGACAGGTCGCTAGTACAAAAGAATGCCTATTTTCGTTCGTCGAATTTGTCACCTAACGATCCTTTGCCGTGTCATCCCGGTAGTGAACGCCGGACCGTACAGTACTCTTACAATAAGAAGTATTAAGTACATATTTTTCATTATCATTATTATCATTACAGCCCTACATAAGTCCACTGCTGAACATAGGTCCTCCCCAAGGAATATCTCAAAGCTTGGTCCAGAGTCACCTGCATCCATCGATTTTCTGCGTGTATTACCAGGTCGTCACTCCATCTAGTGAGAGGTCGCCCTACACTCATTTATTTATTTACTCATAGGACACCAGCAGTGCACACATTTGTACATTTTATTGAAAGTGGGCTTAATCTAGGGACTGTTGTGTGCACCCTTATAGGTGACACAGCATTAGGTACACTTCGCCTATTGGTATGAGGTTGCCACTCGAGAACATTTTTTCCCAATCGTTTATCGCTTCTTCGAGCTATATGACCGGCCCATTGCCACTTCAGCTTACTAATCCGTTGGGCTATGTCGGTCATTGTTATGATTGTCAATCTATATATTTTAAACTAGCTGTGCCCCGCGGTTTCCCGCGTACATCACGCGTCTGCGCCTTGCGACATGCGAACTTCGAGAGAGACATCACGACGGACGGTTGCTGAATTAACAAAGATTTAAAAAGTGAAATATGTTACTAAAATTACATGGTTAACGTAATTGGTGGTTATGCATGATACAGGTACTGATACGAATAATGTGGCCTAGTTTGTACTGGCGTTACTATTTCACATTTTAACATGAAAAAGTAGTTATTGTGACATAACTGTAATAGTTAAACATATGGTATCGCAGACTTTTTTATAGATATTGATATCATCTATAAAACTGAAGCACATTACTTTGCTCTATTATCAATAGTTTCCGCAGCGTACGCGATATAAGGATTCTTTTTGGTATTTTTTTCACACCTTGGGTTACATTAACGAAGTTTTCTTACGGATCCCTAACTTTTTGAAAATATTATATAGCCTATGTTCATCAGGTATAGTGTAGGATTCTAATGGTGAAAGAATTTTTCAAATCGGTCTAGTAGTTTCGGAGCATCTTCGTACCGGTATCAAAAACATAACTTGTAAAAAAAAAACCAAGTCTCGTAACTCAGTTCTTCTACCGTAAAAAGTTGTGAGATCCATGTAATACCAAGTCGGTTAATTTATTCAGTCCCTATTTAAGGGTCCTTCTATCTTAAGTTATTAGGTAATTAGCTAACCTAAAAAAATCTTATAGTGACCATATCAATATTAAAAATCTTTTATGTTTTAAATAAATAGATTGACTTGGCCATCGCATAAAAACACAATGTATCTCTAAAGTAATACATATTATATGAAATTAGATTGTTTAGAGCGATTGCCAAGTCAATTTATTTTATATATATATATATATATATATATATATATATATATATATATATAATTTTATGACTGAAAAATACACCTAATCACCAATATAATAGAATAATAGTATTCTATTATATTATACATATTCTCTATTTTTTTAAAAATACGTTACCCCCCCCCCCCACTAGGATTTTCTCCTGTATCGTGGAGGCAGTTTACAAACACAAATTGCACAAGGACAAACATCCAGACCCGGAACAATTATTTGTAGGCCATACAAATACTTGTTCCGTGCGGGATTCGAACCCGCGCCCCTCAGCGCAAGCAAGCCCTTGCTAAGCCACTACGCCACGGAGCCGTCAACATATATAGGTACACTGATTCTTTCACTGCAAATGTAACTTTGTAATCCTATATATTTATATCGGATTACAAAGTTATTTATGCAGTTGGTGTATCTCGAAAACTGGACGGATATTGCAAAATATATTAGTTTTTCCTTAGTTTATATACTAGACAAAAATTGTATTCCGAATTTGAAACTTCTGTCTGCTAAAAGTGTCTTAGAGTTTTGATGATCGGTCAGTCAGTGAGTGACAAAATTAAGAAACTTTGACTAGTTATAATTCTTAAACTACTGGTTCAAATTGAATGAAATTTGAAATATACTGAGTTTATACAATGGCTACTTGGTTACTGAAAATACAGGCTTCTAGTTTTATCCACAACGAAGTTATAGGGATTCGAAAATGGCCTGAACTGCTTCGAGAAAAGGATGGTACGGCCGTGCCGCTTTTTTGCTCGACTTAGCGGGGGCACTGCCGTCCCCCAGATAAATCGAATTTTTTGTCTATGACATTTCGTCTGATGCTCAGAATTGACATTAAACTAATTATTGTAATGTTATTACTTTATATTAAATTTTTAATTAAATTATGTGATTGATTATAATTCAATCAGGTTAGGAAATGTATAACATTGGTTAAAAAATATTTGAATGCTATGTAAAATAAGCAAAACATGGGCGCTCCTTTTTACATGTTAACGAGATTTATACCATGTTTTACACAAATAAAGATTATTACGAGTATTATTATTCGTATGTTTTGAATGCAATACTCTGTGTAGAGACTGACTCGGCAGCTAACGCATTTAGATATTCCCCACGTTGTATTTCACGTAGTTTGCATTTATCCTTTGCATTTTATCCTGTAGAGTACAAAGGGCGGGAAAATTTTTGCTTGGCGACGTTCTTTTCATTTTTATGGTTATGACATCTGACATAAAGCGCAGAAGCAGTTTTGAACTAAGCATACACTTCGGAAGCGATCACTTGCAGACAATTAGTGATTACCGATATTTTTATAGCGGGAAGCGAATAGCTTTTAAATTACTTCAATTTAATTTGTTTTCATGGAAAGAATTTAAGGCTAACGTTATAAGAAAAATTTTATATAAATGCTGGCCAAACACACAAATTCAATCTTCAAGGGCGCCAACTATATTCTAATTGCAATTTCATCAAAATATCACTGAAGGAAAATAGCAAGTTCAAATTCAAATTTACTTTTATTAGTGAATAACCGGTAATGAGGCAGAATAGGTTAAAAGAAAATTGCGTTCACTGCATTCAACTTTTAGATACGAACATTTTATAGGTGCAATTAATTCGACTACACTTTCTGTATTTTGTTAAAAGTTATATTTATTATATAATATTATTTATATAATAATTATAACTTTTAACAAAAAACCGACTTAAAATTTCAAAAAAAGAAGTTATTTGTTTTCTTCCCTTGGTGGTGAAATTTCTGCTCCAAATTTATATGGGACTATCCTTGAAGTAAAAAAAAAACATTAAAATTGGTTCACAAACTGAAAATATCGCGTAACAAACATAGAAAAAAAAACATACACTCGAATTGCGAACCTCCTCCTTTTTGAAGTTGGTTAATTATTATTTGCAATTCCTAGTTTATATTGTATAGTATTGTGAAGACACGTGTATATTAATAAGTGATAGGATTTCTTTATGCCTAGGACGTCAGTAAGAGAGTGTTACGTAGCCAGACACGTAACACTCTCTTACTGAATGGCTTAGAGAGCCAGTATAGTTACAGGCTGTGAAGCCTATTTATGTTTTGTTTCTTTACTTGCATCTTTCTTTTCAGAGGTGACAATGCATCTGTATCCTTCTTTATTTGAACATACCATCAAATGTAAAATAGTTCATTAGTCAATAAAACGTTATAAAAATGAAAATACAAAAACTATATAAAAAAAAATCTAAGACTTTCAAAGGCTACCACCGTACCTTAATTTTTATAGGATAAGAGTGACATATGAGCACACATGCCCCAAATCATCACAGGCACAATGCCACTAGATTGCCTACCTGTAGAAAATACCAGGAATAGTAAAATTAAATAAAATCCATAAAATAATCTATATTTGATGTATCAGTTATTTAATAAAATCATTGTCTACTGAAATAATAAAACAAAATGTGGTTGGAGATAAGCAATAAATTTTGTTAAGTCCCAGCCAAACAAGCTATCAGCATTAATTTTAAATTCGATGTATTCAGAGTAAACAAAGATTTACGATACAATATTAAAGAGCGTGAGCATTCATCTTTTGTCTTTGTCTACTATTGAACAATTAGTTTTTAATTTTTGTACGTGGTAGAGCGATACTGCAGCTATATTAGTAGTATAGTTGTAGGACGAATGGATCGGCTCGACCGAAGAAAGACCACGCCCTCACAGAATAGCAGCTTAACACTGCTGTGTTTCGTATGGTGAGTGCAGAGAACCGGATACCCTTTTTACTGGAAAAGAGGCATTCCATCTTAGTCCTCACGGGTGACAACGCATCTATCATCTGGATTTGAAAACGAGGATAGATGTATTCTCTCTCATCTGCCACGCTCAGGAAATTCGGCAACCACATTTTATTTATTGAGCTGTTGTTTTTCTAGTTATCTGTAATATTGTGGTGTTGTTTACTTATTTGCAGTTTATCTTGAATCGACGCCATCGGCAGACAACACTTTGCACTATAAGTTTCGAAAAATTCAACCTGCCAAGAATAACTAACTATACAATATATTTTTTCTGTAGTTTAAAATAAATTTATGAAATGAAAATCATTTTATTTAAATTAATAGAAGTGTTCGAGTTTTAGATTTATTATTTGTTCGAGATTATTCGTCTTGCATATATTATATATCCTTTTTTATGGTAAGTGAATGCTTTTTTATGCTAAAGTGATGCCTTTAGACATCTACGTTTTCACCCTTGAGAACTATGACGGACATTCACTATACGAAACTGCTAAGACTATATTCTGTTGTATTGTATGAATGCTCCCCCCCCACTTCAAGGAATGAGACAAAACACGGTCCTGATCCATCAATTTTATGAAGTATAATATGTATAGTCCCAGAAGATCATGACGATAAACCTCGAGTAGCTTCGTTTTCGCTTCGCTTTAAAAATCAGCTGGAGGACGTTTAGAAAGAAAACAAAAACTATAAGGGAAATAAAAGACATACACCAGACAATTCAGTTTCATTCAGAAAATGTCGATGAAGCCATGGAGAATATAGAAGTTTGCCAAAACAATTATCAAATTAAACTGAAAAAGAAAAACATTGTGCTTACTAACAAAAATAATAAATTGGAAACGAGGTTAGCAGCCAACGAACATCGCATAATATGGAGCAAGAAAAGCTTGCTACGTGTGTTAAAATTGTTAATTTAATCCAAACAGACAATGAAGATCCTACGGTGACTACTCAACAGATAGCAGGTTAGCTTAAACAACGTACTACAGACGCTGTCCATGCTGAACGTAAGAAATGCAGGAAGTCGATTGATGCAGTGGCTCAGCACTGACCTTTGTAAACATTACTTGGAGGAGTCCTACGTCCAGCCGTGGACTGGTGATGCTATATACAGAAGATACAGCTATGTAGAAGATATATTCAGAGACTAGATTTTTCAAAATGACGACCTCACGTGACCGACGTCTCATTGCAGACTTAATGTTTCTACACAAGTTACTGCATAACAAAATAAAAATACGCACCTCCTCGATTACATCAAATTAATTATCCCGTACTGATATCTCCGATATCCAATTCGCAAATTATTTAGCATAACTAGCCACATAACAAATTTAGATGCGCATTATCCCCTAGCCAGAATATGTAACACATACAATGAAAATATGACCAAGGTACCGGACATTGACATTTTCAACGACTCTGCCCAATGCTTCAAAAAAATTGACCTATTTCTTTTCACTCTCTCAACACATACTCATTCCTTAGTTAGTTTTTTCTTAATGTAAGTTATTTTGTATTAAGTACCATTATAATATAATAATCTACACATTACGGTAAATGATGTGTATACCGGTAATTGGCAAACATGTTTAACCATATACTTTTGTTATCATGTTGTTGTCAATGTTTCATGTGTTTTGCTGTTGGCGTACGTTATAAATTAAATAAAAATATAAAATAAATGTATTGGGTTTAACAAAACAAAAAATATCAATTAGAACGAAAACCATAAATATAATTTTTGCAAGTTATTTTACTAAAACGTTCGCCGGTTTAAAGGATTACCGCGCTTGTGAAACATATTTTGAGAAGCTGAGTCCTTATCTATGAAATTAAGCCTTACTTTTACCTTCTACCACGACTATTACCCTTCGTCTTTAAAATTAAGCTCCACTTAACGATTGCTTTGAATCTAAACCCTCGCTTGCTTAAAAGCGTGTTCTTCTTAGATTTTAAACGACTTATTAATAATGCTTACCATCAGAACCTTTAAAATGCAAATTGTTAAAACTTTCTTACGAAAATTAAAATTTTGGTTCAGAAGTAATGACGTAACTCAAAGGCTGTTTGTAATCTGTTTGTAAATATCGAAGAAAATATTTGTTTCGTTGCTGTACTGAAGATGTGATGTGTATTTGATATTTTTTATTTTATTTTTGTTACACGAGGAAGTGTCTACGCTTACCCGCCTCACGCGGGCAAGAACGGATTACACTCTAAGTTTCGAAAAATTTAAAATGCCAAGAATACTCTAACTTTACAATAGATTTTTCTGCAATTTAAAATAAACTCGTTGTTACGAACGGAAGAAAGAAGAATCAAGAATCAAGACTCCATAGAAGATACTGCAGTACCTTACATTCGTGAAATGGAAACTATTTAATAACAAAAGTGTTCCTATTATTCAATTATTATTCGTCGTACATACGTGGTAGGTCCCATAATGAATTGGCCTAACTATGAACCAATGAAGGAAATGAAACGAAACCAATTTTATTTTTCAATATAATCACCATGAATACTAACACACTTCTGACATCTGTGAATCAACATCTCTAAACCTTTATAAAAATAATCACATTTTTCATCCTCAAAATGACTGAAGACGGCCGCCTGCAACTCTTCATCGCTTGAAAATTTTCTTCCTCTTAAGTCCCGCTTTAAATTTGGAAATAAATAATAGTCGGACGGGGCCATGTCTGGACTGTAAGGTGGATGTTGAACTTCTGTGAACCCGCATTGACGAACTGCATCCTTCGAAACACCAGCGGTATGAACAGGGGCGTTGTCATGGAGCAACAGGACACCTTTAGACAGCTTGCCTCTTCGTTTTTCCTTTATCTTGTCTCGTAATTTATATATTAAAGAAGCATAATATTCGCCGTTCACGACTGTATTACGTTCTTTAAAATCCACCATCAAAATGCCTTGAAAATCCCAAAATATTGTGCACATCAGTTTTTTAGTCAATTGTTGCACCTTTGCCTTTCTAGGGGGCTTTTCACCCTTATAACGCCATTCCATTGACCCGCGCTTGCTTTGTGGATCATAATACAAGATCATAGTTTCATCACCAGTCACTAGCTGCTCGATCACAGTCTTTGGATTTTCGCCACAAAGATCCAAAAACTCCGAAGCGCAGCGCACTCTTTCCTGTCTCTGTACCGCTGAAAGAAGTTTCGGTACCCATCTTGCACTCACTTTTTTCATGTGAAGAAATTCATGGATCGCGCGATGAACGGTACTCTTAGAGAGCCCAAGCCTTGCTGCATTTCTCTAATCTTCAAACGGCGGTCACTCAGAACCTCCTCTTCGATAAGAGCAATCGTTTCAGGAGTGAGCACTTCCACAGGTCAACCGTCGTGGCCAAAGTCTTCGACGGTTTCTCTCCCGAGGCGAAACTCTTTCACCCAATTTTTCACTGTGCTATAGGAGGGGGCAGACTCCTTATACACGCCATCCAATCGTTCTTTTATTTGGGCAGGGGATAAACCTTCTTTAAACAGAAACTTTATGACATTTCGATACTCAGTTTTCGACATTTTGAAAAAATACGCGACTCTCGTTATTCAAATGCCTGTTAAACTAAGACTAAGCATTTCATGTCGATGCATGTTTCTTATATTAAGTGCACGATAAACGTACTATTTAATGCAACACAACATGTAGCGACATGTCGCGTTGAACTATATCAGGCCAGTTCATTATGGGACCGCCTGGTATATATATATATATATATATATATATATATATATATATATATATATAAATAAGAAAATGCTGTGGCTCATAGACATCTACGATTTCACCCCCTGAGTATTTAGATAGACACTCACCATTTACGAAAATGCTACGGGTCGTTGCACGAATGCCCCCCGCCCCTCTCCCCCCTCCAAGGAATGCAACAAAACACGGTCCTGAGCCACCTGTACCCATAAATTGTCTGAGTGTTATACTAGGTCGTCACTCCAGCTATTTTGGAGAGGGGGGCACCCTAAATTTCACTGAACTTTACCAGGCTGTCCCACTCGAGAAACCTTCTCATTCATCACTTGGTTCTTTTAACTTATATATATATACGTGGTAGAGCCATGCTGCATCTGTATTAGTAGTATAGTTGTAGCACGAATAGGTCGGCTCGACCGGGGAAGGACGACGCTCTCACAGAATACCAGCGTAAAATAGTAGCTTAACACTGCTGTATTTCGTATGGTGAGTGCAGAGAACCGGAGACCCTTTTTACTGGAGAAGAGGCATTCCATCTTAGTCCTCACGGGTGACAACGCATCTGCATTTTGATTCGCAAACGAGGATAGATGTAGATATCTATGGGCCTCAGCAACCACTTAACATCAGGTGGACTGTGTGCTCGTTTGTCACCCTATCCTATTAAAAAAAAAACTATATCGCCGTCCGCCCGCGACTTCAGCTTACTGAACCGATAAAATTTAAATAAAATAGTACTTAGTAGTTCCTTTTCAATTGTAACCAAAAAATAGGTTATTACTTAACATAATAATTTCTTTTTTTTCTTATCTTTAAAAAAAACGTTACCTCAACACTAGGATTTTCTCCAAAATCGTGGGGGCAGTTTAAATACATAAATTTCACAAAGACAAACATCCAGACCTGGAACAATTATTCGTAGGCCATACATATACTTGTTCCGTGCTGGATTAGAAATAATAAATTTATTATAAATGTTAATCTGTGCCCTCTAATCGGGAAGAAATTATTACATAGCTCTAAACAGCGAGCGCAGGAAATCTCAGCCGATATAGATTGCATATCGATCTGTGTCATTGAATCTGATTAAAACAGGTGTGATCCTTTTAAAAAATTGGTTTTGCAACTGGATAAATTGTATATATCCATTGGGAGTGTCTTCTAATTACCACGATTTTTTTAAGTAGTAGAACCACGCTGCAGCTATATTATGGATGTAGCACGAATAAGTTGGCTCAACCGAGGCATGATAATGCTCTCACAGAATACCAGCGTCAAATAGCAGCTTAATGCTGCTGCGTTTCGTAAAGTGTGTGTAGAGGTCCGGACACCCAATTTTTTTTTATAGGATAAGGGTGACAAACGAGCACACAGTCCACCTGATGGTAAGTGGTTGCTGCGGCCCATAGACATCTACATTTATCCTCTATTACAAATCAAAATGTAGATGCGTTGTCACCCGTGAGGACTAAGATGGAATGCCTCATTTCCAGTAAAAAGGGCCTCCGGCTACCTGCACTCACCAAGCGAAACGCAGAGGTAAACCTCTACTTCACGCTGGTTTTCTGTGTGGTCGTGGTACCACCCCGGTTCGAGCCGGCCCATCCATGCGACAGCAAAAGCTGCCGCGTGGCTCTACCACTGTTATTAACTGGCCTCAGATCTAAGCCCTCAAGGGTTATATGCTTGGATCTTAATCGAGGATGGATGTAGATGTCCAATTACAATAAAAAAATCATGAACAGCTAAGGAATAAGTGTTCGTCCTTAAATTTGATTCATCATCATTCATTCATACATTAAAGCCTGCCAAGTTCTACTATTAAACAGAGACCTCATAACCATAATTGCCATGACTGGCAGCCGAGTTGGCAACCGAAGTATTTTATATAATACTGATTTTAAGTTGGTATCGTATCGATGTTGTACAATCTTTTGTTTCAGTTTCCCTTTATCACCTCTAACGATACCCACGGGGTGATATAGAAAGATGAATCTTCTTACCCTGCCAGACTGTGCAAAAATTTTGTACTTAAAATTTTGTGTATAAGTTATTTTGTAGAATAAAGGTGTTTAGGCCAAATCGAAACATCGTAAAAAACTTTTTTTACGATGTTACGATTTAGTTTTTTGCATCCGCGGTGTCGATGAGACGGCCTGGAAATTTGCGCTCGGAACAGCCTCTAATAGCGTTGTCTAATCTCGTACGTTTTACGTGACAACGAAGCGAGTCTTGTTATAATTCTTGTTGTAATAGTTTTGAGTGATTAATTTAACCTCGATTGCCATTAATTTGCGTCGACCAGTTTGTGTGGCATTTTAATATCGTACGAAGGAATTTTGCTTTGTCGGGCGGAACGCTAAAACTTTGTGACTCGAGAAGAGATCGCGTGTGTTCGATTATAATTTTGTGCTAAGTGAACATGGGACATTGAACTGTGACCGACCGTTCTTAAGTTGTGCAGCGTGTCACTTGTTTTAATTTCGATTAACGTTGATTTAGTTAAATTTGAAGTTAACTAAATGTACAATAAAGTTGATAAACTAATATAGTGAAATAAAACCAGAAGGTTTCAATTGGTGAACGCCCACTGGAGGGATCGCACATTTTGGAGAAAAGCAGCGCATGTGGGCTGCTGGCCGATTACATCGGTTAAGTCAGTTTACACTTACACACTACTACATTTACACTTACATACCACCCACTTGCCCCTGATGGTGCCTTGTGGTCGACCCTACCTCCGGAACTCGGTAAGTTCATTTTGTTTATCCAGCCAGTAGAATAATTATCCATAGGCCATTGGGCCCGAACCCTCGGTTGCCCGTCGAAGGTGTTACTCATGGGCCCTAATACAGTCGACTTCTGTCTGGGCAACTGGGGACCGTAATAAAAGGTGAGAAACGAAATCATGGTCCATCTGATGGTAAGTGAATGATGTGGCCCATAGATACATCTATCATCGATTAGGAATATAAATGCAGGTTCGTTGTTGCCTCAAAAGACTAAGATTAATTAAAATTCAAAAAACGGAAACTCTTTTCTTCATTAAGCTTTTTTTCTTTTCTTCATTTTTACGCTGCTAAGGTGATAAGTAGCTCTTTGTGGGGATATGCGTAAAGCGAGAAGACCAATTAAATTCCCGGCACGTAGTCGATTGACACGACGAGACAATCCCTTTACACCTCAGCGTCTTTAATCTTCTACGCTAAATACATACGACGTTTTTTTTTATTTGGCAGTCTGTAATAATGACTTTATATTATTTTATCTTAAAATGGTCTTTTCATAAATTCAAAGCGTTTGTAACCATTTTCAAAGAGAAAAGGTATTATAAAATAGAGAATCTTAAGCGTTGAAGATCTATATGAGTTGAATATATGAAATACATATTATTTGATATATATCGGCATCTATAAAAGTAATATACTACGGTTTACTTAAAAGATAAACGCTGGAGTACAATTTGTAATAATGTGACGTTTTAGTGTATTAAACCGTGAACTGGCGATGTAAAAATATTCTTTGAATATTTTTATACGTAATAGAGCTTATTGTAGCTCGAAAGGGTCGGCTCCACCGCACTTTCACAGAATACCAGCGTAAAATAGAAGCTTAATGCTTTTGGTTTCACATGGTGAGAACTGGAGACCCTATTTACTGGAAATGAGTCATTCTATCTTAGTCTTCAGGGGTGACAACTCATTTGCATTTTGATTCTTAATAGAGGATAAATGTAGGTTTATATGGGCCATAGCATCTACTTACCATCAGGTGGACTGTGTGTTCGTTGTCACCCTATCTTATAAAAAACCAGTCAAAATGAAAATGCGTTGTCACCCCTGGAACGCCTCGTTTCCAGTAAAAATATTGTTCGGTTCTTTACTGTATGTTCTAGTATGAATATACTTAGTCATATTATAAATTTATCTTTTGCCCAAGGAATTTTTCCAGTGGATCTTAAGTATTCACTTCTGAAACCCATCTTATAAAAGGGCGATACTAAAGATATTAATAATTACAGGCCTGTTGCAATAGTACCCATATTATCAAAAGTTTTTGAGAAAGCACTACTAAAGAGACTTCATAACTTTATGGGAAAATTTAATATTATTAATAACGCACAAAATGGTTTTGTAAAAAATAAATCAACAACATTAGCCACCTTCGAACTTATTAAGTTTATTACAGAATGCATTAATGACGGTGCATCGGTGATAGCTATTTTTTTGAATTTGAGTAAAGCATTTGACTTTATTCATCACGGAATACTTCTCAATAAACTCGAAAGATACGGAATACGTGGAAAAGCAAATGAATGGTTTAAAAGTTACCTGGGTCAAAGAAAAGAATGCACTGAAATAACAAAGCTCAAAAATCTTAAAAAAGTGCATATCCGGTCTGAATATAGGTTAAACAAATATGGTGTACCCCAAGGAAGTATTCTGGGTCCTCTACTTTTTCTAATATATATTAATGAGTTACCAACAGCAACTCCTCATAAAACGATCCTTTTCGCTGATGACGCAACGATCATTCTTAAATGTACGAACAGAGGGCGTTTTGAATTTGATATCAATAGCACATTAAAAGATATAATTGATTGGTTGAATTCTCACAACATGACTGTAAATATAAATAAAGCTAAAATAATACAATTTTACACGATTAGAAGTAAGCAAATTAATTTAAATATAAAGTATAATGAAAAAGTGCTACAAGAAGTTGGTTATTATAAGTTTCTTGGTATTACTATTGACAATAATTGTAATTGGAAAATGCACGTTCAATCAATATGTGACAAATTAAATAGATTTGTATTTGCGATTCGCCAACTTCGAGAGATAGCATCTGCCAAAGCAGCGTTAAACGCCTATCATGGCTATGTCTCATCAATATTGCAGTACGGACTTCTGATATGGGGCAACTGTTCTGAAATAGAACACGTATTTAGAATAAAAAAAATGCATTCGAGCAATCTGTGGAGCACATTCCATGGCATCGTGCAAGCCATTATTTCAAGAAATGAAAGTGTTACCACTCGCACGTATGTACCTATATATAAAACAAAGTGAATACTTCACAAGTAATATTTTTTAAGAGATAGAAGTTTAAGAGAAAAATCTAAAAACAGAATATACCTTCCAAAATGTAAATCGATGTTCTTTCAAAAAAATTCGCACATGGCGATTAAAATCTTTAATTCTTAACCCGACGAGCTTAAAAATTTCCCAATGACAAAGTTAAAAAACAAACTTCATAAATGGCTCTTACTTGTTTTTATACCGTTAATGAGCATCTTGATCATAAAAATCAAAACAAATTACATATTTAATATCTGTATCTAAATTGCTTAAATTTTTTGCTGTGAGTTAATAATATAAGACTTCGATAAAATTGTTTGTTTGGTTGATTTTACTGTTTTTACCTGGGAACATTTATATTTTGACATGTTTGTAAACGATTGTGTGATATTGTACTTCGTAGTTATTCTTTTGACATTTATTTTATTATTAATTGGACATTTTTATTAGTACTATTAAGACATATTTATATGAGAATAAAATTCATCAATAATTATTGTAAAGAAAATGTATTGCTACATATAACTATTCAGTCAAAGTTTGCGCGCCTTGATGAGGCAGAATGTATCGGAACTTTTATGCTTTAATAATACTTTTGTAATATCTACCTACATTCTATGCAAATAAATAATTATAATTCTGAAATTTCATTAGAAACTGCGATAAAACATCGTCAAAACTAGATTTTCATAACGTTCCTAGTTAGCTTTTACAATCTTATTACGTTGCAAGGAACGTTTGAGTGTCACATTGTTAGCTTGCGTCGCATTGGTAGCAATTCAAATAATTACAGAGCAGATACGTTCAAACATTGCTTGTCGGAATACTGTCGCCCGAATATTGGCATATAATGTTTGTCACTGTGTACGCCATGGTAACAATTTAATAGATTTTTTTGACAATGAGTGACAAACGAGCACACAGTTCACGTGATGGTAAGTGTTTGATGTGGCCAATAGATATCCACATCTATACTCGATTATGAATCAAAATGCAAATGCATTGTCACCAATGAGAACTAAGATAGATTGCCTCGTTTATAGTAAAAAGGGTCTCGGGTTCAGTACACATACCATACGAAACACAGCAGCATTAAGCTGCTATTGTACGCTGGCATTCCGTGAGAGCGTGGTCTTGCCTCAGTCAAGTCAACCCATTCGTGCTAGAATCATAATATAGCTGCAGCATGGCTCTAACAAATTAAAACAAAGTTCGGTTCGACAAAATTGTGTGGACCATGTAGTGTTGGTTAAAGAAAATACACTACTCGATATCGTGCCGTTGATGTCGTAAGAGACGACTATTGGAAGTGCCAAAACCTTACGACTTTTGACATTTCTACATTTGAGCTTAAATTATTGTTACAAAGATATTAGATACATCATAGTCGAAACAGACCGACTCATCAACCACGTCCAAATGGATCCAGATTCCATGGTACAACAGGTCCCATCCGCAGAGATCGTGATTCTTAGCGATTTTAACGCCCACCACGCCGAATGGCTCGAATTACGTTTAACCGATCATGCGGGTAGATCTGTTTATGACTTTGCCTTGGCATATGGTCTGACACAACTGGTTATTTCGCCTACGCGAATTCCAGATGTGGTAGATCATACACCTTCTCTGTTGGACCTTCTGCTGACCTCTCATCCAGACGGATATCAGGTTTTTGTCGATGCCCCTCTCGACTCTTCGGACCATTGTCTTATCCGGAGTGTGGTGCCACTCACGCTCGCCTCACGGTTGCGTTCTGCAATATGCCGCCGTGTTTGGCATTACAAGTCGGCGGATTGGGAAGGAACGTGGTTTTTCTTTGCATCCTACCCATGGGCGTTTGTTTTGCCATTAGTTTGGACATTGGGAAGGCCTCCGATCTCGTTTGGCACAAAGCGCTTCTTTCGAAGCTTCCTTCCTATGGGCTTCCCGAAAAATTGTGCAATTGAACTGCAAGGAAGCTGGATCACCAGCTTCCTTGCAGATCGGAGCATCAAGGTCGTTGTAGACGTTGCATGCTCCGCCTACAAGCCTATTAACGCTGGTGTTCCACAAGGCTGTGTGCTATCATCAACGCTGTTTCTTCTGCATATTAATGATATGTTGCTAACTGGTTACATTCATTGCTATGCGGATGATAGCACTGATGATGTTTTATACACCGGCCGTGCCAATATTTCTCGAGAAAAGTCGCTGAGTGCCGGAACAGACTTGTGTCTGAAGTCGAGTTTTTGCTGAACAAAGTCTCGGATTGGGGTGAATAAATCTAGTCCAGTTTAATCTTCAGAAGATACAAGTTTGCGCGTTTACCGATCAAAAGAACCCCTCTGTCGTATCTCCTCAGTTTCAAGGCACTCCCCTTCTTGCCTCAGCCAGTATCGGAATCCTCGGAGTCGACGTATCGAGTGACGTACAGTTTCGTGGTCACTTGGAAGAGAAGGCCAAATTGGCCTCTAAAAAGCTTGGCGTGCTCAGCAGAGCGGGACAGTATTTCATGCCGGTACACCACTTGCAACTTGAAAAGGCGCAGGTTCGGCCTCACATGGAATACTGTTCCTATCTCTGAGCAGGGGCTCCCCAGTGCCAGCTCCTTCCACTTGACCGCATCCAGCGCAGAGCGGCTTGAATTGTTGACGACCATGTCCTTTCCAATCGGCTCGATTCATTGGCACTGCGAAGAGATATTGCATCCCTTTGCATTTTCATTCGCATTTACTACGGGGAGTGCTCTGAGGAATTGTTCGGATGAATCCCAGCCGCCAAATTTCATGAATGCACATCGCGGCAGAACTCTCGATACCATCCACACAATCTTGACAATTGGCGGTCTACCACTGTGCGATTTAGAAGATGTCTTCTTCCTCGTACAACTTCCTTGTGGAATCGATTACCATCATCGATTTTTCCGGACCGATACGAGTTAGGGACCTTCAAGAAAAGAGCCTACTCCTTTTTAAAAGGCTGGCAACGCATCTGCAATTGCCCTGGTTCCCCAGGTGTTGCAGTAGTTTATGGGCGGCGGTGGTCACTTACCATCAGATGAGCCGCATGCTCGTTTGCCCCCTCTCCTATTAAAAAATTTAAAAAAATCATCATATTTTAGCAAAAAAAAAATTTGTTTTGTGTTCATCTTTAAAATTTTCTTAATTCACTGTGTTTATCTTAATCGATGTTTATATTTTAGCGACTAAAATTTTTGTTTAAAGCTTATATTGTGTATATACGTGAAAACTTTTAAATGGCCTTCCGGTTTTCATTCATTTATTTATTGTTAGAGTTAGCTGTAAGTATTCCAAAAAATGTGGGCCATGAGTAATTAGGATTAGTAAGCTGAAGTGGCAATGGGTCGGCCATATAGCTCAAAGAATCGACAACTGACTGGGATATAAGGTATTCGAGTGGCAGCCTCGTATCGGCTGACGCCCTACACTTCGTATAGCGTCCCCCATTGGAGTGATGACCTGGTAGGTCCAGTCTGGGAAGTCGATGGATGCAGATGGCTCAGTACCGTGCTTTGTGGCATTCCTTGGGAGTAGCCTATGTTCAGCAGTGGACTTGTGAAGGGCTGTAATGATGATGATGATGAGGAGCAATTAGAAATGGGTAGAATTTTACGTTTCCCTGTAAGGTTACTTAGTAACCTGTATTTAAAGGATATAGAAACCCTTCGAATAGATGGCGGTATATCATTTCGTTTACGCCGGACATAAGTTACCCAGATTGGTCACGGCAGTGTCAAAGGTGCTCACGTCTGTTACCGTGATCGCCAAGCCGCGTGTCTAGCTTGACGATTAAAATAAACATTAAATGCGATAATAAAAGCCAGGTAGCTCAGGGGCTAAGTCAAAATTTCACGGTTCGCGGGAAACTCTGGTCTGTTCCCCGGTGGCACTAACGACATTTTTAATTACAATTGCCGATTTACCACGAGCTCGCAGTGAAGGAAAACAATGCTTAGAAACCTGTAAGTCTGAGTGATAAATATATTTAGAAACGGACTCGTGCGGACTCATTGCTTTATAGCCAATTAATTCTGTTTACTCACAATTTTCTTTTTCTTTTATGATTTTATTTTCACTAAATTATTTTATTAAAATAAGTTTTCTCAAAACCAAGTTTTCTCAAGTCCAAAAGTTTTATAATCTACTAAACTACATACAGACTAAACAAAAGTTCAGCTTGGACATCTCTCAATAGTCGGCTTCAAACCAATTTCCCGCCTAGTTTTCTTTATGTTTAACCAATTGAAGAGTGAACTTCAACGAGATTTCACAGTATCAGAAGTGAGCAAGTATATTTCTACACACTTAAAACTATACAAAACACATTTTATGGTCTCGGAGAAGTTCATTTCTTCACGGTTAATTATGATGTTAATATCCTTTTCTTTCAATGATTGTCCCATTAAATTCAAAGAATATAAAAACGAAATTATTAATGTAACTGTTTAAAAGTTATATTACTTATTAAGTTGATGCCGTAATATTTCTCAGTTAATTCCAATGTGTAAAATAATTACTTTTGAAAAAATCTGATAACCGACTGGTGAAATACTTAAAATTATAAAATTACTTCCACATAGTTTAACAGCTCCGAAAGTCAGTGCTAAGCCATATTATATCAAAGAATTAGAGACTACAGAAACTATTAAGTTATGTGGAAATTATTTCAATCTTTATTTGAAGTCAGTTTTTACTTTTTTCTTTAAGTTTGTTGTATGCGTAACTATACAAATATGTAATGCAGTGCACCGAGGGAGAAAATGCTGTTGAAGAGTACCACTCAAATACTGAGACTGTAGGAAACAAAATAAAACAATATTTACCATGTTTTTATACGTGGTAGAACCATGCTGCACCTATATTGAAGTATAGTTGTAGAATGGGTCGGCTCGATCGGGGAAGGACCACTCTTTCACAAAATACCAGCGTAAAATGGCAGCTTGACACTGCTGTGTTTCGTATGGTGAGTGTAGAGAACCGGAGACCCATTTTGCTGGACCAGAGGTATTCCATCAATAAATCGCATCGTAAGTACACACGTTATATGAACGTTACTCTTCGAAAACTCTAACCAACAAAGATAGATAGAAGAAGCGCTGCATACATTCAAAGTGATGTCTATTTTATTTTATTTTATTAAAAAAAACCAACAGCTTTACAAATTATATATCTTATAACTATATGTAATGTAGTATTGCCAATAACAGGTTTCTTTTAAATTAACAAATGGCACTGTAACAATTAAACTTTGTTAGTGCTAAAGTTAACTCCATAAATATACTAAGGAATTCAAGGAAGCCATCCGCTTAAAGCTATCAATATTATAAATAGTTAAGTAGATACTTTAAAATGTACACCACACAAAACAAATCAAGTAGAGAAATACATTGTACATGTTTGCGAAAGTAAGTACCACCCATTATAGACGTAGGCAGAAATATTGACAGAAGATAAAGACAAAGAAGAAAAGAAAAGGTTAAAATACAACTTTTGTTTATAGTGCTTAAAATTTGTGAGAGTATTTTATGATGTCTGTAACCTCCTTTTTGAAAGTTAACTTGCTTGAGCGAAATAAGTCAACCTGGCTAAACTTTGCATTATATGTTCAAGGTAACCTAACCATGACAGTATTAGAAGTAGTCAGTGCGACATTGAGGCACATTGTTAAAACTGTTTAGGCCCAAAATGGTCATTTGAAACGGCATCCAATCGCCTTCGACTTAGCGAATCGCCCGATGGTGTTAGGTGTCACGCGCGTTGCGGGGAGGGGGCATCGGTATGCAGATATCCAGCGTTTGGCGCTCGTGGGCGAAAACAGTAGCTTGAGAGCAGCGGTGCGGCGAATTAGCGTATTTTGGTGACCGCTGCATATATTTTGCGCGCACAGGTTTTTGGAGTTTATGGTCTAGATTTTTAGTATTTGTGCGCGTTACTTCGCTACTGAATTGTGGTTTCGTGAAGACCGCCTCGGTTTAGTTTTGTCTAAGTTGTGCGTTCGCGACAAGAGGCTTATCGCTTATCGTCGCGTTAAGAGCCTTTTGTGTGTTGACTCTTTAGTTGCTTTGCGTGTCAGCTAGGTTGATTTTGAATTCTTATTGCGGCGTAGTATTTAATATCGTACAAAGGAATTTAGTTTGTTGTTTGGGAACGCTGAACTTTGTGACACTCGAAAAGAGGCCGCTTTCGATCCCGTGTTTGTAAATTTGTGCTTCGTGAACCCGGAACCTTGAATATTAAACTTTGAACGACTGTTAGTTACTTGTGTAGGGTATCACGTGTTTGATTTCGATGAACGTTAAATTGGTTCACTTTGAAGTTAATTATATGTACAGTAAAGTTGATAGACTGAGATAGTGAAATGAAGAAAGAAGTTGTCACTTGGTGACGCCTGCTGGAGTGGTGCAGCATTGTGGGGCAGCATGGGACCAGGCCGCTACCCGGTTACCTCAGCTGGGCTAGGTCACATAAATATACACACCACTATACACCACTTTACATTCACCTACACTACCTACGGCCTGACCGAGCCTTGGTACAGTCTTAGCTTCGGGTCCAGGTACGTACTGTTTATTTACCTAGCCTTCTCACTGTTATGTAGTATGATAGGTCAATAGTCCATAAGGCCATTTGGGCCCGAACCCTCGGCTGCCCGTCGAGGAGGCTACTATGGGCTCTAGCCAAGGCGACCTTTGCAGGGGCAGCTAGGGGCCGTAACTAAAACCATGCTCAATTTTTTGACACGCACTCATAAACACATCTTTTTTTATAACAGCGTGTATTGCATGCCTTAAGCGAAAGCGCAAGGTATGTTCTACTATCGCCTAAAAATTAAGATTCCTACGTTTTATCGAATGAAATCGTATCTAGCAATCATATTATACATATAAATGATATAAAAAGCACATTGTTAGAAAGATATGATTGTTGAACTTATTAATATTTTTTTTAAATCGATTAATTGCTATTTTTAAATAAAAAAAGGGGTTTTAGTAGCTTATGGTGTGGATTTATGAAGTCCGCAAGGCTTGTAAACACAATAACTTTTAAAAATATTAATTGCTTAACTCAGTCTATTTTTTAATCTCTTTATCTATCATCGGGGAAGCCACTGAATGTAAATGCCAGTGTAATTTCGTTTTCTTAAGCTATAATTAATATTTTCGGCTCCAATATGGCGAAATTTTCGTTGATTTGGTAGCCTTGTATGTAAATTATTTCTGTAAATAGGCGGAAGCTGCACTCTGAGCCACAGCAACAGAGTACTTTACTCACACACTCATTTCGGCGTCAGTGGCCATCGTGAGTGGATATTGTTCAGTTGTATGCAGCGGCTCAAAAAGATCGCTGTACAAATACACAATATTCGAATAACCAAATTTCTTAAATATTTGATTATAATAATAATGAGAGATTTTTTTATTACAATATTTTAAAAGCACGGAATAAATAATAGTAGTACGTACTAAAAGTAAGTAGTATCATTTTTTTTTGTCATGGGTGACATTTTCATTGTTTTCGAGGGTGGTGAAACCGATAGAGTTGTTGAAATGTAAATCCAAGATGGCGCCCGCAACACGTATCAATTTTTTCATCATGGGTGTGGTTTTCGGGGGTGTTAAAGCCGATAGTGCTGTCGAAATGTTTTTAAACTACTTTAAAAAATTCCGTATAATCATTTTATATGTACTTTTTTTAATGCGCTTAAGGCATGCCCAATTGGATTTACCAATTTTTTGCCACTGCTGAGGCCCACATAATTATTAATTCATTCATTCAATCCTTCTGCCTGTCTAGAGTATGTGGTGGAAATAAATGTTTATTTATTCACTATCAAAATCCTCCTCCTCCTGTTTGCCATACTTGCCACACTTGACAGGCGGGTTGGCATCCGTAGTCTTTTTATTATTATTATGTTATCCATCTGTAAAATGATGTCGCCCACCTACTGCTTGAGTCTCCTTCTGTTGCCTCTTACGACCCTCGTATTGGATACACGAGCTGACTTGTATCGGATACTCTTACCACTGCATTAAACATGTACCTAAAACTATTTTATTTGTAAATGTTGGATACATTTTTGTACATGAGTGCGTATTCTTACAAAAAAATTTGTCTCCCTTTAAAAAAAAGTTCCGCTGGGTTTCTTGTTGGTTCTTCCCGGATTCTTTCCGAACCAGTTGTAAAAAGTTAAAAAGATGACTAAATAAGTATTACTTGTACTTTTTTAAAAAAATATTCTTTTCTATTCTACATAAAGTTTAGCATGGTTTAAGCTTGGTTACTGCATCGCTTAAATACGCAGTGCTTCGTCTATATTTCTGTGTTAGTCTGAGCACCAAAATAACAATAATTTTTAAATAGCATTTATTTGTGTCAACGCGCTTCACATATTTCACATAAATTATAATGTATCTCACCAGAGCTCGACGGAGAAAGCATGAATTATGTGACGTATACATTGGATTAAGCCTCGTCCTCGCAACATTAATGTTCTCGACTAGCTTAAATATGAACATGATACAAAGGACATTTTAAAAATTTAAAGGTTTTTTTTATCTATACGTGGTAGAGCCATGGTGCAGCTATATTAATTGTATAGTTGTAGCACGAATAGGTCGGCTCGACTAGGGAAGGACCACGTTCTCACAGAATACTTGCACAAGGCGCTTCTTTCGAAGCTTCCTTCCTATGGGCTTCCCGAGAAATTGTGCAAATGGATCACCAGTTTCTTTGCTGATCGGAGCATCAAGGTCGTAGTAGACGGTGCATGCTCTGATTTCAAGCCTATCAACGCTGGTGTTGCACAAGGATGCGTGCTATCACCAACGCTGTTTCTCCTGCATATCAATGATATGTTGCTAACTGGTAGCATTCATTGCTATGCAGACGAAAGCACTGGGGATGCCTTATATACCGGCCGTGCCAATATTTCTCGGGAAAACGTCGCCGAATACCGGGACAAACTTGTGTCTGAAGTCGAGTCTTTGCTTAACAAAGTCTCGGATTGGGACCGACTAAATCTAGTCCAGTTTAATCCCCAGAAGACACAAGTTTGCGCGTTTACCGCTAAAAAGAACCCCTTTGTCGTATCTCCTCAGTTTCAAGGCACTGCCCTTGCTGCCTCAGCCAGTATCGGAATCCTTGGCGTCGACATATCGAACAGCGTGCAGTTTCGTGGTCACTTGGAAGGGAAGGCCAAATTGGTCTCTTAAAAGTTTGGCGTGCTCAGCAGAGCGAGACAGTATTTCATGCCGGCACATCGCTTGCAACTTTACAAAGCGCAAGTTCGGCCCCACATGGAATACTGTTCTCATCTCTGGGCCGGGGCACCCCAGTGCCAGCTCCTTCCACTTGACCGCATCCAGCACAGAGCGATTCGAATCGTCGACGACCGAGTTCTTTACGATTGGCTCAATACACTGGCACTGCGTAGAGATGTTGCGTCTCTTTGCGTATTTTATCGCATCTATCACGGGGAGTGCTCTAAAGGAATTGTTCGGACTAATTCCAGCCGTTCAATTTCACTATCGTACATCGCGACAAAACTCGCGTTACCATTCATACCATCTGGATGATTGGCGGTCCACCACTGTGCGATTTAGAAGAAGTTTTCTCCCTTCGCAACTTCTTTGTGGAATCAATTACCACCAGCGAATTTTCCGAACCGATATGACTTAGGAACCTTCAAGAAAAGAGCTTACACTTTTCTAAAAGGCCGGCAACGCATCTGCAATTCCCCTTGTGTTGCGGTTGTTCATGGGCGGCGGTAGTCACTTACCATCAGGTGAGCCGCATGCTCGTTTGCCCCCTATTCTATAAAAAAAATACCAGCGTAAAACAACAGCTTCATGCTGCTGTGTATTGGAAGTGTAGAGAACCGGAGACCATTTTTACTGAAAAAGAGGCATTCCATCTTAGTTCTCACGGCTGACAACGCACCTGAATTTTGATTCACAAACGAGGATAGATGTAGATGTCTATGGGTCACAGCAACCACTTACCATTACGTGGACTATGTGCTCGCTTGTCACCATATTCCTATTAAAAAATCTAATAAAGTGAATAAATAAAAACAAAGCTATAAAAAAAAAACAGAATAAATCTGTTGTAATATGTGGAGACTTTAATATCAATCTCCTTGAAGCTTCCTCCATCAATATTAAATTTAGATCATTGTTTAAATCATATGGTCTTTTCAATTTATTTATAGAGCCAACGCGTATTTCTCAATCTAGTGCAACATATATAGATAACATTTTTACAAATGTGAAGCCGTTGCATAAATGTATAATTCAAAAATTAAGTTCTGATCACTACAACAAGTAGTTTCGTTACCTTTTGTTCACAAAAAGCAAGTAGATGAGAAAGTTGTGTCTGTTCCAGTAAATGCACGTCGGTTGGAGAAATTTAGAAGTAACATAGTGAAAAAACTTCCATCACTTTCATACCAAAATGATCCTAATTTTTTGTATGGAACATTATTTAAACTTATTTGCAATGAATTTAATAATACTTTTACTTCTAAAACATTCTCCTTGAACAGTCGGAAGTCATTCAATGAATGGGCGACAGTAGGAGTCCATAAGAGCAGGCATAGGTTATATGATTTTTACCATGAAAGGTCATATAATCATAGCGTCGAATTTAGGGAATATGTAAAAAAATATTCAAAAATATTTAAAAGAGTGTGCTCCATAGCCAAGTCTTTGCATTTGAGCAACAAAATTAAGACGGCTTCCAATAAAATTAAAATGACATGGAGTATAATTAATAGCGAAACTGGTAAGATCAACTCTCGCAATTCAAATTACCAGTTAAGTGTTAACAACAAATTAATTGTATCAGATCAGGACGTAGCAATGGTTTTTGAGAAATATTTTACTGATATTCCGATCTTGACCTCTAAGTCACTGAATTCTTCTCCTGCCGTCTCCGAATCATTACTTAAACAAAATGTAAATGTGTGTACAAAGAATTTTACATTTCATAAAATGTCATCAAAAGATATTGTAAAATATTTTAAAACTATTGATGTTAAGAAAACTGCGGATCTGTGGGGGATTTCCGTTAAAGTTATTGCGTCTATAATAGATACAATCGCGCCTCATTTAGCTATTATTTTTAATACTAGTATCGAATCTGGTGTGTTTCCTGATTTAATAAAGCATAGTAAAGTAATACCTTTATTTAAATCTGGTAGTACATTAGACCCCGCCAATTTTAGACCTATTTCTGTACTACCAACACTTAGTAAGATTTTTGAAAAAATTGTTCTTGATCAAATGTTAAATTTTTTTAATATAAATAATTTAATTCATAAAAATCAATTTGGTTTCACAAGGGGTCGCTCGACAACTGATGCCGGTGTTGAGCTGATTAAATATATCTTTAATGCATGGGAGAATTCACAGGATGCTTTGGGTATATTTTGTGACCTATCCAAGGCCTTCGATTGTGTTCACCATGAAACATTAATCAGGAAACTTCAACACTTCGGTGTAAGAAGTGATGCCCTTAAATTAATTATTTCATATTTAAGTAAGAGAACGCAAAAAGTTGTCATTAACAATATGAGCTCTTCCGGATCGACGGTACAAACGGGCGTGCCTCAAGGCTCAATTCTCGGCCCCTTTCTGTTTCTTGTATACATTAATGACTTACCTTACATAGTAGGGGATAACCATGATATAGTATTATTTGCAGATGACACTTCTTTAATTTTCAAATTAAGCCGACAGTTACTAAAATATGAAGAAGTAAATAATGCTATATCTAAATTAGTAAATTGGTTCGATGTTAATAATTTGCATTTAAATGGCACTAAAACAAAATGTATGAAATTCGTGACTCCAAATGTCAAACAATTAAATACTAATGTAATTTTAAAGGGGGAGAAACTGAGTCTTGTAGATACCACCATTTTTCTTGGAATCACACTAGACGCGAAGCTTCAATGGAGCCTCCATATATCAAAACTAGCAAGCAGACTTAGTTCTGCAGCATATGCTGTAAAAAAGATTAGAAGTCTAACCAGTGTTGAAACAGCTAGACTAGTTTACTTCAGCTACTTCCATAGCATAATGTCGTATGGTATTTTGCTATGGGGACACGCAGCTGACACTGAAATTATATTTGTTTTGCAGAAGAAGCCCTTAAGAGCAATTTATGATTTAAAGCCTAAAGAGTCGCTGCGACAAAAATTTAAGGAAATTAATATATTAACTTTGGCCTCTCAATACATTTATGAAAATTTAATGTACGTACACAAAAATAAAAGTAGTTTTACAAAAATAAGTGATATTCATTCTGTAAATACTAGGAACAGACACAAGCTAGTAGTACCAGTTACTCGACTCCATCGAGTCAGTAATTCATTCTTGGGGCGATGTATACGCTTTTACAAAAAATTTCCAGAAAATATACAAAGTTTGACCTGTTCAAAGTTCAAAAACTTTATTAAACTAAGTTTGTATAAAAAGGGTTATTATAATATTAAGGAATTTATGGATGATAATAACCCCTGGAAATGAGGTGATCGCTACCAAGCTATTTCTATTTTGTTACGTTGTTAATTTATGTAACAAAGATGATTGTAAGCTGTTATTTAAAAAAAAAGTCCCGCTGGGTTTCTTACTGGTTCTTCCCAGGACAGAGGTTTTTTCCGAACCAGTGGTAATCAAACAAAAGAGTGACTTTCAATAAGTATTATTTATAATCTATATTAAATAAAAAAGTTTCTGTTTCAGTGGTACTAATATTAATCAGTGTGAAGAGTCCATTAAATTGAAATCAAATCATCATCATCATCATCATTACAGCCCTTCACAAGTCCACTGCTGAACATAGGCCTCCCCCAAAGAATGCCACAAAGCACGGTCCTGAGCCACCTGCATCCATCGACTTCCTGCATATCTTACCAGGTCGTCACTCCATCTAGTGGGGGGACGCCCTACACTTCGCCTACCGGTACGAGGCTGCCACTCGAGAACCTTTCTTCCCCATCGGTTGTCGGTTCTTCGAGCTATATGGCCGGCCCATTGCCATTTCAGCTTACTAATCCGTTGGGCTATGTCGGTCACTCTAGTTCTACTGCGGATATCCTCATTTCTGAGTTTATCACGCAGAGAAACTCCGAGCATAGCCCTCTCCATAGCTCGCTGAGCGACCTTGAGCTTCCTCATCCGGCCAGCAGTGAAGGACCACGTCTCAGTTCCGTATGTCATCACTGGCAACACGCACTGGGTGTACAGTCTCGTTTTCAAGTTTTGAGGTATACCTGACGAGAAGATGTACCGTAATTTCCCGAACGCTGCCCAACCGAGTTGAATCCGTCGATTGACCTCTCGGTCGAAGTTGGACTTACCTAATCGGACTATTTGTCCCAGGTAAACATACTCGTCAACAACTTCGAGCTTAGTGTTCCCAACAACTACCGGCATAGGTGTGACATGGACATTAAACATGATCTTTGTTTTGTCCATGTTCATCTTAAGACCTATCCGTTGGGAAACACTATTGAGGTCATTGAGCATTGTGCTTAGGTCCTCCAGCGATTCTGCCATAAGGACTATATCGTCGGCAAATCGAAGGTGAGTGATGTACTCGCCATTGATGTTGATACCGTATCCTTTCCAGTCCAGAAGCTTGAAAACATCTTCCAATGCAGCGGTAAAGAGTTTCGGGGATATGACGTCACCCTGTCTTACACCTCTCTGCAATTGGATAGGTTTCGTACTCTGGTTCTGTACTCGGATAGCCATCGTAGCCCTGGTGTACAAGCACTTCAACACTTCGATATACCGACAGTCAACTTGGCATCGCTGAAGGGACTGCAGCACCGCCCAAATTTCGACGGAATCAAAGGCTTTCTCATAGTCCACATACGCCAGACATAATGGCAAATTGTACTCCTCGGACTTCTGTACAATTTGCCGAAGGGTATGTATGTGGTCTATGGTGCTAAAGCCTTTTCGGAAACCGGCTTGTTCGGGAGGCTGGAAGTCGTCAAGTCTGCGCGCGAGACGATTCGTAATGACTCTCGAAAACAGCACGTAGACGCGGCTCAGAAGGGAAATCGGTCTGTAGTTCTTCAAGAGAGCGTTGTCGCCTTTCTTGAAGAACAAGACCACCGCACTTCTGCTCCACGCCTCCGGTGTAATGCCACCATGGAGGACGGAATTAAAGAGCTTCTGAAGGACTTCAAGTACCGGTTTTCCACCCGCTTTCAGAAGCTCCGCTGTAATTCCATCCTCGCCTGGGGCCTTGCCGTTTTTAAGGTGCTGGAGAGCCATTCTAATCTCGCTCAGACTGACGTCCGGGATATCATCGGAATAATGTCGGATTAGACTCGCTCTTGGATCGTTACTCACACTTGCGTGTGGCTCCAACGATGACGTGTACAGCTGCCCATAGAACCTCTCAATCTCACTCAAAATCTCAGGTGCCCCGGAGACGATGATGCCACACTCTGTCTTCAGCTTTGACAGTTGGCGCTTTCTGGCAGACAGATCTTTGGCAAAGACTTTGGAGCCTTGGTTCCGCTCGATCGCTTCTTCAATACGAGCTGTATTGAATTTGCGTAAGTCCCGCCGCATGCATTTTGAGATCTGTCTGTTCAGTTGCCTGTATGCTGTCAAATCTGTTGAAGAATGTAGCTTCATCTCCCGTCTAACAGCCATGAGATTAAGAGTGTGATCGGAGAGTTTTTGTGTTCTTCTGCGGCGGGTCTTGCAGAACTTAGCTCCGACCGCATGGACAGTTTCCACGAGCTTGTCATTCAAATCGTCCACTTCATTGCAGTCTTCTAGGCACTGAAAACGGTTTTGTAACTCGAGCTGAAAGGTTTCGGGACTTTGGATTAGAGCACGAGGGGGACGGAGCGTTGACTTCATTAGACGAGACCTCTCCAACTTAACGTTTAGGTTCAGTGTGCCTCTAACCATTCGGTGATCACTGCCGGTTTTCACCCTCGCGATCACTGAGACATCACTGAACAGTTGTCGTCTGGTCGTCATAATGAAGTCAATCTCATTTTTTGTCGAACCGTCGGGGCTCGACCAGGTCCACTTCCTGTGGGGCCGCTTCTGGAAGAAAGAGTTCATCATAAAGAGTCCCTCTTTCTCCATGAAGTCAGCCAACTGCTGGCCCCTTGGGTTCCATTGCCCTATTCCGAAATTCCCTACTTTCAGCTCACCGTTCTCTCTTGTGCCTATTTTTGCATTGAAGTATCCCATTAACACCGTATATTGGGTTTTGGAGGAATGCATGGCTCTAGAGATATCCTCATACATTTCCTCCACCTCCTGATCGGGGTGTGCCGAGGTTGGTGCGTAAACCTGTATGACCTTCAGCGAATACCGTTTGGTGATTCTGAGTATAAGGTACGCAACCCTCGTCGACACACTCTCAATCTTTACAACGTTGTTAACGAGAGACTTGTGGACGATAAATCCGACACCTCCTTGGGACAGATGGTCGCCCTCCCGGTAATAGAGCAAGTTGCCGGATTCGAGGATTACCGTGTCCTCCCCCTCTCTTCGGACTTCGGATAATCCTATAATATGCCAGCGTAACTTGTCTATCTCTTCTTCCAGCTCTACAATCTTCTCGTCAGTCCTCAGGGTGCGTGCGTTGTATGTTGCCAGGTCGAGTCGTCGTAGGTGGCAACCGAACCTCCACCGGAGATTCTTAGCACCCCCTGCCCCGCCGTTACCATGGTCGCCACCGTAGCCAGGAATAGCGGGGCCGCCGGGGACTGGGGGCCGTTTATTATTGTCATTTCTCATGGGGGGTATATTGCCATAGTTGCCACGCTTGGCGAGCGGGTTGGCAACCGCAGTTTTTTTTATTGTTATTTTGGCTATTATCAGGACGATGCTGCTGCCCATCTCCTGCTTGTTTCCCTTTGTCGCCTTTTACGACACCCACGGGAAGATATGGGGTAGTGGATATTCTTAACCGCCACTACACGGCAAATAAAATAAAATATACGGAATCAAATAAAATATATTTATTTTCCTCATAGATGAGAGAGAAAGATACTTTTATGGTTGCTATGCTTGGCGCCTTAGCGATTCCAGTTGTTGGCATTCGATACATGAGTTTTGTGTTTAAGAGTGGACTTTTAACAGGCTGTGATGTTGGCCAGGCGGGATGATTTAATATTTATTTCTTTTACGTACTCTATGACCTAATTCCTCCCTACCCATTCTATCGTCGGACCTCTAGACGCTCGGCTAGTCTCCACCCCTTTGTTGCCGAGATTCCACGTATTCAAACCACATGGTTTGCTTCGCCATAATGCTTACAGCAAAAGAGTGGAATAATCAGTCAGCATGTGCTTTCATCAGATTAAAGTAGTCGTCAAGGCAAGACTTAATAGGCTTCATCGCCACTGATGGTAATCAGGTCGGATAATAGTCAAGCACTGGCTTATATAAGTAAGTGAAAAAAAAATTTAGTTTTCATTTTTTCTTCTGTTTTCGAGAGTCGTTACAAATCGTCTCGCGTGCAGACTCGACAATTTGGCTCCTGAACAAGCCGGTTTCCGAAAAGGCTTTAGCACCATAGACCACACATATTGGATGAATTTTCATAATTTTCATCAAAGGTACGAAGCTGATTACTTTGAGCATAAAAGTACATCTCATGGCGATTCAGTAGCAAACGAAATCTCGGAAAGCCTACTTAAAAAAGCGAAAAGCGTACTACTTTTTATAGGTATTTTTTTTAAGTTGTTCAGGTCGAAAATTCTTAAAAATTTAGAAAAAAATAATAACTCGAAAACTAACGAACAAACACACACACACACATACACACACACACACGCACGCACGAACATACACACACACATACACACACACACACACACATATATATATATATATATATATATATATATATATATAATCAATATTGCACCAACAAATAGGCATCAGAATTATCATGAAGCTAGGGTGGAATAACCACAGCGATATTCTACCGCGGCCTTTATCTAGAACTCACGAGCAGTTTTCAAACGTAATTTATCTATTTAAAAAACAACAGCTCCTTGCTTTCGCAGTGAGTTGCGGCTCTGAGGGCCGCGGCTTCGAATCTAACACAGAAAAAGTATTTATATGACCTACAAATAATTGTTCCAGGTGTGGATGGTAGTCATTGTGAAATTTATGTTTGTAAACTAACTCTCCGGTACAGAATAAAATCCTAGTGTGTAAAGATTTCAAAAATTAATAATAAAATTTTTGTCTATGAGACATTATAGAAAGAAATTGAGAAAATAAAGCATGGATTGAAATAAAATAAAAAATCACAATGCTATTAATAAAGCTAAAATACGTTGTTTAAAACTAAACAATAAGGCCCTTATTCATAATTGTTGATGTCTCTTTCTAGTGTCGTCTAGTGAAAGAGAGAGAACAACTTTGACCATTTCTTAAAATTACATTGATTTTAATGGCCTTAATAAACAAAATAAAAGTTAATTCTTGAGATGGTAGTTCTTAAAAAACATATCTAGTAAATATAACATTAACAATTAATAATGAATTAATTGTAATTACATAACATGCATATACATAAACACTCACGCCTGTCACCCAGAGGGGTAGGCAGAGACTATGGACTTCCATTTGGCACAATTCTGACACACCTCTCACGCTTCCTCCACATCCATATACACGCCAATTTGGTCAATAAACTTTCGCCTAGGGCGTCCCTTCCCGACTCTGCCGTTCACATCTGCAAAATAAATTTGCTTTGTCACTCTTTCCTCATTCATTCTTTCTACACAAATTGATTTTATTATTACAATTTTATCATTTTATTATTATTTTATTAGATAGAAGATAAGAATACAATAAATATAATGTTATTATCAGTGAAACTTGACAGCTATGTAATAAAAATTAAGGTCGTTGTCCTTGCCACGTCACATTTTAACTAGCTACTTTTTTAATGATAGTAGAGTCACACTGGAATGTTTTTATACGTGATAGAGCCACGCTGCAGCTATATACGCGGAAGGACCACGCTGTCACAGAATACCATTGAAAACGTACCGCAGAGTAGAGAACCGGAGACACTTTTCACTGGACACGAGGCATTCGATCTTAGCGCTCAGAGGTGACAACGCATCTGCATTAAGCAGAAACTTAGTAGAACACTAAGCAAAAAGTTGCATGTTGTGCCCGTTTTATCAAGTAAGTTTACGACATACGTATTCAGATATTTTGGTTTTAATTGCCTCAAATAACAAGGTGTAAAGTTAGCCTGGACGACATATTTAACAATTTACTTTTTCAGTATACAGAGAACTCATGTGTTCTGGGAGGAACATTAAAACATAAGCGAGGATATGCATTCTGTTTCGGCTGAAGGAGTCTCGTAGTTTTTGCCAGAAAAGATGTCATAAACTGAGATATAGTACTTTAATTCACTCACTATCAATTTAACAAAGTGTGACTCTTATATACATGCTTAGAAGATTCATTATTTTGTATAACCTTAAGACTATAAAGACAGGCATCCGTAATGTCTATCTTAACTGCTTGAGGGTTACGTCTATGTAAAACATAACCCTCAGCCCGTTAAGAACCATCAATCTTGAAACCAAGGTTACGAGCTCCATCAACATGTTGTATAGGCTCTCAGCTATTTTAATTTGTTGTGCTGATCCTAATATCGTCTAATTTGTTTTAGAGGTTAAAGGTAATTTATCTTTTAACATTCTGGTGTGCAATTTAAATCAATGTTCACTTTGTTAACGCTCTCTTAAAACTTTAGGACTAGAAAGAAAAGTATATCTAAAGGTAACCATTTAATTTATTATAACAATAATTTTGCTTTAATACTTCTGTTTATATAACAATGTTGACAAAAGAGCACACAGTCCACCATATGGTAAGTTGATATTGTAGCCCATAGACATTTTTTATATAGAATAGGATGACAAACGAGCACACAGTCCATCATCTAAATCTATCCTCGATTACAAATCAAAATGCAGATGCGTTGTCACACGTGAGGACTAAGATAGAATGCCTCGTGTCCAGTAAGAAGGGTCTCCGGTTCTCTCACCACACTCACCATACGAAACACAGCAGTATTAAGCTGCTATTTTACGCTGGTATTCTATGAGAGCGTGGTCCTTTCCCGGTCAAGACGACCCATTCGTGCTACAACCATACAATAAATGTAGCTGCAGCATGGCTCTACCACGTGTACAAATATGTTGTCAACCCTGGGGACCAAGATGAAATGCCTTATTTCCAGTAAAAATCATCTCCGGTCCTCTACACTCACCATGCGAATCACAGTAAATTTAAGCTGCTTTTTTCCGCTATTATTTTTTGAAAACGTGGTTTTTCCAGAGTCAAGCTGACCCATTCGTGCTGCAACGTGAATTTACCACGTGTAAAATACGTCTTGCAATGGTATGCTTAGGTTTGGATGTAATGTTATTAATTATTGAATCCCAAGATTGTAGCACCCATCATCTTCTCTATTGAAATTTGTATGTTTTTTTTTGTTTCAATAGCCCTTCGAATCACCCTTTGTGGGAATCTGTGTTATTTTACAAAAATGAGCGCTTTATCAAATCTGGTGTAATGGTGGGAACCCTCTTGAACATGTTCACAGACTGGGTTGGTGCTGCATGTCTTTTGAAAGTTCTTTAACACGGAATCTTTTTGTGTATGTCGTACAGACGGACAACATTCACAATCAAGCTGTTGCACTCCATCATCTTGCAGAGAGAAATTACACTTGACGGATGGTAAAAATTTACTAATCTTCTTCGTCTTGTAGTAGGTTTTTATGGAAGCTCGCTTCAAGATGTAGGCAATCTTGTCCGTAACTCCTCTGACATATAGCAGGCATATGCTCGACGGTAACCGGCTGCACTCTGTCACTATGACGAAGGCGCGGGAGCCAAAGCTGGTTGTCGAGCAATAGTTGCTTGACGTGCCAGAGCTCAGCAAATCAAGCTAGAGCATATTTGATAAATTACAAATATATCGAGAATATATGAAGATCAGCGATAGTATTGGGACAGCGCGACGCAGTGACCACATACCATCATGTTTTTCTTTTGTTTACGTGATAGAGCCACGTGCAGTAACATGAGTAACGAAACCGTACCGTACAGAGGCAATACTTCATACAGCCGCGCTATGATAGTTACACTACTGCAAGCTTAATGGGCGTGTGTGCGTGAGCACTGGCGGCTCGTTACGTACAGAGAGAAACTGGCGGCATAGGTGTGACATGGACGTTACACATGATCTTTGTTTTGTCCGTGTTCATCTTAAAACCTATCCTTTAGAAGGCACTATTGAGATCATTGACCATATTGCTTAGGGCCGCCAGCGATTCTGCTATGAGGACTACATATATCTTCAGCAAATCAAAGGGGAGTAGACATACACGCTATTGATGTTAATACCGTATCCTCTCCAGGCCAGTAGCTTGAAAATGTCATGTAATGCAGCTGTAAAGATTTTCGAGGATATAATTCAACCTGTCTTACACCTCTCTGCAGTTGGATAGGTTTCGTACTCTGGTTCTATACTCGGATAGCCATCGTAGCCCTACTGTACAAACACTTCAGCACTTTGAAATACCGAGAGTCAACTTGGTACCACTGAAGGGACTGCATCAGCGCCTAAATTTTAACGAAATAAAAGGACAAGGTGGCAGATTATACTCTTTGATTTTCTTTACAATTTGCCGAAGGGTATCTATATGGTACGTGACGCCAAAGCCTTTATGGAAACCGGCTGATTAAGGAGGCTAGAAGTTGTAGAGTCTGCATACGAGACGATTCGTATCTTCGAGATACGAAGACTCTCAAAAACAGCATGTAGACGCCGGCTCAGAAGAGAAATTGGCTTTTAGTTCTTTAAGAGAGCGATATCACCTTTCTTGAAGAACAAGACCACCGCACTTCTGCCCTACGCCTCCGGAGTAGTCCTACCATGGAAGACGGAATAAAAAAGTTTCTGAAGGACTTGAAGGACCGATTTTCCACCCGCTTTCAGAAACTCCGCTGTAATTCAATCCACGACTGGGAACCTGCCGTTTTTAAGGAACTAGAGACACATTCTAATCTCGCTCAGACTGAAGTCCTAAATATCATCGAATTTGTGTCGGATAAGTCTTGCTTTTGGATTGGTTGGACTCACACTTGCGTGTGGCTTCAATGTGTACAGCTGCCTATAGAACCTGTCATCTCATTCAAAATCTCAGGTATCCCGGAAACAATGCTGCCACATTCGGTCTTCCTCTTCGACAGTTGGCTCTTTCTGGCAGACACATCTCTGGCAAAGAATTTGATTGAATTTAAATTTGAACGATCAAAAAGAACCATGGTCAAAATCAAATTCAAAGTCCTGCCACATGCATTTGAAGATCTGTCTGTTGAGTTGCCTGTATGCTGTTGGATCTGTTGAAGACTGCAGCATCATTTCCTGTCTAATAGCCATGAGATTAAGTGTGTGACATACAAACATTCTTTAATAGTTTTAGAATAAATATTCAAATCACATTTTAATCATCTGGTTGCAAAATTAAATTGTGACACTTAGCAGTAGATGATAAAAATAATTTATTATCTTTCTGTATAAAACTGCAAAGGCGAATGGCGGAAAAGTATCCTTTAACAAAGTTACCTCTAAAATTTTTATGGTTATAGCATGACGTCACTGAAGGAAGCAGTTTTGAATTGACATTAAACTTCCGAGGGGATTAGTTGCGGGGCAATTAGTAACTCCCGACGTTTTTATAGCGGGGAGTTAATGGCTTTCAACTCCATTTCTTTCATCGAAGTAAATTTCATTAGGTAAATGGATACAACTCTATTTCTTAAGTTTAATTACTTTTTAAATGTGTGGTTAAAATATAAAACGCTGCATTGCGACGTGCTGCCAAAACAATAGAATGCTGACGACGCTGCATTAGGTCTTGTTTCTTTATAGAGGTAATGGTAATTAACTGAATACTGTGGCTTATATAACACCTACACTATCATCGTTTATGGATCATAATGAATATAGGTCGTCACGCCTGAGGACTAAGATGACACATTTCTAGTAATAAGGGTCTGCGAACCAAACAAATATATATTCTGCTTTTCATAACGATATAATAAGGTTATACGAACAAAAATTCACCTGCTGGTAAATGACTTCATCATTGATAAAAATCAAAAACAAAAAATGGTTGATTGTAGTTCAATACGCCTATATAGATACGAAACGCATACTATAGGTACTACAATTAGGTACTTACTTAACATTGTTCCTACAGTATCTTGATTTTTAGACGACTTAAAGAAAAGAAGAAGTACTCAGTACGCCTGTATGTATCTATCTGATTTTAACGTTTTTTTTTATTATTAAACAGGCTATACTTCAAAGGTTTTCCCATTTAAAAATAAGCGAAAATTACACACGATAGAGTGAGAAAATAGTGAAATTTTGAATGTAAATATTTAGACGATATTCTTATTGTAACTTTGAGCACATAGCAAATACAAAGAGGAGGTGTTGTAATTAGATTTCTATGTAACACAACGCGTGACAATTTGCGGAGTGAGGGGATGTTATGAGTTCTGCTGTTCGGACGGATATCAGGTTTCCATTGATGCCCCTCTCGGATGTTCGGACCATTGTCTGATCCGGAGTGTGGTGCCAGTCACGCTCCACTAGCGGTTGCGTTCTGCAGGTTGCCGCCGTCTTTGGCATTACAGGTCGGCGGATTGGGACGGAATGTGGTCTTTCTTTGCATCCCATGTGGACGGAGTTGCTTCTCGCCGGATGATCCCAGCGCTGTACTGACTCCGTTACTGATGTGGTGCTACATGGAATGGAACTATTTGTTCCATCATCTGTGGTACCCATCGGAGGCAGATCTTAGTCTTGATTTGGTCGCTCCTGTAAGACTGCATTATGCAGTAAACAGGAGTGTTATCAGGCCTGGACTGAGGCTTCGGCGGCTCGGGATGTAAACACCACCGTGCTTAAAAAGAAGTATAACTTCGCCTCCAGGTCCTTCAAAAGAGTTATTGCTAAGGCAAAGTTAGAGCACATAGGCAGAATTGACGAGAAACTTGTTCGCCTTCCTTCGGGAACCGGTGCATTCTGGTCTCTCGCCAAGGCTGTCCAAGGCAATTTCTGTAAGCCATCACTACCATCTCTACACAGGGAGGACGACTCGCTGGCCCACGCCGCAAAAGAGAAATCAGACATTATACGTAGGCTCCCTTTTTGCATCCAACTTGACTCTTGATAACGGGAAGACCATCCCGTGGTGTGAGTGGGCCTGACGGAATCCCCCCAATTGTGCTGAGGACGTGTGCTCCGGAGTTGGCTCCGGTTCTAACGCGTCTTTTCGGTACTCCTACTCCCTAGGCATATTCCCGAAATGATGAATGACAGCTTTTGTCCACCCGATCACTAAAAAAGGCAACCGCACAGACCCGTCCTACTACAGTCCCATTGCTATCACCTCCTTGTTCTCCAAAATAATGGAATCCATTATAAACTGCCAGCTTATGCGATACTTTAAGGTTTACCAGCTTATTAGTGACCGCCAATGCGGTTCTCGTCGGGGCCTATCAGCTGGTGATTTTCTGGTCTACCTGACTTATAAATGAGCGGAGGCAGTAGAGTCCAAGTGGGAGGCGTTGGCCATTAGTTTGGACATAGCGCAGGCCTTCGATCGGGTCTGGCACAAAGCGCTTCTGTCGGAGCTTCCTTCCTATGGGCTTTCCGAGAAATTTTGCAATTGAATCACCAGTTTTCTTGCAGATCGGAGCATTAAGGTCATAGTAGACGGTGCATCCTCCTATTACGACCTTAACACTCCGATCTATAAGAAAACTGGTGTCGATTGGACTCAATCGCCTGCGGCAATCCGTGTGTTAGGTAACCTAGAAGATTACCAGCTGAGCGACTTCGACAGAAACCATACTGGCGGTAACTAATCAGTTGGTGATCCTCAAGGTACCGCCTGAGCTGGCAGTTAATAATATTTTCCATTACTTTGGATGACAATGAGGTGATAGCGATAGGCCTGTAGTTGGACGGATCTAACCGGTCGCCTTTTTTAGGGATCGGGTGCAAAAAAGCTGTCCTCCACGAGTTCGGGACTACACGTAGGGAGTAGGAGTGCCGGAAAAGACGCTTGTACAATATAATAATATATTTGATGTGCTGTTGGTGATTCCACGATTCTGTCGTGCGTCAGGCATGTTTGCTGAAGCGGTAACGGACAGCTTTCAAGCAATTCTACGAAAAAGAACGGCATCCCTGATGCACAGACTGCCCTTTCCTGCAGAACTGAATACGTATACACTGCTGCGGGTCTGGTGCAGTGGGAAGTGGGCAGAGGTATATAAATTAATTTAGTTATAATTAGTTACTGTGACAAACATATTTTAGCTTATAAATTACTTACAAACCCATATGGTCATCATGGGTTAGTAAATAATTATCATCATGTTCCAAAATTAATTACTATTATTATTAACATCCGCAACACCAGGGGAATTGCAGGTGCGTTGCCTGCCTTTTAGTAAGAAGTAGGCTCGTTTCTAGAAAGTCCCTAAGTCGCCGGTCGCCCAAGTAAGCTGTCTCTTAGCAAAACTAGTGGACCAAGCCCCGGCCCAGAGTTAAGAACAGTATTCTATATGTGGGCGAATTTACTCTTTGTAAAACCGCAAACAGGGGGCTGGCGTGAAATACCGTCTCGACCTACTGAGCACAAGAACCTTTTTTGATGCCAGTTTAGCCTTCCTTTCCAAGTGACTGCAGAACTGTACATCTCTCGAAGTGCTAAGGATTCCGATGCTAGCTGAGGCAACGAGGGGAGTGCCCTGAAACTGAGAAGTTACGACAAATGGGTTCTTTTTTGTTTTTTTTTCTCTTTTTCTCGGATTGGGGGCGACTAGATCTAGTCCAGTTTAATCCTCAGAAGACACAAGTTTGCGCGTTTACCGCTAAAAAGAACCCCTTTGTCGTATCTCCTCAGTTTCAAGGCACTCCACTTCTTGCCTCAGCCAGTATCGGTATCCTCGGAGTCGACATATCGAGTGAAGTGCAGTTTCGTGGTCACTTGGAAGAGAAGGCCAAATTGGCATCTAAAAAGCATGGCGTGCTCAGCAGAGCGGGACAGTATTTCATGCCGGCATACCGCCTGCAACTTTACAAGGCACAAGTTCGGCCTCACATGAAATACTGTTCCCATCTCTGGGCAGGGGCTCCCCAGTGCCAGCTCCTTCCACTTGACCGCATCCAGCGCAGAGCGGCTCGAATCGTCGACGACCGAGCCCTTTCCGATCGGCTCGATTCATTGGCACTGCGAAGAGATGTTGCATCACTTTGCATTTTCTTTCGCATCTACCATGGGGAGTGCTCTGAGGAATTGTTCGGATTAATCCTAGCCGCCAAATTTCACGAACGCACATCGCGGCAGAACTCCCGATACCATCCAGACCATCTGGATGATTGGCGGTCCACCACTGTGCGATTTAGAAGATGTTTTCTTCCTCGCACGACTTCCTTGTGGAATCGATTACCATCAGCGGTTTTTCCGGACCGATACGTCTTAGGGACCTTCAAGAAAAGAGCGTACTCCTTTTTAAAAGGCCGGCAACGCATCTGCAATTCCCTGGTGTTGCAGTTGTTCATGGGCAGCGGTAGTCATTTACCATCAGGTGAGCCGTATGCTCGTTTGCCCCCTCTCCTATAAAAAAAAAGCAATCGCCCAAATCTTCTTTTGGGGTTTAGACTGGACTATATTTAGGTTTACAAAGACTAAACTTCAGGCCTAAGTTTGTTCCGGTACTCGACAACGTGTTCCTAAGAAATATTAGCCTGGCCCGTGTATAAAGTATCGCCAGTTCTGTCGTCTTCATAATAATGAATGTTACTAGTAGGCAATATATGGCATTGATATGCAGAAAGCAAAGGGTAGGCGATAGCATGCAGGTTTGTAGAACACCAGCATTCACAGTCTTGGAGTCGGAGCATGCATCGTCGACTACGACCTTAATAATCCGATCTGTAAGAAAACTGGTGACGAATGGACTCAATCGCCTGCGGCAATCTGTGTGTTAGATAAACAAGAAGATCACCAACGCGAAACTGTACTGGCAGTCACTTATCAGCTGGTGCTCCACAAGGTACCGCAAGAGCTGGTAGTTAATAATGGACTCCATTATTTTCTTAAATCGTATAAAAAGCGCGTGTGCAGGGTGAGCGTGGGATCAGCGCGGAGCAGGAACGAGGCAAGCTCGTGGCGGGCGCGTGGCGTGGGCGAGGCGTGTGCGGTTGAACGTCGATAAATGCAATTTGAGATTTATTGATTTGTCATAAGACTCAAATTACATGCAACGAATTTCAAAGCGAGATAGACGCGGGTGCAAACGCGCGTGGCGTGAACAAAAACACCATATTCAAATGTCAAATCAATTAAATATGCATTAGGTTCCTAAATGTGTTTTATGTTATCTTTTAATTTTTAGACGTAATACAATAGTATCCCGATGAGATACTTTATTTAATACTACAGATGACGCTTAAAACTTCCACTGAATCAGTTAGGTAGACGGACATTGAACCACTTGGTGCATCTTTGCATTTTGCCAATAGAAAAAGAGAACTGTCAGTAGTGTTAAGTTTGGATAAGATATCATTTGCAAGACTATAACCAACCGTGGCGAAAAACTTCTTAACTTTGTCAAGAGAGCATTTAAACAATGTTTGAGTAAATCTGTGGAAGATTCTTTCTTTTTTACCATATTGCATATTTCCTTTACTGTATTCCAAGTTTCTTTAATACATCCTTTATTTTTTCCTTTATTTATGTTGGGAACTTAAGCGGGTACCGGGAGACTGGTGCAAAGCCGTGATAGTCCCAATATATAATGGAAAAGGATCACGGCAGGACTGTAAAAACTACCGTGGTATCAGCCTTCTTAGCATTGTGGGAAAACTGTATGCTAAGGTACTAATTGAAAGAGTTATGAAAGAAACTGATGGAAAAATTTGGGATGTGCAAGTAGGATTTAGAAAGGGAATGGGATGTACGGATCAGGTCTTTTCCATGCGCATTTATCGCCGAGAAGTTTTTGGCCAAAACCAAAAAGTTTTTTGTGCGTTCATGGACTTGGAGAAGGCTTATGACAGAGTGGACAGGGATGTGTTATGGCAAACACTGAACTCATTTGGGTTGAGCGCTGGTCTGATACAGGCATTGATGTCTCTATATAGGGACTCTAGTGCTTGTGTCAGGATCAACGGGGCCTACTCGGACTGGTTTGGCATCCATAAAGGTGTCAGACAGGGCTGTGTGGCTTCCCCGTGGTTGTTCAACCTATTTATGGACAGTTGTTTGGAAAATTTGAAAGTAGAAGAATGCGAGTTAAGAATGGGTGAATTAACCGTCAAATGCCTTTTGTACGCCGATGATCAAGTCATACTTGCATCGTCGGCAGCCGAGTTGCAAATGTTGGTTACATTAATGAACAGGACATTAAAAGAAAAGGGAATGAAAGTGAACGCAAGTAAGACGAAAGTTATGGTTTTTGAAAGAGAAGACAGCAAAACGATATGTGAAATAAGGATAGAAGGGGAGTTGGTAGAGCAAGTAGATGAGTTTGTATATTTGGGATGTGTGTTTAGCAGGGATGGTAGATATGATAAGGATATAGAACGACGAGTGAATGCAGGAAATAGAGTGAATGGGGCTCTACACTCTATTGGGAAAAGTCAGAATGTGTTCAAAAAGGCACGTATGGCAATTCACAATGCTGTGTTAGTACCTACTTTAATGTATGGTAGTGAAAGTTGGGTGTGGCAGAAGAAGCATGAGAGTAGAATAAATGCTGTAGAAATGCGGTCATTAAGGAGTATGTTAGGGATGAAGCTGAATGACAGAGTGAGAAATTGTTTAATAAGAGAAGAGTGTGGTTTGCAAGATGATGTTGTGACCAGGATTAAGAAAGGAATGCTTCGGTGGTTTGGCCATGTAGAAAGAATGGATGAGGAAAGAGTGACAAAGCAAATCTATGTTGCAGAGGTGAACGGCATAGTCGGGAAGGGTCGCCCTAGGCGAAAGTTTATCGACCAAATTGGCGATATATTAAAAATGGGCCAAATCAAGAATACCTTTAACCGACGAGCGTGTATGCGTAGGTATATGGATGTGGAGGAAGCGAGAGAGGTGTGTCAAGATCGTGCCAAATGGAAGTCCATAATCTCTGCCTACCCCTCTGGGTGACGGGCGTGAGTGTTGATGTTTTTTTGTGTATGTTTTCCTTTATTTTTCTCTAATAATACTTTAAATAAATTATTTTTATTGTTTTATTAATATATTTAATGTTTTCCGATAGTTTCGATATAAAATGTGTACCAATTGCTCATTATTTAAATATTATTTTGAATTTTTTGTGCCTTTTGTCTCTCTTTCGAATTGAAATTACGATTCCCAGAGTAAGCCATGGCTTGAGTGGTGTTTTAAGTTTAGATATTTTACTAGTAATTGTGTTCTTCTTAATAGCTTTTTCTTATTTTGATGTCAGAAGCTGTGCTGCTATATTTACATCATTAGTTGAGTATAAGTCATCCCAAGACTCAGTCACCAATATGTTATGTATGCCAGCAAGATCAACTTTTACTTTATTCAGAATTTGTGTTTTTCTACATATTTTGGTAAAATTCATATATAAAAAAATAGGAGAATGATCTGTAAATTCGTCAAAAACATAGATTTGACATATAGCACAAAACTTAACCATGAAATGATCCAAACAATTTTTTGTCGAGTTGGACTGTTTACAATAAAAAACAGTTGTTAAATTCCGAACGTAGCCATATTTCAATAAGCAGTTGCGAATTCATTGAGATTATCTGGCATAACATCACGATTAATGTCTCCAGTTAAAACAATATCACGTTTATTACGACAATTACTTAAAATATCATCCAGTGAGTTGATATTATATCAACTCATAGGATTTTTATAACATGGAGGACGATATGTGCAAATGGCAGGGAGAGTACCTTTTAGGTCAATTACTATACAATTACTATCGACAAATACGGCTGATAGGCTGTTGACTCAAGTTCGTTTCAAACATAGACAACCACGCCATCGGTTTTAATAAGATTAACAAGAGTGTGAAACATTTTATAGTCGTGAATGTCAGATGGTATATAATATTTATTTGTCCAACATTCAGTTAACATGAGCACATCAATTATAAAGTTAAATTTGGACAAAAAATAACTAAAACTAAAACTATCTAAGTAAGCATTAATGCTGCGTATATTAACAGTAAGACTTGTAATGGAATTCAAGTCTGAAATCAAATGAAAATAAATGGATAATAAGTCTAAGTCAGTTGTAACACCCACTTTGTTACACGCAATATGGCCCGATCCTTCAATATCGTCCATAACGATAGTATTTATAGGATTAACGTTAAATTATTAAAATTTCCAATGCATAATCCTTAGGAACAAGGTAGGGAGTGGCAAATTTGGATAATAAACAATTGTTATTACCTTGAGATAAATATCTATGCTACCATCAATAATTTTAAAATGATTTCGTAAACATTCGTCCATAAGTATGCAAAGTGATAAAAACTTGATTCATTGAAGAATTGTAACATAATAAAAAACAGATCCAAAACAACTATAAGTAGCAATAATGTTATGATACTCGTTAACCTTAAATATAAATAGGCATTCTGTTGTTAGTAGGTACATGCGTTAATACATTTATTTCATGTGTAAATTTTATTATAGAATTGTAACATTCAAGCTGCTTAATGTAGGATTAAATATAGTAATAGTATTTAAATTTGATATAAAGGTAATAGATAAATATTTTGGAAATATGATAAGTGTAGTGGATTAATATTTAAAAAGTAAAGTATAATATCATAAAAATTAATATCTAAAACAAGATTTAACAAGTCATATTTATGTGCGAGTTGTTTATATTGTTGTGTAATGGTAAATGTGTACAAGCAAAGTACGCAATTTACATAAATTAATAAGAGAAACACACGAATAACATTGCAACATACTATACAAGATAACGGTATCGTAACATTACATAGTCAGTTTTTAGTTTTGAGTTTGTCAAGGTCCACCTGTCCACTGTTGATTCGTATGGCCGGGCTGGATTCTGCTTTGCGTATGTAGACATTACCGTGACTCGTCCATATATATATATTTATAATTATTGTCATGATCGGAATTCCGAGCAATGTAATATAATCGCTTAATTCTCGGAGTAAGATTCTCCGAAATGTAAACAATCGCCGGGGGACCAGTTATCTTTAGATTCTCGGTTGTAATTTATATTTTTATTCTTCCTCTACTTTTTCATCGAGGTAAGAAGTTCTTCCTTTTTGTTGACGTTGGCAAATAGACGATTAAGACTTAGATTTAAGTCTAAAAATATTCCGTATCTCTCTATCTTTAGAGAGACATTGAGCTCCATGCAAACCTTTTTTACTATATTCTGGAGATCCAGCTTCATTTCCGGCTGATTTTGAGTAACATTTCTCATTTCAATACTGCACGATCGAGCTTTGCGCTCCAAACTGTCAATCCTGTCTTCTAGTGCTTTGATGCAGTTCAAGATAGCCATGCGATCAGCTTCTAAGATCTCCACTTTTTCTCGCATTTCCTCATACTTACTCGTTATAAATTCAAGTGACTTAAAATATCAGCATTTTGATCTTTTATTTCTTTTAAGGTATTTTCCAACGAAGATAGTTTATTTTCTTTTAATTGGTTAGTGAAAATGATGTCTTTAATGGACATATGAAATGAATTAAATTTTGCTTTTGTTGCAGTATATTTGATGATAACATTTCTTTGTATAAAAGCTTTTACAAAAATTTTATACAAAGAATTACTTCGCAAATATCCGCGTTATAAAATAAAATGATGTGTCTTACCTAATATGAAGAGCACCTCCCGCCCTCCATCAATTGCGTGCACTATCACCGTCACCACTAATCCCAGCACCGCTACTCCCAACACTACTACACTAGGCAAGACACACCACTGACGACAATACGAGACTAATATCGCCTCTACACGAGGCATCCTCAGGTGATATAGACTCTACGGTGGCTAACCGCTAAGTCTAAGGCTAAGTTGACTTAGCGGTTAACATTTCTTTGATTTCGTCCATATATTGCTTCATCTTTTATATATAAAAATTACGTGTCACATTGTTTTGTCCGCGATGAACTCCTAAACTATTGAACTGATTTAAATGAAATTTTGCACACTGTGTACACTTTGGTCCAACTTCAGAGATAGGATACTTTTTATCCCGATAAGTGACCTTCAATATTTTTTTAAGGATTTTTTCATAGAAAGGGTCGTCGGAAAGGGCAGAGCTACTTCTGCCTGGCCAGCTAGTATTCATATGCGTTTGCTCGTCATCGCGCTTGCCCTTTCTCCTGTACGTAACATTTATTTTAACGCTGGATAGCTCAAGCTCCGAGTCAGAGCGAGGCGGTGTACGATACATTATTATGTCACTGTTAGCTAGTTGTCAAATAGTACCAGAGCGGCAGAATAACTAATACTTATAATTTGCACTTAGTACAGATCATTCACAGATGTGTATCTAATTTATGCGCTCCTAATATTTTCGAACAATTAACTATTTAAAAATAATTATTTTTCTTTATCCACTGACGCGTCTTATCGCTACGGAAGCATGAAGAGAAGGGAACTGAAAACTTTTATGAGATTTTAATAAAATACTAGTGTTATCAGCGACATTGCTGAAAGCAAAGGCTATGATTTCTCTATTCCCATTCCCAACACTACCATTAATACTACTGATAGTTATTTAAACTGTTGTACTAGTTTTGAAACTAATTTTATGGATTTTATCGTGTTTATTCAGACATATCTTTACTTATTTTAATTCCCGACGTTTCGGGGGCTTTACAGCACTCAAGGTTAACGGAGGGACTGGAGCGTTTAAGAAACTGATATCACAGTTAACCCGAGCTACCTGTAGCCTTTCAATATTAGAAAGAAAGAAAGAAAGAAAGACATGTATTCACTGGAACTGTACACATCACAAAAATAAAAAATAACAAGTTAAAAGTATGGTAGTTAAAAATTACGAGAGTGTATAGCGCCAGTGCAAAGGTTATGACTCAGCGTAATGCTGCCATAACCAAAGAAACATGTACGATCCGCCTGGAAGTGTTTATGACATTCATTTCAATAATTATTTTATAAATTGAATTATTTCCTTGCTAATAAATATACCTACATATACATTTAGGGATATACACACATACATACATACAAGACATATTATACATAAATATATTCATATCATATTATATTCTATATAAAACTAAAAAGGTTTCAAAACATATATAAAAATAAACTTAACAACAAGCTTAGAAAATACACACTAAAAACAAACATATAATGCTCAACGATGCTGGAAGATAGGCTCAAGGTTGAGCTTTTTGTGAGTGTAATAAATGATTTTTATAATGGGATTTAAAATTGTACTTTGAATTACACTCACGAATAGGTGGAGGAATGTCGTTCCAGCACCTTGTAGCTATTTTTTTTTTTAATGATTTTTATTCAATATGGATTATTACATAATACTTATTGAAAGTCATTATTTTATTTACCACTGGTTCGGAAAATACCTCTGTCCTGGGAAGAACCAGCAAGAAACCCAGCGGGACTTTTTTTTTAAACATAATTTCACTTAACAATAATTTTGATTATACAATTTTAAATGAATTTTCATAGAACCAGCATGGTGGCGATCACCTTATTCCCAGGGGTTATTTTCATTCATGTATTCCTTGATATTATAATAACCCTTTTTGTACAGTTTTTCTTTAATAAAACTTTTAAACTTGTTTATTGACAAACTTTGAACATGTTCTGGGATTCTGTTGTAAAAGCGTATACATTGCCCCATAAATGAATTACTAATTCTGTGGAGTCTTGTAAGTGGCATTACAAGCTTATGTTTGTTCCTTGTGTTTAAGGTATGAACATCCTTATTCTTATTAAAGCTATTTATGTTTTTATGTACATACATTACATTTTCATAAATATATTGCGATGCCAAAGTTAATATGTTTATTTCTTTAAATTTTTCTCTAAGGGACTCTTTACAATTTAGATTATAAATTGCCCATACGGCTCTCTTTTGCAAAACAAATATAGCTTCAATATCAGTCGCATTACCCCATAGCAAAATTCCATAAGACATTACGCTATGAAAGTAACTAAAATACACTAACCTAGCTGTCTCAACATCTGTGAGACTTCTAATCTTTCTTACAGCATATGCTGCAGAACTAAGTCTGCTTGCTAATTTAGATATATGGGGGCCCCATTGAAGTTTCGCGTCAATAGTAATACCGAGAAAAACAGTGGTATCCACAAGACTCAACTCCTCCCCATTTAAGAGCACATTGGTTTTCGAATGTTTTATATTAGGTATTGTAAATTTAATACATTTTGTCTTACTGCCGTTTAAGAGCAAATTGTTGGCGTTAAACCAATGTACTAGTTTCGATAGAGCAATATTTACATCGTCATATTTAATTGACTGCCGTTTCAGTTTGAAAATTAAAGAGGTATCGTCAGCAAATAATACTATATCGTGATTGTCCCCTACAATATAAGGTAAGTCATTAATATAGATTAAGAACAGGAATGGGCCAAGAATCGAGCCCTGAGGAACGCCCATTGATACTACCGATCCGGAAGAACATTTACCATTAATGACGACTTTTTGAGTTCTGTTACTTAAATATGAAGTAATAAGTTTAAGCGCCAAATTTTTTACACCGTAATGTTGTAGTTTCCTGATTAATGTATCATGATGAACACAATCGAAAGCCTTGGAAAGGTCACAGAAAATACCTAAGGCATCTTGTGAATTCTCCCAGGCATTAAAAATATATTTCATAAGCTCAACACCGGCGTCAGACGTCGAGCGACCCCTTGTAAAACCAAATTAATTTTTATGAAGTAATTTATTTGTATTAAAAAAAATTAACAATTGATCCAAAATTATTTTTTCAAAAATTTTACTGAGAGTTGGTAGTACAGAAATAGGTCTATAATTAGCGGGGTCCAATGTACTACCAGATTTAAATAAAGGTATTACTTTACTATATATTTAAAACTACCTCTGAAAGCTGCAGAACAGTAAGTGGGATTGGCAAGCGGGTTCGTACAAGATAATAATGATGTTTTGTCGATTTCTCCATATAAATTTTTCACATAAATATAGGGGTGACTTAGTTTTGACAACATCAAATAGAAGATTAGCGAGGTATAGTTTCTGTCACGCTTTCATTTTCAAAATGCCTGCTTCATTGAAAAAAGGTGTTACACGGGACCGTTTTGGTATTGAGAAGCAGTATCGTGCACATGCATTTTGTATACGTTGAATTAGACGTTGTGACTTTTCTAAAATACAGGGTCCATACACTGTAATGCAGTGGTTTAATTTTGAAAGAACGAGAGATTCACACAGTCTAATTCTTAAGTCCAACTGAATGTATTCGCGGATTCTATATAACACCTTTAACCTATAAAAGCAGTTGCGGACAAGCTCGAGTACGTGTTTTTCAAAACGCCATCTGCTATCCATAACTAAACCGAGGTTACGAGCTTCACCTACACGCTCCAGAGGGATGTTTAACAACATGATTTTAGGGTTTTGATTTTCTAAAAATTTGATTTGGTTTTTGATCCTCAAAGCATATACTTAGTTTTTAGCGGGTTTAAAATGAGGGATTTTTTCTGTGACCATATTGCAATTCGATTCAGGTCCTCATTGATGTTACTACTCGTAATTGCGAAATGAAATTCAATTCACTTGAAACAGGAACACAGGAAAGATATACCTGTAGATCATCAGCATATAGGTGGTATTTGCAGAAGTGCATGCAGTTAGTTATATCAGCAGTGTAAACTATAAATAACAATGGTCCTAAGATAGAACCCTGTGGAACACCTCTATGAAGTGGTCGTTGTTCAGAAACAAGGAAAGACCCATTTGGTTGATTTAATATTACTTGTTGTGAACGGCCGCATAAGTAACTTTGAACACATATGGAAGATGTTACAAAACCATAAAACGATAGCTTAGATAGCAGCAAATCTATGTTAATAGAATCAAATGCTCTTGAAAAATCAAGCAGGGTAAGGATCGTACCTCTACCAGAGTCTTGAGATGTAAGAATATTGTCAACCACGTCAAGTAAAGCAGTAGACGTGCTTCTACCTTTTCTAAAACCTGATTGTAAGTCAGGTAAAATATTGTTAGCATCACAAAACTTGACGACTTGATTATAAATAACTTTTTCTAAAATTTTTGAAAGAAAGGGTAGTATACTTATTGGCCTTAAGTCTTTGAGATCCTTAGGACCATTGTTTTTAGGTAAAGGACGTACGAGAGCTATTTTCCACGAAGAAGGAAAAGTAGATGTTTCAATTGACTTATTTATGATTGCTGTAATGACTTTTAACGTAGCCGGAAGTGTTAAGATGATCATATCCCTACTCAACTTATCAATACCGTGAGCATTTGATTTTATTGATAATATAATATTTGCAACATATTCTTCACTTACATTGTGAAATTTAAATACATTACACCCATATCGATGAAACTCATATTGAGTTAAATCAGAAATGGTTAAATTATTATTCCCGGTAACATTAAGAAAATGGCTATTGATTATATTTGGGTCATCGAAAAACACAGGAAGCGTTGTCAATTGCTAAATGTTAGGAAGGACGGACCGTTTCAAGTTCTTCCACAATAATTTCGGACGGTTTAAGTTATTATTAATTTGACTAATGTTTGCCAAATGTTTCAAAGATTTGTATTGAATTTTATCGCTATCCAAATTAGTTTTCTTAAACTTTGCATGGCTTTTATTCCGAAGTTTCATGATGTACCGAACATTGCTAGTTAACCACGGTGAGTTTCGATCACGTACTGCTGTGGACTTTTCAGGTGCATGGATGTTAAATATATTTAGTAACAAATAAGTAAAAGTTGATACCATTTCATTAACGCAATCCATTTTAATTACACTTTCCCAATCTACTGAGGAAATCATATTATCAAAGTGAATGAAATTGATTTCTTTTATAGGTCTATAATTAATACATTTTAAATGAGGTTTGGGTTTAATTACTTTAAGGGTTGCCAGAATTGCTCCAAGATCATTTACATGGTTAACTTGTATGCCCTTGACTTCAGCATCAGTACAGACGAGGTCTATTAACGTCTAGCTATGAGATGTAAAATGTGTGGGTTCTTTAACATAGTTTATCAGACTAGTATAATGCAGAAATTGTTGAAGTCTCAAGGTCATATTATCGTTTTCATTAAGAACATTTATATTAAAATCACCCAATAACACTACATTGTCATAACACGAAAATGTTGCTAATGTATCAGTGAGAGCGTCGAAGAAAGTATCAACATTTACCCATTGGGGTCTGTAGGCTGTGCCTATTAAAATTCTAGTCGAGTTGATGACAAGTGATAGCCACATTTGTTCAACGTTCGACTGGAACACCACTCCTAACATAAAACCCGACACCGCCGCCACGACTACGCATAGAGGATGGACGGGGAATATGTTTTAGAGTATATCCAGGTATAGACGGTGCACGACCGGACTCTCCGGTCCTAAGCCATGTTTCATTTATAGCCATTAAATCCGGTGACAATCGCTCCAGTGCAACCTGGAACTCATCATGGTTAGTGCCAAGAGATCCCGCATTAAAAAGACCAATTTTCAGATATTTAGAATTGAATTAAAAGTCTTAAGAAACCACAACAGTAAATAACAGTGGACGTCCAGCCCGATTATTATAAGCGAATATACTCGACCGACTAAGAATAATAGTAAAACCTTATATGTTACAATTAGAAAATATAAAGACACACAAAAGCACCGAATGCGTGTAAATATTATTCGTAGATAAACATTTAACTCAGAACTAAATCTATTAAAATAACACGTAATAAAAATGTTGGGAATCATAGGACTACGGTACACTATACACATATAATATGAAGTTCCATTTGCACACGAGTACATATATATCATATGAATATTACCGACGTACAAAAATACATATTCAGGTATATATACATATTTATATGTGTTGTGTAGTAAGTGAAATAGTAATAGCATTTTATAATAATATTTCGTAAAATAAATATTATGTTGGTAAAATATTTGAGATGCATTAATAAGGTATATTAAGTCAAAGAAATAATGTATAATGAAGAATATTCTAATTGTTATAGATATGGCCATCATTTGTTCAATGAACAGTAGTAGAAACGTTGTCATCGACACACATAATACGACACACACCTCCAACGATAGAAACATGTTTATGTTAAGTATAAAGTTAAGCAAAGTAAGCGGCTTAGCCAATGAGAAAAACACAAACCACGTTAACATTAACAGTAGCAGTAGTAATGAAGTTACATTTTTACAAATTAGTTCAATTAGCACATTAATAATTGCACTAAAATTAATCAAAATTATTAAAAAACCTATACAAATAATACAGGTTGAAAGCCAAAGAAACAAAAGAAAAATTATATAACTAAAAAATAGAAGTAATGAGGTTACATTTTCATAAATACGTTCATTTAGCACATCTATATTCACACTAAAATTAAAGAACTTTATTAACAAAGTTATACAAATAATACAGGTAAAATACCAAATGAATAGAAGAAAAATTATATAACTATAAAATAGAGGTAGTGAGGTTACATTTTTATAAATAAGTTCTATTATCACATTTATAATTACACTAAAATTAAACAAAATTTTTAACAAACCTATACAAAAAATACAGACAAAATGACATAGGAATAAAAGAAAAATTATATAACTAAAAATAGTAGTAATGAGGTTATGTTTTTATAAATTGGTTCATTTAACACATTGATAATTACACTAAAACTAAACAAATTTATTAACAAACCTACGCAGATAATACAGGCGGAGTGCAAAAGATATAAAAGTAAAATTATATAACATAAAAATAGAAGTAAAATTTTAAAACATTTATAAAAACATGTAAAAACTTTTTTTAATTGGCTATTTCGAACTATTTTCTGATAAAACACCAAAAATACGTTCAATATCAGCAATAGATCGCAATTGGTGTATTTTCGAACTATCACTCTGTCTAGCAAATATACGTCCCTCCTTCGTCCAAATGTATTTCCAATTAAGACCTCTCCCAATATCACGTGCTTTTTCAAATAATTGACGATTAGTACTGGTAAGCCTCTCATTGAGATAAAAAGGTCTAGGTTCATGTGATGGGAGGCCAAGATCTGCTGTTGTAGCCCCACGGCGAACACGAGCATTTCGTAACAATTCGTCTCGAATAACTCGACGACAGAGGCGTACCACAATATGACGATGACGTGGGGGACGTCCCAGGGCTTGTGTTTTTAAATGAGAAAAGCGTTGACTATTTCCCACTCTACTGGCGCTAACTATGTCACTCTCTTCGAGCTGAGTGCCCAACTTGGCTGCTACCGCAACAACTGATTCATTGCTATTTTCCGGGATACAAGAAATCTCTAAGTCATTTAATAAAGCCTGTTGATCACGCTCATTAAGATTAACTTGTAACTGAGTTATGGTGTTTCGCAAATCCTGATATGTGGAAGGTAAAGTTTGGTTTTTTAAAAGACACAACTCAGCCTGTAGTTTTTCATTTTCACTCTCTAAAAGAGATATTTTGTTACTGAAAGACGATATGTCACTTTTTACCTCTACTAGTTGAGCAGATAAAAAATCTGTAGGTTCCGTAAATTCTTTTTTGAGTTTAGCCACTGCTATATCAAACTCTTGCTTAATCTCCTTAGTAATTGAGCTACGCATATGATTTAATTTCGTATCAAGAAGAGAAGAAAGTTGCTCAAGGGAGATATTAATACATTTGTCTGACTGGCATTGTAACATACTACTGGTGATGATCGTATTAGGTTGCTCAGTAGATAGCGCTCATTTAAGTCCCTTTGACCCTGAATAATATCCTCACATGACATGTCAGTCTGGTTAAGCGTTGATTCGAATTGTTTTCTAACAGGTGAATCGTCCTTAATACGGCGTGATGTTACATTCACACATGAAGAACAGCACCATGTACGCTTAATATCATGATTTTTACTCATAAACTGAGCCGTAGTAATATTTAGGCATTTATAATGATACGTGCCCTTACAGCGTATACAAACTAATAATTCTTCGCGACGAATCACTTGAGTACATGCTAAGAATTTCATGGTTTTGTATTATTCGTATAAATAATTTATACAGATAGTAAGCAAATGAATTCAATAAGCAGGTACTCGGTAAATAAACTGACGAGCCAAATGTGACCCCCTTGCTTAGCGACAGGCCTTTAATTAGATGCTGGAGCGAGCAAGATAGACTATGCGCAAATACAGGTCAACGACCGATACAAGCAAAGAATAGGTGTCACACCTCTCAGCTGACATTCACGGTACAAACAAATGCACGTAATTAATGCACTTTATAATGCACTTTGCACAAGGTTGATAATATTAATTATATCTTTCTAAAACACAAACATTAAATAGCAAAATATTGACTTTAAAAAAGTTTGAAATAACTTAACAAGCTGATTAGGAACAAAATAAAGTAACAGCTGACTGATAACCGTGTTTACACTTCAACGGATCGCGCGTGTTTTCTTGTATTAAATTTTGGCCCAAACCAAAATCAGAAAATAAGTCAAATTAAACGCAATAAAACCATTACCTAATAGTTTCATTCAATGTGTAAGTTTATGTAAATGTAATAAATCTTCATGTTCTTTAGTTCCCAAATTACGTATATTTTCCTGTTTACCAGTGGAAGACATATACTTTGTAATCCCAACAGCAGCTCTTTAGCTCTTCCAATAGCAATTGCGTTAATCGCTGTGCTTCACCAGTTGCCGTATACGCAGCATAAATTGTTAGATTTTGCCAATTTTTGTCTTTATGTTTTCTATCATATTTCATAAAGCTAAGACTTTTTTATAGAAAAAATAGTAACAAACGAGCACATAGTCCACCTGATGGTAAGTGGTTGCTGTGGCCCATAGACATCTACATCTATCCTCGATTACGAATCAAAATGCAGATGCGATGTCACCCGTGAGGACTAAGATAGCTCAGAGGTCGGAGAAAGACCACGCTCTAACAGAATATCAGCGTAAAGCTGTTGTGTTTCGTATGGAGAGTGTAGAGAATCGGATACCCTTTTTACTGAAACCGAGTCATTTCATCTTACTTATCAGAGGTCACAATGCTTTTGGCCAAAGTATCCACTTACCATCAAGTGAACTGTTTGTTTATTTATTTGCTTTGTATGTTTTCTACGTGGTAGAGCCATGCTGCAGCTATATTAGTAGTATAGTTGTAGCACGAACGGGTCGGCTCGACCGGGGAAGGACCACGCTCTCACAGAAAACCAGCGTAAAATAGCAGCTTAACGCTGGTGTGTTTCGTATGGTGAGTGTAGAGAACCGGAGACCCCTTTTACTGGCAAAGAGGCATTCTATCGAAGTCCTCACGGGTGACAACGCATCTGCATCTTGAGTCTTTATTGAGGATAGATGTAGATGTCTATGGGTCACAGTAACCACTTACCATCAGTGTGACTGTGTGTTTACTTTACTTTATACTAAACACAAATTCAATAAATCAGAGCAGTATATGTACATATATTACATACGTGGAAGAATCATGCTGCACCTATATTATGGTTGTAGCACGAATGGGTCGGCTCGACCAGGGAATGACTACGCTCTCACAGAATACCAGCGTAAAATATCATCTCAATGCTGCTGTGGTTCCTATGGTAACTGTGGTGAGTGTAGATATGGAGACCCCTTTTACTGGATATGAGGAATTCCATCTTATTAGTCCTCAGAGGTGATAATGCAACTGTATTTTGATTCTTAATTGAGGATAGATGTAAATATTTGTGGGCCACAGTATCCATTTACAATCAAGTAGACTGTGTGCTCGCTCGTCACCCTTATTCTACAAAAAATAAAGCTACACTTGTTTATGGATTTAAAAGAAAATATCCCAGGGTATTAGGTGAGAGCAAACTTTTAATCTGCATACCAGTTGGCACATTTTGCGAAGGAATAAAATAATTCCACACATTTGTCTTATGCTCTCAAAAAAACTTAAAATTAATTTGATTACACTTTTTTTCAAAATGTGAATAAAGGTGATAATTAAATATGAGTTAAAATAAATGAGACTCATTACTAAACACACAGCGTTATATAAACGGAACGCAACACAAATTAATTCATTCCAATTCAAAGTCCATGCCAAAGTCGGATCTAAAATGTTAATATATATTTTAATTGCGTTAGCAAGTATATGTTACTTCTGGTACTACTATTTGACAAGAACATTTAATTATTGGAAATCAAGAAATGTAATCGGACCAAAACCGGTTCCGCTGTTTGGCAATTTACAAGACTCTGCTTTGAGGAGAAAGAATATTGGAGTGGTTTTCAAAGAGATCTACGACGCCTATCCCAATGAGAAAGTAGTGGGAGTGTTCAGGATGACAACTCCATGTTTACTACTTCGCGACCTTGATGTGATCAAGCATGTTCTGATAAAGGATTTCGATTACTTCTCTGATCGAGGAGTTTCGTTCAGCGAGAAAGGATTGGGAAACAATTTATTCCATTCTAACAGTGATATGTGGCGGGTCTTAAGGAATCGATTTACGTTAGTTTTCACTTCCGGAAAACTTAAGAATATGGTTTATTTACTTAGCCAGCGCGGAGATAAGTTCATAGATTTTGTCGATGACATTTGTCAGAAGCAACAGGAACATGAAGTGAGCTCCTTAGTTCAAAAGTACACAATGGCGACTATCTGGGCATGTGCATTTGGGTTAGAGATCGACACAATTAGCGATACCCATAATTCCATATTCAAAAAGATCGATGACATTATACTCACACCGACATATATTGATGAGATGGACATGATGTTTCCAGGAGTTTTAAGAAAATTAAATATAGACCCTTTCCCCAAGGAAGTGTCAGAGTTCTTTGAGCGACTCGTTAAAAACGTAATAGAACAGAGAAATGGTAAACCAACAGATAGAAAAGATTTTATGGACTTGATTTTGGAATTGAGAGAAGAACATAAAATCCAAGGGCCAAAAAGAACCGGAGATGAAAATGAAATGACTTTAGAACTAACAGACGACATAATCGCTGCACAGGCATTTGTATTTTATGCAGCTGGCTATGAAACGAGTGCTAGCACAATGGCTTTCATGTTGTATGCGTTAGCGAAAAATCCCGACGTTCAAAATAAAGTGATCGCTGAAGTAGACAGAGTACTCGAAAAATACGATGGCAAATTGTCATTCGAAGCTCTCACCGATTTGAAATATATGGAAAAAGTTTTCAGTGAGACCCTTAGGTTTTATCCCTTACTTGAGCCATTACAAAGGAATGCACAAAAGGATTACAAGATCCCCGGGATGAATGTGACGGTGAGAAAGGGTCAAATGGTACTCATATCGTCTTTAGGCATCCAGCACGATGAAAAACATTACCCGAACCCGGAAAAGTTTGATCCCGAAAGGTTTTCTTCTGAAAATTCAAGTGGCCGCCATATCTGTGCATACCTACCATTCGGAACCGGTCCCCGAAACTGTATAGGTAAGTTTTTAGATCTTACATCATTCTCGCTAGTTGCAAAAAGTTATTTGCTTTAAATAAGTATCTATTTTGGTCTTGTATTTAAGTTTGCTTTTGCGGCAAGAAACATTTTTATTTCTATAGTCTTACTAAGGTAAGCATTTGCAAGATGTGCATAAGTTTTAAAAATAAAAAATTGCACAAAAATTGGAGCAGTGGAGACTTGTCAGAGCATACACATACGCTGTTCACGCACCCAGCATTCAGGCTTTACTATTTTTCTTCTTCTTATTTTTTATTTTATATGAAATGTCAGCAATGCTATTAACATTAGTAACATTCCGATTAACTACTTCTGGTAAGCTTGTGTTAGGAGTGGTTCACGACAGTAGTCGAATGGCGGATTCGAAACCACGACCTTATTGAGTTCGCGGTTCGCACCGTACCATTAAGTTATTGTAAATTAACAATGCAGTTTTGCTTTTCGTTTGTTTTATGCAAACTGCACAATATGACACACGTTATACGTTTTCCTGCCCATCCATATTAACGACTCAAGCCAAAGCACTGTGCGCTTAAAATCAAAAAGTTCAATTTTTCTAATAAAAATGTTTAGTAAGAGTTATTACACTACTGTAGAGTATATGATCAGTAATGACCCTTCGGAATTAGGTGATTGCTACCATGATGTTACTTAATGATTTCATACTAATTAAAAATATTATAAAGTATTCATGTATAAGATAATATAATGTATAAAAGGATTCAACTCGGCTGGGCAGCGTTCGGGAAATAACGACACATTTTCTCGTCAGGTATACCTCAAAACCTGAAAACGTGATTGTAGCACCAGTGCGTGTTGCCGCTACTGCTGGTCGTATAAGGACGCTCAAAGTCGCTGAGCAAGCTATGGAGAGGGCTTTGCTCGGGATTTCTTTGCGTGATAAACTAAGAAATGAGAATATCCACAGTAGAACTAGTGACCCACGAAGCCCAATGGATTAGTAAGCTAAAGAGGCAATGAGCCGACTATAAAGCTCGAAGAACCGACAACCGATGGATAAATTCTCGAATACTAGCCTCGTACGTAGTGTAGGGCGACCCCCCACCAGATGAAGTGACAACCTGGTAAGAAATGCAGGAAGTCAATGGATGCAGATGGCTCAAGTGCTTTGTGGCATTCCTTGGGGAAGGCCTATTCTCAGCAGTGGACTTGTAAATGGCTGTAATGATGATGATGATGATGATTATAATGTAAAAGATTTTTATTTTTTTAAAGACAGGGCAAAGGTTTTTTTCCCAACTAGTGGGAAAGCCTAAATGACTTTCAATAGTTATTCATGTAATCTATATTGAATAAAAATAATTCCATTCTATTCTATTCTTACAAAAGTTACACACAGCTATGCCGGTGGACAGACTAACTAATCTATAGTTTATTACGTGCACTGTTAGAGTTTCGCACAAGATGTTTTTGCACAAAAGTATTGTACACAAAAAATTTAAAGAACAAGTTGTAAAGTAAAAAATTTTGTACAACCGACTTCAGTATAAATGAAATGAGAACATCATCAATGTAGTCGAACTATTGGTCAGATCTTGATCAAATTTATACCACTTGAAAAGCACCACCACATGAAAAGCTTTTAAATAAAAGAGAATCATCAAAATCAGTTCACCTAGAAAAAAGTTATGAGGTTACACAAATAAAAAAAATCAGTCGAATTGAGAACCTCCTCCTTTTTTTGAAGTCGGTTGAAAATGGTGACAAATGAGCACATAGATCACCTGATAGTAAGTGGGTGATGTAGCCTACAGACCTCTATATCCATCTTTGATTAAGTATCTTAAAGCAGATGCGTTGTCACCTCTGAAGCCTGAGACATAATGCCTCGTTGTCTGTAAAAAGTGTCTCCTGCTCTCCACACTCACCAGTATTCTGTAAAATCGTGGTACTCAGCAGTCTTTCTGTAATTTTGGCTTATCGTTTGTAACCTTGATGTTTTTTGTTTCACAGGTATGCGGTTTGCTAAATTACAATCATCGGTTGGTTTAGCGAAGTTTTTTTCGAAGTTTCGAGTTGAACCATCAAAAAGAACCTTGCCAGCCATGAGGTTCGCCCCTCGAAGATTTATCATGGCTCCTGAAGGTGGAATTTATTTAAATATCATTCCGAGAAACATTTGAATATACTATAAAAGACTGGTGCATGAAGCAACCAGAAACTGGTAATTGCTTATTACATTACAAGAATATAAAAAGTGTTATTATTTTAAATTTAATGTGATAAAATTATACTGACTGTATTGTCGGATAATTTACATTTGCCATACTTATGTGTTTTTGTTAATTGTATAATTGTAGCTTGAAATGAACTTGAAATTGTTAATTGCAATTTTAAATGCTGATAAACCATGAGCTCGACGGTATAGGAAAACGTCGTAAAAACGTCTGAGACTTTCAGAAATTTAATTAATCTAGAAAATGAGACTTGAAGATTTAGAAATTTAATAAATCCAGGATATTTTAAGTCTGCGACATGCATCAGCAGCGCAATGGAATCTTTCCTGAATCCTCTCGGAGATGAGATGAGACCCCAGTTTCCGGCAGAAGAACCTTAGTCTGTAACTTTTACTTTATTTTAAATTTATTGTTTACTGTTACCGTAACAGCCTATTAAGTCCACTGCTGAACATAGGCCTTCCTTATTGTTTCATAGATGCCACGCTTGGCAAGCGGGCTGGCAAATGCAGTTTATTTTTATTTTTAGTCGTTATTAGGAATCTCCTCATCTCCTGATTTGTTTCCCTCTGTCGCCTCCTACGACACTCACGGAATAATATGAGGTATTGGATATTCTTACACCGTCATTGTCATTGGCAAATATATTATTTCCCGTGTCAATGTTTTTCAAGCATATGGTGACAAACGAGCACACAGTCCACCTGATAGTAAGTGGATACTGTGGCCTGTAGATATCTACATTTATCCTCAATTAAGAAATAAAATGCAGATGCGTTGTCACCCCTGACGATTAAGATGGAATATCTTGTTTTCAGTAAAAAGGTCTTCGGTTCTATACACTCACCATATGAGACACAGCAGCATTAAGCTACCTCGGTCGAGCCGACCCATTCGTGCTACAACCATAATATAGCTGCAGCGTGGCTCTACCACGTAAAAAGTTGAAGTGATATGCTTACTTGTAAAAAAATTATCTGCAATCGTATGCTCTGTGACTTTCACAATGGCAGTTGCTATCAAAAACATGCGATTTTTGCCCAAGTGCATTAAGGTTCATTGACAGAAATAGTATAAAGTATTAACAGCGCCCCTGGTATTTGATAAGGTTGCTATCAAGAATAAATGAATATAAATAAATTGATTTCTCATTGTCACTAATATGTTTGTGAGATATATTTGTACTGTACTTAATTACACTTAATACTGTACTTAATTATTTATTTGTAGTAAATTTATTCGACAACAAATTGAGTATCTAATGTTTGATGAGTATCATAGATATATAAATGATATAATAAGATAAATAATAATTAAAAATTAAAAATTTTGTATAGCCGACTTCAATATAAGTTATTAATAATAACTCAAAAACTATTGGTTTGACCATGATCAAATTCATATGGGACTACACGAGATGTATCAGCTTTCAAATAAAAAAATAATCATCGAAATCGGTTCACCCATTAAACAGTTGTGAGGTAACACACATAAAAAAAACATACAGTCTAATTGAGTACCGTCTCCTTTTTGGAAGTCGGCAGAAAATGAGTCTTCATTGTTGCGTCATAGTGCTTTGTGTTTATGGTCACGTACTCAATGTCTAACAGTCACTAATGGAACGAAATGGGGTGATACATTCGGCCATTTCATATGTAAGGGTATGCCCTTTTAATTTTTGGTATATACTGTTAAAATTCCTTTAAGAAAATGTTGAGTTAAGTGTAACATTGTTAGAAATTATAATAATAGAATTAGAACGAACACCTTTTTGATTTGCCGACAAAATTTCTATCAAAATAATAGGTTTTTAACGATTTACTGCTGTCGCGTTGTGCACGACTAAGTGGTTTCGTTGACTCAAATTGGTTATGTTTGAAGACTATTTACAGCATTTTTATGGTTAGATTACTGAAGATGCCTAAAGGTTGTAAGGTTGTACATATAAGTCATTTAAAATATGTAATTAGGTTAAAAGTTTTCTCATTCGTATGGTTAAATCACTTTATAACGTACTTAGTAATGCACTTAACTTTAATTTGGAGTTAGAATTTGATTACCTTAATGCTGTGTAAAGAAAAAGTGTAAAAAATATTTGAATATGCTACGCATTATGCCTACAGATGAACTACACTGCGTCCTCGAATAGAATAATAAAATAATTTTAGTTCAATATTTTTTTATAGAATTATGGTGACAAGCGAGCACAAGTCCTCTTAACAACAACAACAACAACACTTAACTTCTAACAGTGGTAGAGCCACGTGACAGCTTTTGCTGTCGCACGGATGGGCCGGCTCGAACCGGGGTGGTATCATGACCTCACAGAAAACCAGCGTGAAGTAGAGGTTTACCTCTGCGTTTCGCTTGGTGAGTGCAGGTGGCCGGAGGCCCTCTTTACTGGAAATGAGGCATTCCATCTTAGTCCTCACGGGTGACAACGCATCTACATATTGATTTGTAATAGAGGATAGATGTAGATGTCTATGGGCCACGGCAACCACTTACCATCAGGTGGACTGTGTGCTCGTTTGTCACCCTTATCCTATAAAAAAAAAGTCCACCTGATGATGAATAGTTGCTGCGGCTCATAGACATCTACATCCATCCTCAACTACAATTCAAAATGCATATGCGTGCATATACGTCGCCCGTGAGGACTAAGATAGAATGCCTCGTTTTTAGTAAAAGGGGTATCCGGTCCTCTACACTTATCATATGAAACACAACAGAATTAGCTGCTAATTAACGATGATGTTCTGTGAGAGCGTGGTCCTTCCCTGGTCGAGCCGACCCATTCATGCTACTACTGATATAGCTGCAGTATAGCTCTGTCACGAATAATAAGATTATTACATTATACTTATAGAAAGTATTTTTAGTAAATTTAGTGCTATCTGTGCAACACATAAAACACATTAGTACAGGGTTACCGTGCAGGACCGGGGCAGATCGACAAAGAGTATAAAATATTTACTGAAATGAACGGGTCTCTAGTTATTTTCAAGTTGATTTCGTTAGTTATTTAATATATGCAAATATTCTGTTAAATCTGGGATGTTTGAATATTTTAATTTAAATATTTATATTTTTTTAATTAGAAATATTTATAATATTTTTTTCATTGCGTATGCAATCCTCGAATTCAAAGGTTACGCAACTCGGTCACAACAAATCAGGTTCATGATCAAAACAACATTAATATTAAGAGTAAACAAAAATGAATAGGCCTGATAATATTATTGAGTATTTCAATACGTATATATAAAAATGTCCGGTATAAATGTTGAATAAAACAGTTCTTTTTTTAAATATCTTCATTCAACATGTATTGTTCGCGTAAATATACGAAATGATTAATCAGTAAAAGTTCAAGAAATAATTATTTGGTAAGAATAACAAATTAATTAAAATTGTTTATCATCGCCGTCCGTTAGCCTATGGTTCAAAATTAGTATGTGACTCAAATATCTACAAAACGACTTGATATTGACGAAATGAGTAAATAGTTTTTTCCAATGTCTTCAGAAACATACAAAGATGATTCCTTTCGAACATCATTTTTGTACTATTCTTTTTTCTTATAATAAATCGTTACAGCTAAAACCAGCAGTTTTACACCATGTACGAGTATATAAACTTTCCTTATGTATTTAATCGAATGCCCCAGAAGGAGGGTAATTTTTTCAAGAGTATAGACATACTCGTACATAGTAAAATTATTGTGGAAGTGAGAGAAGGTATAATTTGTTTCTTCTTTTTTTTTTACGGAATTAGTTTTTTTATAGTTACTGTTTTAACTATTAAGCTTGTCGTATACTGTTGTTGCTGTATATTTTGTTAAAGTGGGTATCACTTATGGATCTTACATATTATAAAGGGTTAAGAGATTTACTATGATTACAGACTGTAAGATTAATTTATTGTTACTTTAATAAAAACGGTGAAACCAGTAACATTAATTAAAGACAACATACTCATTCTTATCGCTCACAAAACTTCAGGCATTCCGACAATATTACCGTACATTCATCCGCAAACAGGTCACATTCAGGATTTGTGTCCAAAACATTAATTGCGGTGAGGACACGAAGTATAGGTTAGTGGCCACGCGCAACAATGCGTGCCCATGGTACGGCAAAAAAATTATGCTTGCGATTACAATATTTGGTACAAAAAATCGAGACAGTTCGGCACTCAGGTCTAGAGCGCCTATCTTTCCGCGAATTATTTTACTCACCATTACAATGAGCTCAAAGTACCAAGGAGAAATTTTGTGAAAAATAAATACCGATAGTATCTATAATTATATCCCACTAAAGTATTAAAAAGGCTGTAGCTGGGTGGGAAAGGGGAGATCTCCCGCCGGGCAAGGTGTTCTGACCGGGGAGCGGCCAACGCTCCGACTGGTAGTTCGGAGCTATTCTATATATACTGCTTTAACTTCGGAACTTTGTTAGCGCGATTTAGGCTTCGATGTGTTTTGCATGTGGCGCGACGACAGCGCCGCCACATCACCCCCCTGCTCAGACCGGAGGTCGATAGTGCAGTCAGTGCCAGGGATTGCCTTGTAGTATGCGGTGAGTCGAGAAGAAGGCAAGTAATCTGCAAGAGAGCCGTATAACAAAGGCGAGCAGTAACGCTCAAAGCCGTGCCGAACACTGTAGCGCAGAGAGTAGCTTGAAGGAACAGGAAGCATTATTATTCCAGTGCTGCGATGAAACTATGTAAAGCTAAATGGCTTGCAGAATGTGAAGACTGCAGACAATATCTGATCGGGAGCGAATGAATGGGGTAGTTGAGGATGATGAAGGTTTGAAGGTGTAGTTTCCGAAGGTTTGTTGGTTGCGTGTACATATCATGTCGGTTGGTCACCAGCGTTGCCGGGTGGAAGGAAAAGGGGAGATCTTCCCCCGGGCAAGGTGTTCTGCCCGGGGAGCGGCCAACGCTCCGATTGGTAGTTCGGAGCTATTCTATATATACTGCTTTAACTTCGGAACTTTGTTAGCGCGATTTAGGCCTTATTTGTATTTGTGGCGCGACGACATCGCCTCCACAAGGCCTTTTGGACATTTTCCAAAACAAGAATATAAGTACTTTTATACGGCTTCCAAACACAACAGTTACTTTCTTCTTTCGAGAGCACCAGAGCACTGAATATTAAGCGTGTTACGCTATGTTTACGAAACATTTCTTTAGCATTTCTGAGAACGAATCCCAAGCGTTTGTATAATTCCTTAGCTAACGTTATTATGACGATCAAGAACACAGCGCTTGAACTTATTACTTCATATTTAAATAATAGAATGCAGAAAGTAGAAAAAAAATTATCAATGGTAAAAGTTGTTCCGGCTCACCTGTACTAATGGGTGTCCCTCAGGGCTCGATTCTCGGCCCATTCCTATTTCTAGTGTATATTAATGACTTACCTTCTCTTGTAGAGGATAATCATGATATTGTATTATTTGCTGATGATACTTCCTTGATTTTTAAACTTAAACGTCAATCATTTAAATGTGACGAAGTGAATAATGCTATATCAAAATTAGTACATTTGTTTAACGTTAATAATCTACATTTAAATGGAAATAAAACTAAATCTATTAAATTTACAACAACGAATGTTAAAAATCTGAGTACCAATGTGTTTTTAAATGGGAAAGGACTGAGCGCTGTTGAATCTACTGTTTTTCTTGGCATCACTCTCGACGCAAAGCTTCAGTGGGGCCCCCATATATCCAAATTAGCAAGCAAACTAAGTTCTGCAGCCTATGCTGTAAAAAAGATTAGAGGTCTCACTAGTGTCGAGACAGCTAGATTAGTTTATTTCTGTTATATCCATAGCATAATGTCTTATGGGATTTTGCTATGGGGAATTGATTCAGAAACTATTTTTGTTTTACAGAAGAGGGCCATTAGAGCTATTTACAACCTCAAACCGAGAGAGTCTCTTAGAGATAAATTTAAAGATATAAATATATTAACTTTGGACTCTCAGTACATTTACGAAAATTTAATGTATGTTCACAAAAACAAAGGTAGTTTTAGTAAAAAAGTGATATACATTCTGTAAACACTAGGAACAAACACAAGCTAGTCAAGTTGCGGGAGCTGCCGAGAGCTTTTTAAAACTAAATACAAACTAAGACTTAAAACTAAATAAAAACTACGTGTTCACAGAGATAGATGTGAATTTATTCTGACCATTGTCTTTTACAATCCTTAATCCTATGCTTACAGTCTACTTAAATTACTACATACTCAGCGTTTATGTATTTATGCTGATGGATGCTTTATCTGTATTTTGGGTGGTGCTGGTGTAACCATAACGCCTCCCTCCTCAACTGAAAAGTTATCGGCAAGATTTGGATTCCGATAATTTTGCATACAATGTAAGAGCTTAGACTTATTTTTCCAAATTACAACAATAAGACTAATTAAGACTAATATATCATAGAGTAGTACAGTAGCTAAACTAACGCTTTTCTTATTCACTAAGCTTACACTTTAACTTTCCACTATTTCACTTTTCAGTTTGACAGTTTTCATCGATTTCCAAGAGGTAAGTGCCCTTTACAGTATTTCTTTGAGTGTCATCGCCCCACGTTTTTGTAAGCACTATTTCATTTTGTGTAAATAGGATCTAGTTAATAGGACCAATAGCCTGTATCTTAACACTTTCCAGCTCTACTTTTGATAATTTACAAAGGCTTAGACTTGATGCGAAGCTCATAAGTTGTTCTATGCATGTGTTTTCAGGATACTGCACGATACGGATAATTTCTTCACACAGGAACTGGTTTGCTGCTATCTCCTGACATGGGCCATTTAAGGATAAGTACGTGTGACCTTTCACCATGAGGTAAGGATATTTGGGAAAAATAACAGTTGTTCTATTATAGGTGGGATCAAACATAGGTAAAGCATATATTTTAAAATAACTGTATGTAATAGGTATTATCAGTCAGAGGGATTTCCATAATAAACGTTATTTGGTTTTCTTTTACATAGGCCTTAACAGACATAGATCTTTCTAAATTAACTAAATTGTTTTCAGTAATAGGATACAATAAACTGTTTGTTTGAGATATAGATTCTAATATTACTAATAATTCGGTGGAATTAACAATGGGTTGATGTAGAACGTGAAGTGTAGTAAATGCTAATTTCGTTTCTATTTCGCTTAAAATTAAGTATATAGTTCTAAACTTATTGACAAACATTTTTAACATACTTCAAACATATGTGGAGTATATGCTGTTATCATTTTTAGTGATTATATATTTTACAATTCTTTCTATACGTTTTATTCATTCATTTACAATGTTCATATTTTCCTGTAGAGATCCAGTACTATTTATAAGAGAGTCAAGCATCTCCGAGATTATTGTTATTTTCTTATTAGTGTGCGTTTGCTGGGTCTTTAATTGAGATATGAGATTGTCGTATTTTACTACATCATTGTGGTCTAAGTTTCCTGTAAGCGCTTTGATAACAAAATCTAATGGATTAATAAGACCGCGCTTGAAACGTATCGAAAGTATGAGTTGTTTAAACTTTTCTACAGCAAAGTTACTCAAATAATTTACTTGTGTGTTCATATTTTGAAATTCATTTACAATACAATACAATACAATACAATACAATAACTTTATTTCAGGCATCAAGGACTTAAAAATTAAGAACATTGGCCCATAGCAATATATACCTTAACCTAAAAATATATATGAAATATAGACATAACACTATTTAGGGAACTTTTTTCTTTGGCGCGTCCCTGTATCGGCGAAACACTACCCCAGAGGGCCAGAAATCGGGAGCGAGGAATGTCTCTTTATGTTTTGCAGGAACCTGGAGTACGTAGGATTTGAAGTTTGTTGACCTATTAGACTCCAGACGCTGCAAATATAAAGAGATCGGATCCTCAATGCGGCATCGGCTTCGTTCTTCCACGAAGCGCAGGACGTCTTCTCCCGACGTACTTTTGTCCAAACGGGAGATGTAGAGTTGTATGGTTGGCTCCACAGCACGCAGAGTTGTACTCGCGTTTATTTTCGCGGTCCCACGCTGGTTACAGACGGGTCGCGACCGACGTCTCTTCTCAAAAGTTGGGATGTCATCAGGGTCGGTCTCATTGAACAGCCTGAAGATGTCTTGCAGGTCTTTCTTACCGCGTCCATCCCTGTGACGTGTGATAAGACGGATTTGGGTCACGGCTGAATCTGCTAACACCTTCTTCGCTTGGATGATCTCGTCCTCGGTGAAGCTTGTCATCAGTATCTGCTCCAGAGATACCTGGTCCATGACGTCCAATTTTTGTTGAACAAAGGCCAGCAACTCGTGGATTACGACGGTTTCGGAACGTTTAGGTTGACACGCCATTTCGAGTTATTTTTGCGCAGTAGGTATGCTTACGCTACAAAAATACTGTAAGTTCGGCATTAGAGCCGTCACGTCATTATGAAGCGACTGCACTAACCGGTAGTAAAATTGCGACTGCGTTTACGTATCTTGTATAATTGTAGTGGCATAGCCATTCTCACATTTTACCAATGCAGAAGGCATGCGCACTCCATCACAGAATCGGGCATAATTTAATACTCCTTCACCATAAAACATGTTAGCAGGTAATTTTGCTCTAACTTCAGAACGAGGTGGAAGTATTACAGCATATTCTAAGCTATTGTGTATTATAGGTATTTTAGAAGAATTTGTGGTAAGTACTTGTTTCTTTAAATCTATTACAGCTTCCAACTGCTTTAATAAATCATTCCCAATTAACCCATCATAACGTGAATCGACATTATAAAGATAAAATTTATGTTCGCCATTATTTTGAAATATAGAAAATAGTGGAATTTTAATTACCTGATTGTGTTTGATAGATGCATGAGTGCTTATAACTTTAAAGGGTTCAGTTGTTATATAATTACGGTAGTATTGATGTGCTTTATCGGGGCTTATAAAAGAACTTAAAAAGAAAAACTTGAAAAAACTTAAAAGAAATTAAGTATATATACGTACGGTAGTTTTAGATTTATGTCGCAATTCAATTCTGTTATTTCAGGCGGTTTTCGGAGACTTTTACTTGAAAATTTTCAGTCTGTGCAAACATGTCATTATCCTCTGAATCACTATTTTCGTCGGACTCTATTACAGAATTTTCTTGTATGGATTCATCTTCATAATAACTGTCGTATATTTCCTCATACATGTAATTTTGAGGAAATTCGTAGGAATAGTATGATGGACAAATTTCTAATTCGTTTAGGCTGAAACCTGGTTGAAAAGGCTTTGGAGGGGCAGTTCTCATAGAAACATCAGTATCATTAGAAACCGGCTTATTATGCACATTATTATTATTATTAGGATAATTAAAACGCTGAGAGTTACCAAACTGTTGTGGTAACATTGGTTGCATGGGGCTATAGCCCGGGGGTTTAAATCCAAAGTTTGGTCGGTATCCAAAATTAGGTCGGTATCCAAACTGAGGTGGGTGATATTGCTTAGGGAAACTCATTTGCTGTTGAGGCTTATTTTGTGGTAACGGAATCTTCATTTGTCTACTATTGGGAATGCCAAACTTAAATTGAGGTGGTGTTCCGAAATTCTGCCTAGGGGGTTGGTTTTGTGCTAACATTGGTCTAAAACCTGTAGGCTGTGTTGGCATTGCGAACTTAAACGATGGTTGTTGCACTAGTGTACTACTAGACTGTGGCTTAGACGTATGGCTAGACTGTAACATTTTACTACGCATCTGATATTGGTCATAGAAGTTTACTTCTTCTAGAACTATACTTAGTGCTTCTTCTAGTGTACTGGGTGTTTTCAACCTAAGAATGCGCACCATATTTTCGGATAAATTGTATAAGAAAACCTGCAGAGCGGTGTTATTGTAAATAATAGTTTTACTTATTTTTAAGTTTTTATCACCAATTTGATTAACCTTCGATAATAGCACTGATTTAACGGATTGTATACGACCACAAAAATCTGTATGATTTTCATTTTGGTGTTTCTTTAAAGTTTCTAATTCTATGGCTAAACATTCCTCGCTACGTGGGTCGCCGAAGTGAGTTAAAAACAATTCCTTGAATTCGGCCCACGTCTCTATATCTTCCCGTTCACTGATAAGCGACGCAGCCTCGCTCGTAAGACGACTAGTAATGATTTGCATTATATATTCATTTTGCACATCGGATGATTTAAAGTTACTTATTATATATTCACATTTACGCAAAAATAAATTTAAATGGCGCTTATCGCCGCTAAATGTTGGTATTATTTTAGTTAATTCGTTAGGGATAAGTTTGATTTCCGACATTTTTAATAATTTATTCACTGGTTCTACACAAAAATAAAAAAATAATATAAAATGTTTATTATAACCCTACCAGTTCCACAAATGTTGTAAGGAAAATTCGAGTATAAGTAATATTCTATTATATATTAACGTGTCGAGTAATCTTTAAGTTAACAAACACATGTAGACACAATAAGAACTTAATATAATGTATAATACTTAATATAATATACTCTATAACTTTATTGAGTGATATGGGGCTTATTATTATGTACGTATAACAATTAAATTAATATTATTTTAATTTTTATTTAAGTAATATTTATTACACTTAATACTTTATAAAATTTACGTAAGATTAGTATTTGAAACCCAAATAACAGTCAAAATGGAAAATGTCTAATTCCAAGTTTACTAAGGGATATGAAGGAGGTGAAGAGTCGTACTCACCAGCCCGCAGTGCCCATCATCAGCTTCACGGCTCCTTATTCTCGACGAATTTGTTTTGGTTCGCTGGATCACCACGCTGTATGGATCGTCCGCCGATACGCGAAAATGAGTAAAATTATATACGCGATATTCACGAACGGTGGCACAGCTTTTCCGGTGATCCTACCGGCTGCGCCAGTCAAGTTGCGGGAGCTGCCGAGAGCTTTTTAAAACTAAATACAAACTAAGACTTAAAACTAAATAAAACCTACGTGTTCACAGAGAGAGATGTGAATTTATTCTGACCATTGTCTTTTACAATCCTTAATCCTATGCTTACAGTCTACTTAAATTACTACATACTCAGCGTTTATGTATTTATGCTGATGGATGATTTATCTGTATTATGGGTGGTGCTGGTGTAACCATAACGAGCTAGTGATACCAGTTTCTCGACTCCACAGAGTCTGTAATTTATTCTTGGGGAAATGTATACGCTATTACAACAAGGTCGCGGAAAGTGTACAGGCTCTGTCTATTACCAAGTTTAAACATTTTGTTAAGTTGAAACTGTATAAAAAGGGTTATTATAGTATAAATGAATACATGGTTGATAATAACCCCTGGGAATGAGATGATCGTTTCCAAGCTGTTTCTAAAATAAATTTTGTATTTATATAGTTTGTACAACTATTAATGGAAAATTTGCTTTTAAAAAAATGTCCCGCTGGGTTTCTTGCTGGTTCTTCCCAGAAAAGAGGTTTTTTTTCGAACCAGTGGTAAAGTAAAAATTACTTTCAATAAGAATTACACATGTGATCTATATTGAATAAAAATTATTCTATTCTATTCTATTCTATTCTATTCATGGAATATGAACTTTTGATCAAATATTGCCCACTAGGTCTTTTATAGTATCAGTCTAATTTAAAACATGATTGCTGATTTTATAATCGTAACAGATAGAACACAACTTACGACTGTAAGACATTGAGTAACACTTATCCAGGTTAAACTCCATTTTATTCTTAACACTCCACTGGAATTTAGCATCTCCATTACTCAGCACTGCCACGCAATCGGTTACTGATTCTATCTCCCTGAACATTTTTAAATCATCTGCGTACAGCAAACATTTCGAGTGTGTGACCACTGTTGGGAGATCATTTATCATAATCAAAAAGAGTATAGGGCCAGGAATCGATCCCTGACTGATACCTGAGCGCGTGTGATAGGGTCTCGTTTATACCAAACCTGACATACTGCTGGCGATCGCAAAGGTCTAATCTCTAGTCTGCAATTAACCTAAGAAGACCTGAGGAAAATTCTATGGCTGCAAGCTTATCAAGAAGCATGCTATTATTAACCCTATCAAACGCCTTTCGAAAGTCAAAATAAAGGACATCGATCTGGTATCCCCTGTCAATATGCGCAGACATGTAGTTCATCATCGATATTTTTCAATCACCACCTTATTCGAGCCTTTTGGTATGGGTGTTACTCGTGAAAATGTTCACTGTGGAACACCAAATTGCTCAAATACTAAGCTGGCGAAGCCGAAGCGGTTCATCTGTAATAAATAATAATCTATATACTCAATGTATTGCAGTTACCACTTGAAGATAAATTTGATATTAACTTTAATAAATACAGATTATGTTACAAGATTGTAAATGAAATTTTATATTGTATTGTTATTTTTTCCTAAATGACAAGGAAATTCCCATAGTTTTTTATTTATACCTAATGATATCGTCCTTCAAACCGAATTCCCAGGCCAGTCTCAACGGAGACTAGTCATCTACGCAGGACATATTTATAGTGCACGAATATGTGCGCAAGCACATGTGCACTCTATTCTCTCACTCTCACTGTCTGATGAGACCGCATTCCACCATGACAGGATAGAAATCAGGCGCAGGACGAACGGCTTTACGTGCTTTTTGAGGCACGGAGATGTAACACTGCTAACTTACTGCTATTGAGATTTTTTTGACAGAAAAATTTTATTCGCCATAAAGTGCATCTACTGTTGTGTTCCCCATTGAAAGTAAAGACAGTCAGTACATTATATTCTGTGAGACGTTCTATCTTAGTACTTAGAGGAGGACGACGCTCCTTATTTCTAGTAGCTATTGGCCATCAATTGTACCGGCTATGCTTGGTGGAAGATCTCCTACTTAGTGAAAACACTCCTGTTCTGCCTAGTACGTCTGGAGAGGTACCACTCTCTTATCCATTTCTGCCGCAAAGCTGCAGCAGTGCTTGCACTGCTGAGTTTTTTTTTTGCGCCAAGAAGCAATTGAAAAGGGCATCCCCCTGTAAACGAGAGGGAGGTGGTGAATGCTTTATGCATACTACGACAGCTGGTTGTCGTGGTTATGTGGGACTCAATGTGACTAACCTTACCTAACTACCCTAAGTGTACCCACTAAACACTACCTGTGAGACTGGCATTGTCTTATGAGGCCTTTCTGCCGAATCGGGAGCGACCCTCTTTTGGGAAAAGAGGGCGCAGAGATTTCCATCTGAAGAGTATAGAGAGTCAATATAGTTAAAGGCTAAATATTCACATATTATCATCTAAGTACAGGTGTTTATAGACTACAGTAGCCATTTGCCTTCAGGTACACTGTTAGTTTCTCATTTACAAAGACATGTCTGTTTTGAAATCAGACTGTGTAACTGCGTACCATCTAGGTTAATGCATGCAAGTACAATGTACTTCAACATTGTCACTGTTATTATGTAACTATGTTGCAGTACATTGTAGGCTGTCTGTTTGTACGTGAATAGTACTAAGTTATACGTACTCGTAGTTATATGTACAGCCGGAGACTTACAATTGTCACTTGGAAAAGTCGATAGTAACTTGTGAAGGTTATAGTTTTTATAGGTCTTATACGGTTGGAAACATAGGCCATACCATTTAATTGGTAACACGTGGTAAACGAGTACCATCTGCTGGAGATTTATTTATTTATTTATTTAAACTTCATTGCACCTTATAATATGTAAGTATAGGAACAAAAGTCAGACTTAATGCTAAAAGCATTCTCTGCCAGTCAACCTCAGGGTATTGATAGAATTACTTAGGCGGTTAAAAAGAAATATACATACACACATACAAACATACATGCATATATACATACATCAATATACACAAATATATAAATGTATATATTATATGAAAATATCATATAATACAAGATACATAATGATACGTAATATACTGATGAAACTAATATACAGGGCTTACAACTATAATGATGACGGAACTTAGCAGTTGTAAAGCAATTTAGAAAAATGATCTTGAACATTCTTCTTAAATGTTTGTTTGCAGGTAGGTTGTCTTAATTTTGTCAAGGAAAACCTCATTGAAACCAGGAAAACCAGCATAGTCAATAATAGGCAAAGTAAGAGATTGCACCAGAGTTATTTTTACCTTGACCGGAAGAAAGTTACTGAGACAGTTCAAAGTACTGAGCTAAGCAAAAACAGAACCACTCATATACTGCATTTGGGTGGACCAACTTAAGGTTGTGTCAAAGTAGACATCCAGATTTTTAACGTTGTCAGAATACGGTATGATAGAATTATCAAACGCAGAATACGGTATCAGAACGCAATGGACGTCGAGCTTACACAATAGTTGAGCACTACCAATTATTATAGCTTGGCATTTATTGAGCTTCACAATAATACCAAACTTACGAGATCAACTGTGGAGATTTGTGAAATCCATATTGAGTCTGCAATAGCGTCACATAAAGAGTTGACGTCTGCTTGAACATATATTTGTAGGTAATCAGCGTAAAGATGGTAAGAGCAGCTAAGTTGAGAAGAGATAAAGTTAATAAGAATGGAGAACAGAAGTGGAGATGATATTCTACTTTGTTGCACGCAAGTGAAGAAATGACAGCAGTCAGATATGTCACGATCATTAATGACAGCTTGCTGACGGCCACAAAGGTAGGAAGAAAACCAGTCTAGAGCAGTAGACGAAAATTTCAGATTTTGAAGCATGGCAAGGAGGATATCATGGTCAACCATGTTGAAAGCATTTGTAAAATCAATCAATACAAGTACTGTGACTTTTCTATTCTCCATGCCCTCCCGAATGTCCTCTGTGACTTTGAAAAGTACAGTGGTCGTGCTGTGTTGAGGCCAAAAGCCAGATTAAAACTGAGATAGCAAGTTATTTCTTCAAATAAAGGCGGACAATTGTTAGTGAACTAAATATTCAAGAAGTACTGATAGAAAGGGTAAGACAGAAACAGATCTATAGTTGTTGAGTTGAGTGGGGTTTGCAATTTTGGGAAAAGAAGTAATATAAGCTTTACGCCAAGAAGCAGGAAAGACCCCAGATAACAGAGAAATTTTTCTCTGTTATATGGGTCTTTTTTGTACACTGTGTATAGAACAAAGATCCATACAAACCTATATTTAAACGGTGAATCCCACCATCACCCTTCACAGTTAGCTACCGTGGGCAAATCTTTGTTGCAGAGAGCACGAGGGATCTGTGACAGCAAACACCTGGCCGCCGAGCTTCAGCACGTCAAGCAGGTTCTGCACGACAACAAGCTTCGGGTTCCGCGCCTACGTCACAGTGACCGAGTGAAGCCGGCCACAGTCGAGCGTGTGCCTGCTGTACTACCATATGTCAGAGGTGTCACAGACAAGTTGGCTACATCTTGAAGCGAGCTTCTATTAGAACATTCTTCAAGCCGCCGAAGAAGATTAGTCAGTTCTTACCATCCGTCAAGTGCAATATTCCTCTACAAGATGCAGGAGTATACAAGCTTGATTGTGAGTGTGGTCTCTCACATATAGGGCAAATAAAACGATCAATAAAAACCCGCGTAAAAGAACACATAGCTGACGTGAAGCACCAACGTTCCAGGAAGTCTACAGTTTGTGATCATATCCTAGACGGCCCCCGCCATTACATTAGATTTGATAAACCACAAGTCCTCGCGAAAGAACATCGATTCCTACCAAGGATGATACGTGAGGCTATTGAAATTAAAAAACATCCTAATTTCAATACAGAGGGAGGCTGGGTACTACCACCTGCTTGGGATCCTGTAATTCATAAAATTAAAACTAAACCCAAGCATACCACTGAAAGACTTCAAGACACAGTTAGTTCATTCTGCGTAGATCGGACCAAAATTAATAATTAAAAAGCTGAAGGTACTCCGGGTTAACTTTGACATCCGGACGTCAATCACCTCAGTCCCCCGTGACCACGGTTGCTGGAAAGCAACCGAAACGTCGGGAATATAAAATAAGTTAATTAAACGCGATAAAATCCGTAAAAAATAGTTTTATTCAATGTGTAGTGTTCGCGTAAATATAAGAAATCATTTACTATGGATTGTTTTTACTAGAAACCCATCACAAAATATTATTTGTTTATCTTTAGTAGAAAAACTCGAATAAGTGCTCCTGGTCGTTATCCAAATTATCTTCCATTTATATCCGATATATATCCGATTTATCAACCACAAGTCTCTCGTTAACAACGTTGTAAATATTGGGAGTGCGTTGACGAGGGTTGCGTACCTTATACTTAGAATCACCAAACGGTATTCGCTGAAGGTTATACAAAATTACGCACCAATCTCAGCAACTTTCAACGAGGAGGTGGTGGAAGTGTATGGGAATATATCTAGAGTAATACATTCCTCCAAAACCCACTATACGGAGTTAATGGGAAACTTCAACGCAACACCAGGCACAAGAGAGAACGGTGAGCTGAAGGTAGGTAAATTCGGACAGGGGCAACGGAATCCAAGGGGCATAAAGAACTCTTTCTTCCAGAAGTGGCCCCACGGAAAGTGGACTTGGTCAAAGCCCGACGGTTCAACAAAAAATGAGATTGACTTCGTTATTGTGATAGACAGCAACTGTTCAGTGATGTCTCAGAGATCGCGAAGGTGAAAACTGGCAGCAATAACCAAATGGTGAGAGGTACACTAACCTAAACGTTAAGTTGGAGAGGTCACGTCTAATGAAGTCAACGCTACGTCCCCCTTTTGCTCTAATTCAAAGTCCCGGAAACTTTCAGCTCGAGTAACAAAATCGTTTTCAGTGCCTAGAAATTTCGAAAATCGGAGATAGCAATGCAGAGGATGATATGAATGACAAGGAATCTGTCCAAGTGGTCGGAGCTAAGTTCTACAAGATCCACTGCAGAATAACACAAAAACTCTTCAAACTCACTCTTGATCTTATAGCTCTTAGACGGGACTTCACTTCGTCACATTTAAATGATTAACGTTTAAGTTTAAAAATCAAGGACGTATCATCAGCAAATAATACTATATCATGACTATCCCCTACAAGGTGAGGTAAGTCATTAATATACACCAGAAACAGGAATGGGCCGAGAATCGAGCCCTGAGGAACACCCATTAGTACAGGTGACCTGGAAGAACTTTTACCGTTGATAACAACCTTCTGTTTTCTATTACTTAAATATGACATAATAAGTTTAAGCGCTGTGTTTTTGACACCATAGTACTGTAGCTTCCTGATTAATGTCTCGTGGTGAACACAGTCGAAGGCCTTGGAAAGGTCACAAAATATACCCAAAGCATCCTCTGAATTCTCCCATGCACAAAAAATATGTTTAATAAGCTCAAATCCAGCGTCAGTTGTCGAGCGACCCCTTGTAAAACCGAATTGATTTTTATGTAGCAATTTATTAATATTAAAGAAACTTAACATCTAATCTAAAATAATTTTTTCAAAAATTTTACTTTATTTTACAGAAATTGGTCTAAAATTGGTTTTAAAATATTTAACGATATCTTTTGGCAGTACTCTATGTAATTTAAAAGTATTTGAACAAGCCTTTACATTTTGTTTGATCAATGATTCGGCGATATAGGAGAAGAATTTAATGATTTTGTTGTCAAAAAAGGAACATCAGTAAAATGTTTCTCAAAAGCCATAGCAACTTCTTGATCAGATCGCGTTAAATGATTGTTAATATTCAATTGAAAATCCGAGTTGTGCGGTTTGACCTTGCCCGTTTCACTATTTATTATTACTCCAGGTCATTTTAATTTTGTCGAATGCAGTTTTAATTTTGTTGCTTAAATGTAAAGCCTTAGCAGTGGAGCACACTTTTTTAAATATTTTAGAATATTTTTTTACATAATCTCTAAATATAACACTACTATTATATGATCTTTCATCATAAAGCTCGTATAACCTTCGCCTACTTTTATAAATTCCTACTGTCGCACATTCATTAAATGATTTGCGACTGTTAAAAGAGAAAGTTTTAGAAGTAAATATTCTACTAAATTCACAACTTATAATTTCAAATAATGTAGCATACAAATAATTAGCACTATTTTTAAACGAAAGTGATGGAAGTCTTTTTATTATATTACTTCTAAACCTCTCCAAGCGATGTTCATTTATTGGAACAAACACAACTTTCTTATTTTTCTTATACTAACTGTCCACAGTGATCTGAACTTAAATTATGAATAATTGATTTATGCAAGGGCTTACCATCTGTAAAAATGTTATCTATACAGGTCGCACTAGGCCCAGCAATACGTGTTGGTTCTAAGAATAAATTTACAAGATTATACGATTTAAACAATGAGCGAAACTTAATACTAATGGAAGAAGTTTCAAGGAGATTTATATTAAAGTCTCCACACATTACAACAGACTTGTTCTCTTTACTAAGTTTGAGTAAAACTTCTTCCACAATCCTTTCAAAATGGTCATAAGTAGCACATGGGGGTCTACAACAATGAGGTGCTCGAGCTCGATACAAGCCATTTCCACAGTTCGTTCAACAGAGAGGCTCACAATATCCTTGCGTTCTTTATATATTAATGATTTATCTGCTAATATTAAGGAGCCACCACGTAAACTTTTTTCTCTATTGAAGGAACTAACCACCTGGTGATTTCTAAAATTAAACATGAAATTATAATCTTTTAGCCAATGGTCAGTAATACAAAGGCTGTGTATATTGTTACTATTTAAAAACAATTCAACTTCCAATTCTTTGCCCAACATGCCTTGTATATTTTGATGCACCAGGTGTAAACAATTTTTATTACTTATTTGTGGGCTGTACTAGAGATTGCCTCTTTTGTCACATTCACAAATTTAAATTAGTTGGAACTGATTCCAAATTAAATGTCAAATGATTATGCTCAATAAAAGCAGTCTTGGTAGCCAGAAACTTGGCTGAGTTAAAAAGTAAATAATAAGATAGCACATTTGCTATCAATCTTAAATTATATTTGGATAAGTAATACCTATCTTTTGTCTAAAACTTTTTTATTAAATTATTTATGTCAATTACATGAAATTTATGATTATTATCATTACAATTATATGTCAAATTTAAATTATTATTACATATTAAATTATGCATTTGTATATTTAAATTATGTCTTAAATTATTTTCTTGTGGCAATCGCTGTATATAAGGCAGTATGAACAAGACAATTTTGTGTACATTTAAGTTATTAAGTTGTTCAATATATCTTAATAACTGTTTGTTGTTGACACTGCCTCTTCTATAGTCCTTATGGCAGAATTGCTGGAGAACTTAAGCACTATGCTCAATGACTTCAATAAGTCCTCCTTACGAAAATATCTGAAGATGAACATGGACAAAACAAAGATCATGTGCAACGTTCATTTCAAACCGATGACATTTAATTTGGTAGTTGTTGGGATCACTAAGCTCGAAGTTGTAAATGAGTATATTTACCTGGAACAAATAATCCGACTAATTAAGTCAATCGACGGATTCAACTTGGCTGGGCACTGTTGGCGAGATTACGACACATCTTATCGTAAGGCATACCTCAAAACAAGATTGTACAACCAGTGGGTGTTGCCAGTGATGACCTATGATGATGTGAGCGATGATCTGAGACATGGTCCTTCACTGCTAGCCGTATGAGGAAGCTCAAGTTCGTTCAGCGAGCTACGGAGCGGACTATGCTCGGGGTTTCTCTGCGTCATAAACTTAGAAATGAGGATATATCCTAAAAGATTAGTATGTTCAGCATACTAATCTTTGGCAACATTTAGGTCAAATAACCGACAACCGACGGGGAAACAAGGTTCTCGAGTGGCAGCTTTGTACCGGTAGGCGAAGTTTAGGGCAAACCTCCCCTAGATGAAGTGACAACCTGGTAAGACATGCAAGAAGTCGATGGATGCAGGTGGCTTTGGACCGTGCTTTGTGGCATTCCTAGGGGAAGGCTTATTTTCAGCAGTGGACTTGTGAAGGTCTCTAATGATGAAGCAGATGGTAGCACCCAGCCATCTTCTCTGAAATTAAGATGTTTTGATTTCAAAAACTTTGCGAATTATCTTTGGAAGGAAACGGTGTTCTTTAGCGATGTTATTTTATGGTGTATCATGTAGTGACGTGTGCGACATATGGTAGTACAATAGGCACATGCTCAATTGTGGCCGGCTTCACTCATTCACTGTGACGTAGGCGCAGGAACCGAAGCTTGTTGTTGTGAAAAACTTGCCTGACGTATCCCTCGTGCTCTCTAAAATAAAGGTTTACTCATGGTTGCTAACTGTGAACGTTTGTGTGTTTTTTCTATACACAGTGTAGCTCAAGGCGTTATCAGGATTCCGAATTGATAATACATCTAGAAAAGCTAAAGAATTATTTACCTCTAACTCCATTGTGAAGTGAATTTTAGAATTTATGGCGTTAAGATGGTCCAAATATGCACTTACTTTATTAATTTATTTTATAGAATAAGGGTAACAAACGAACACACAGTCCACCTGATCGTAAGTGATTGTTGTGACCCATAGATATCTACATTTATCCTCGATAAAGAATCAAAATGCAGATGCGTCGTTACCCGTGAGGACTAAGATGGAATGCCTCTTTTCCAGTAAAATGGGTCGCCGGTTCTCTACACTCACCATACGAATCACAGCAGTGTCAAGCTGCCATTTTACGCTGATATTCTGTGAGAGCGTGTTCCTTCCCCGGTCGAGCCGACCCATTCGCGCTATAACTATGGCTCTACCACGTATACAAGCGTCATCCACGTATCCCTTATAGAATGTTCGATTTACGGGAGAAGTAAAAGCAGCGCTTTCTTCTCAGTCTTTCATGAATATATCGGCGACAGTAGGAGATACAGGTAAGCTCATCGAAAGCAAACAATCTAAATAGAACTTTGAAGACGAGAAAAATAGAATTTTAAGATCAGCAGGTATAACCAGTTACCTGCTCGACCTTTCGCACTTTTCTTAATTTTCTGCAAAAGTTATTATTAATACGCCTTGTTTTCTTTCAAGTTAATAATCAAATTATCATAATACGTCGTCATCAACTTTGCACGATATGGCTGTGACGAGTTATGAATATTCAAGCTTTTGGAAGCAATTTACTCCATTTTGAAAAATAGGCAGATAACTCGTTTTATCAGGACACTCAATATAAAAAAGAAAGAATAAGAAATATTATTCAAGAACCTAAGTGAACACGACCGACTCGAAAACTGTGGGTCCATATTTTTTTAGAATAAAGGTATCAAGCCAACACACAGTCCACCTGATGTTAAGTGATGCTGTGGCCCATAGACATCTATATTTTCAAAATTATGTGGTAGAGCCATGCTGCAGCTATATTAGTAGTTTAGTTGTAGCACGAATGGGTCGGCTCGACCGGGGAAGGACCACGCTCTCACAGAATACCAGCGTAAAATAGCAGCTTAACGCTGCTGTGTTTCGTATGGTGAGTGTAGAGAACCAGAGACCTCATTTACTGGAAAAGAGGAAATTTTATACCCTATCCTATGCCAAAAAAGATAGGTTGGTACTGCTGAGGACTAAGATGGTATGCCTCATATCCAATAAACTGTCTTCGATTCTCTACACTCACAATACGAAATCAGTCAAGCCGATTCATTCGCGCTATAAGCATAATATTTATTTATGTTATCTACCGAGTGCTTCAAAAAAATGTATACACACTTTAAACTATTGTAGTTTTTCCGCTCTACAAGGCTAATGTTATATTTCTTCGCCAGGTGCCAGCATAATCGTCCCTCTATGTTATATTATCAGTTGGAATTTGTAATATCAACATGGGGGACGTACGTTTGAGTTTTGAAGAACGTAAGCAGGTTATTAAGTGGTACTGGAAGTTTGAGAATGTAAATGAAGTTCAAAGACAATGGAGAAGGGAGTATGATACAGAACCACCTTCAAGATTAACAATTACACGCATACGAGACAAATTCGAAGTTCATGGAACAGTGTGTGATGTGCATAAAGGTCATTCAGGCCGGCCTCGAACAGCTACAAGTGATGAGTCATCAACGGCAGTCTTGGAACTGTTTCAACGCTCTCCTAACAAATCTTCAAGGCAAGGGGCACGTGAAAGTGATGTAAGTGCTAGCAGCGTGCAACGCATTCTGAAGAGAGGCAAGTATCGTGTTTACATTCCAAGGCTGGTGCAACAGCTAAATGACGACGATCCAGATCGAAGGTTGCAATTTTGTGAATGGATTCAGGAGATGGTGATACGTGAACCGGGATTTATGGGTAGCATCATTTGGTCGGATGAAGCCCAATTCAAACTTAATGGAACTGTCAATAGGCACAATTGTGTTTACTGGGGTGAAGAAAATCCTCACATTACAATTGAAAAAGCTGTAAATTTGCCTGGTATAAATGTGTGGTGCGGTTTGTCTTCAAGGGGACTCATTGGACCTTTTCGATTTGAAGGCACTGTAACTGGTATTAATTACCTAACAATGCTTGCTGATTCCATATTTCCTGCCATTCGTGCATTATACGGTAATGATGATTTTTATTTTCAACAAGATGGTGCTCCGCCGCATTATCACAGGGACGTACGAGCTTACCTGGATCAAAATTTGTCGGGCCAGTGGATAGGACGCAGGGGGCCAATCGAGTTTCCAGCACGCTCTCCAGACCTTACACCACTGGATTTCTTCTTGTGGGGCACAGTAAAAGATGAGGTGTACAAACGTAAACCACGTAACCTAGACATTATTTGGAATGAGATTCAAGCAGTGTGTAGAGAAATCTCATTGGACGTTTTGATACGATGTACAGAATCTGTGGTGACTCGTACTCAGAATTGTATTGATGCTGCAGGTCACCAATTTGAACAGTATTAACATTTGTTATTTATGTTTCATTTACATTGGACTTTCAGCTTTCTATTTTCCTGGAATTTAACTTTGTAGAACGGTAAATAAATTTTCTATGGAAGTTCAAAGTGTGTATACATTTTTTTGAAGCACCCGGTATTTATTAATTTATTCATTTATTTATTCTTTATTTTTAATTGTATTATTTTTTGTAACAACTTACAACTATGGTAACAATGAGCGGACTAATATAGCTGTAGCTACCACGTACATATTACCAAGTTTTAAATTTTTACTAATTTTATTTTCCAAGTTAGAATACACAATTAATTTTTTGAGCATAATATTTCGTTGATTAACACAAGCCACTTTGTAGCGACCACATTAAAGGTAATTAAAATACAGTGCGCGTCATATATTTTGCGAGAGACAACTCATGATGTTATTTATAAGCAAGTATTCATTTACACACGATAAAACATGCTGGTTGCTTTTATCAAAAAAAAATACTTAACGTGTTTTCATTAAAAGAAACAGTCCATTGCGCAATTTAACTAATTCAGCCGCTTCTTGTACCGCCTCGGTTCTAAGTACCTACACCTGAGAAGAGATGTAGCGAAAGTGACCATGCGCCTAATTTCCCATATAGCGGTATTTCCTCTCTTCCAACGGACTAAAGATGGATCGTCGGGTCTCCTGTCATCGCTTCTAATCATTCCACCACTTAAACCAAAGGGAATGTTAACAAAGACTCGTCGGATATCGTTGTTCAGAGATTTATTCCAAAGTATAACCAAGATCCTTTGTATCTACCGACTTCAAAAAGGCGGAGGTAATCAATTCGACTGTATGGTTTTTTGTATGTTACTTAATTTTTTTTTTGGCTGAACCGATTGTTATGATTTTTTTATTTCAAAGCTTGTGCTTCACATGTGGTTCCATATAAATTTGATCAAGGTCTGACCAATAGTTTTAAAGTTATTCTCAATAATTTCAATTGAAGTCAGTTGTACAAAATTTTTAATTTTTAATTATAACTTTACGAGTGACAAACGAGATACCATTCCCCCTAATGATCATTGGCTATTGCAAGCCCATAAACACCTGCAACTAACTTTGAAGAAGGAAAATGTTTTATTGACGACTAAGAAGATATAAGTACCTTATATCCTGTGATTACATCCACTCCAAACATTACAGCCTATAAAAGTCCACCGCTGAACATAGGCCTCCCCAATAGATTGCCTCATAGAGGGGATATTTGCTATAGTTTAATAATTTAATCTCTCAGTGGGTCATATGCTCCTGGTAGATTATCTTCCATACATCCATCCATTACAGCATATAGTCCACTGCTGAATATAGGCCTCCCCCATTGATTGCCTCATAGAGGGGATTTTGCTATAGATGTGACACTTGGCAGACGGTTTGGCAAACGCAGTTAATATTTTGAGCTATTATCAAGAAGATGCTGCTGCTCATGTCCTGTTCCTGTTGACCTTTGTCGTCTCTTCATCATCATTACAGCCCATCACAAGTCCACTGCTGAACATAGGCCTCCCCCAAGGAATGCCACAAAGCACGGTACCGAGCTAGCTGCATCCATCGACTTCCTGCATGTCTTACCCGGTCATCAATCTATCTAATGGGAGGACGCTTTATACTTCATCCGCCGGTACGAGGCGGACGAAATTTAGGGCGTCGTCGTTTGTCGTCTCTTACGACATCCATACGATACGGGGTATTGGAAATTCTTACACCGCCACTACCAAGGTACTTAGACGGTACAGGCCAAAATTATTTTGTTTATGTTAGTTATATAATTATTCTATGTTGGAAATATCGGGAAAATGTCGAAAATATAGAAAATACAACGGAAGGTTAAGGAAAAAATCAGAAGTAATAAAATAATTTCCACAAGAGAACTGACGAATTGAAGCCCCGATTTAAGAAGCTGTTATATGGAAGTTACTTCATTCTTTCTAGTTTTTGAATCAGTGTTCACTTTTCATTGCGACTTTATTTCATTATTTATTCATCGTCATCATTAAAGCCCTTCACAAGTCCGCTGATAAACATAGGGGATCCTATATAACACGGTCTTGAGTCTGCATCCGTCGACTTCCAGTATGTCTTACCAGGTCGTCACTCCATCCAATGAGAGGTCGCCCTACACTTTGCCTACTGATACGAGGCTGCCACTCGAGAACTTTTTTCCCCAAACGGTTGTCGGCTCTTTGAGCTCTATGGCCAGCCCATTGCCACTTCAGCTTACTAATCCGTTGGGCTATGTCTGTCACTCTGGTTCTACTGCGGATGTCCTCATTTCTAAGTTTATCACGTAGAAAAACCCCGAAAATAGTCCTGACCATAGCTCGCTGAGCTACCTTGAGCTTCCTCATCCAGTCTGCAGTGGAGGACCACGTCTTAGTTCCAAAGGTCATCACTGGCAACACGCACTGGTTATACAGTCTTTTTTTGAAGTATGCCTTATGAGAAGATGTGTCATAATCTCGCGAACGCTACCCAGCCAAGTTGAATCCGTCGATTGACTTATTTAGTCGGACTATTTGTCCCAGGTAAACATACTCGTCAACAACTTCGAGCTTAGTGCTCCCATTGGTGTGACATGGTCGTTAAACATGATCTTCGTTTTGTCCATGTTCATCTTAAGACCTTCGTGGGTTCGAACCCGCCATTCGACTACTGTCGTGAACCACTTCTAACACAAACATTTTAAGCTTACCAGAAGTGGTTAAAGGGAATATTAGTAATGTTTAATAGCATTACTAGTATTTTTTTTAAATACAGGTTTGGCCACAGGAATATAAAATAAGATACAATTTAAATTTATTAATTAATAACTTTTCATGTAATAACAAGCAATAAGCAATAAATAAATGTCATTGTGACATCATGTCATAACATTTAATCTTTTTAATTATCTTTATTTTCTTTCTTTCTTAGATATAAATAATTTAACTAAGAAATTTTTGACTAGAGAGTAATCCAGTAATTTTATACATCACAGCATGCGTCAAATCCAGTAGTTCTAATTTTTTGCAGACTTGTTTATGATGTTGGCCCAATGAATAATCCAAGTTTGTGACCTTGAGCGCCGAACGCAAGCCGTTTTTTTTTTCAAATTTATACCCTATAAAACCCTAAAGGACTAGTTTTTGAAAAAACTTTCTTAAGACGTTTTTAAACTAGATAAATAATGTAATTTTTTGATTTTGAATATTACTCAATTTTCGAACAAATAAACTTATTTAATTTTGTTGTACTTATCTTTTTTACTTCATTATTCGTAGCTTAGCTTAAGCATCATACATAGTACAGGGGTTATATAATCAGGGTCAAAATTCATTCAGAACGACAGAAAAGCAAAAAATTGTGAAGTTCGAAAAAAATGACAAAATTTGAAAAGCTTAATCCCGGAAACTATTGGGTCTACGGAGACAGTTCTAGTATCATATTTTAGTAAATTTAGTCTACTTTAAAAAAATCTTTTTAAAAAACTAGTGCTTTAGGGTTATAATCGCCAAAGTTTAAAAAAAAATATTTTCACGGTTATTTCAATTTTTGACAAAGTTTCGTTCGGCACTCGAGGTCATAAACTTGGATTATTCATTAATTAGAACTACCAGATTTGACGCATACTACCCTATACTTTCAGGCGACAAAGTTAGTGGATTATAGGTATTATCTATCCAAACGTAATTTAAGGCAGGTAGCAAATGTGCAATCTTATTGTTTACATATTAACTCAGCCAAGGACCTTGCTATACAGATATCTGCTCCTTTGAGCAGTATAATGACTTCATATATAATTTGGAATCAGTTCCAAGTGATTCAAATTAGAGAATGAGACAATAGAGGTAATCTCTACCAGTCATAATAATTTAAATAATTAAGAATGTAGCTTACAAAATATTTATTGCGTGACTCTACAGAGTGATAATAAAAATTGTTTACACCTGGTGCATCAGAATATACAAGGCATGATAGGCAAAGAGCTAGAAATTGAATTGTTCTTAAATAGCAACAACATTCATATTTTATCTATTACTGAATATTGGTTAAAAGCTTGTAACTTAACGTTTCACTTCAGTAATCACCAGGTGGTCAGTTCTTTCAATAGAGAAACGGTTTTAAGAGGTAGCTGGTTAATATTAGCTAGTAAATTATTATCATGTAAAGAACGTAAAGATATTGTGAGCCTCTCTGTTGAGCGAACTGTAGAAATGGCATGTGTTGAGTTTGAGCACCTCATTGTTGTGAGCGTCTACAAACCCCTATGTTCTATATACGATACTTTTGAAAAATTTATGGAGAAAGTTTTTGTTAAGATTAATAAACAGAATAAATCTGTTGTAATATGTGGAGACTTTAATATCAATCTGCTAGAAGCTTCCTCCATCAATATAAAATTTAGATCATTGTTTAAATCATATGGTCTTTTTAACTTATTTTAAAGCCAACGCGTATTGCTGAATGTAGTGCAACATGTATAGATAACATTTTTACTAATGTTAAGCCGTTGCATAAATGCATAATTCAAAAATTGAGTTCTGATCATGAATGGGTAGACTCGACCGGAGAAGAATCACGCTCTCACAGAATACTAACGTAAAATAGCAACTTAACGCTGCTGTCTCGTATGGTGAGTGTAGAGAACCGGAGACCCTTTTTATTGGAAATGAGGCTTACCATCTTAGTCCTCACAGGTGACAACGTATCTGCATTTTGATTTGTAATCAAGGATAGATATAGATGTCTATGGGCTGCGGCAACCACTTCCCATCTGGTGGACTGTGTGCTCGTTTGTCACTCTTGTCCTATAAAAAATAGATGAAATGAGTTGCGGGTTCGAATCCCGCACGTATCAAGTATTTGTATGGAACAAATAATTGTTCCGCATCTATATGTTTATGCTTGTGAAATTTATGTATGTAAACTGCCACCACGATACAGGAGAAAATCCTAGTGTGATGGTAACATTTTCTAAAAAATACGTAAAATTTTCCGTGTCAAGCTTTTATTGTTGGTGCTATAGGACGGTGAAAAGATTGGATACAATAGCTTTACTACCGGTTATTTTTAATGGAACTGTTCTAGAAATACGGTATATTGATTCTATTCTAAGCGGAGAAGCCCAGCTGTAACCGGTACTTTTCGAGCTCTCTACCGACTCAAAAATTTCCTTCCACACAAGATCGAAACCATGCTTGAGCAGATTTTAATTTTTCATTGGTTTAAAAAAGTTGTTTCAAAATTCGAACTAATGATCTTCTAAATTCAAATACGACTATCTTCTCAATAAACGCATTTGATTTATTTTCAAGCATTTTATCGTTCCCAACTATGATGTATAACAATAAACCTTCTCATTCGTCGTTGCCAAAATCAGCGTGCATTTACTACCATACATTCTATCATGACGCCTTCGAATTCCCCCTACCTACTTAATCCTCTACTTTAGTATCGTTGTTCCAACCACGACAAACCTTCATTTTTGTATAGGATAAGGTGACAAACGAGTACGATATGATATGATGATATATCCAGCTATCCTCTATTAAGAATCAAAATGCACATGCGTGGTCACACCTGAGGACTAAGATGAAATGCCTCGTTGTTAGTTAAAAAGGTCTCCGGTTCTCTACTCTCAGCATACGATATACAGCAGCATCAAGCTATTATTAGAGTATTCTACGAGAGTGTGGCCCTTCCCCGATCGAGCCGACCCATTCATACAACTATGATATATTTGCAGCGTGGCTCTACACGAATAAATATTTTTGATATTGAATATCTAAAACCGATTTTAAGGATTATAAAATAAGTAACGATAAAATACGTTTATGCTATATCTATACACATTTTTATCGAACTTGAATGTATCAAAGGACACACAAAACAGTTTTACTTAATTTATTTTACTTAATTCTAACGTGCAAGAGATTTAAAAGGAATGACTTGAGAAATGAGAGAATCTGAACAAAGCGCAAACAGCCAACGAGTGCAAATATAATGCAAAATGAACATTAAAAATAATGTGTGAAACTGTTGTTTCGTGGTTGACAACAATTTGATACAAAAGTTGTTTTCTTGATATTAAATAGAGCTAGATTGTGGATAAGAATGGGTGAGCTAAGCGTCAAGTGCCTTTTGTAAGTCGATGATCAAGTCATATGTCAATGTTGTTATATTTGCTGATCAACAAGGACGGTATGTTTGTCAAATCTTGCAAAGACTTTTAGGTCCTTCATTTAAAGTTACCTGTTATTTTAAGCCCGGAGCTAAAATAAACAATGTTCTACAAATCAATACGTCTTTATCCGGCCTGACTATAAATGACATTGTTGTAATAATTGGTGGTATAAATGATACCGACCCATATCAGTTTGAAGTTGCTTTTGGGAACTATTTACAAACTTTATAAAAACCAAATGTTATAGTGTTGGAAGTACCCTATAACAAGAATTTGAATGAAAATAAATTAAATTACTTAGTTAAATATATTTGCAAAAGATACAAGAATGTGTCATTTATTGATATGGGTAACAGTAGTTATTTACCCTATAAGAAACATTTTGCCTTAAATATTTGTAAAACATTGTTAAAAAAAGGATTACATTTAGATTATAAACTACACTTTGTATTATATAACAAAGATATTGCTCGCAAATCCTTATCAATTAATTCACCAAATTAACATACCCAAACTGATGTAATAAATTATAATAATGATTTTAAAAGAGACGTAATAAATAATTATACTCAGACTGACATGGTAATTAATGCAAATAAGTTAGGTAATGATGATAATGTCTACATGGCTGTAAATGATAATTTAAACAATAACTCTAATTATAACACCCAAAATAACTCTATTTTTTTTCTCGTATAATTTTTTATTGATTTTGTACCAAAATGTAAATGGTTTAATAAATAAATCGGACTTATTGGCCTACCACTTACATGAGCTATCACAAAATGGTAAAAATATAGATGTGATATGCATTCCGGAGCATAACATGAAGGACGGTGATAATAAACATTTGAACATTGCTAATTTTCAACTGGCTACATAGGCTAATAGAAATAGTAGAAGAGGGGGGTCGTGTGTTTTAATAAGCAATAAATTGAAGTACAAAAAAGTCGAATTACATCAATATTCCTGCCCTTGCGTAGTGTTGTGGCGTGGAATTAATAGAACACGGCATAATTATTGTTTGTTTATATAGATCTCCGAAAGATAGCATAGACGCCGTAACTACCATTTTCTATAATTTTGAAGGTATGTTACAAAAAATTTGTAATTCTAGTAAGAAAAAACTTCTAATATGTGGGGATTTTAACATAGATATTTTAAAAAGTACACGGCTTTCTATTGAATTCGAAAATAAATTTTTAAATTTTAACTTACGTCCGAGTATTCGCGAGCCGACACTTGCCACTCTGTAAACGAGTACGTTTACAGAGTGGCAAGTGTAGATAATATAATTCATAATATAAGAGGAAGTAAAGGTAAAGTTATAGAGCTTGGGATATCAGATCATACCGCTCAAGTCCTAAAATGCCCTGTTAACAAATCTTACACTATCTCTCAATGGTGTGTGTTAAAACGGGATTACAGCGTAGAAAACTTATATAAATTTAAAAATGCTATTAAAAGTCTCAGTTTTAATAATGTTTATGAATGCCTTGATCCTAATGAAGCGTTTAATGAATTCAGTGAATTATTTAAGCTATTTTATAATCTTTGCTTTCCGACACATAAAATTAAAATTCCTATGAACAAAAAACTTACTTGGGCTACAAATGGTATTAAATTGTGCTGTAGACGAAAGCGAGAAATGCTATGGCATTCTAGACTACACCCTACTAAGGAAAATAAGAGAAAGATTAAAATGTACTCTAAACGATTAAAAAGAATAAATAATTTAGCGCAAAAATCGCGAAATAGTTATTATATTAACAATGCGAAGAATAAAACAAAAGCCACATGGAAAATGATAAATTAGAATAAATACAATTTCCCTAAATAAAAACTTGCTGAAGAATTTAATAATTATTTTATCAACGAAGTCCAGCCTATAAACCAGTTTAGTAAAGACCACTATAATTATTCATCCATAAATAGTAGAATGAACTCAATGTTTATGCTTGCATCTATTCCTCACGATATATATAAAATAATTAATAAGTTAAAAAATACTAACAGTACCGGTAATGATGGTATAATCACAAAAGTAGTTAAGTATGTGGCCGTTGAAATTTCCCCAGTTCTAAGTTACGTGGTTAGTCTATGTATATAAAATGGTACTTTTCCTAGTTGTTTAAAAATATCCGTTATAACTCCTTTGTATAAAAAGGAGGACAGACATGACCCTAAAAACTACAGGCCTGTCGCTTTACTTTCAATATTCTCCAAAATAATAGAAAAAGTAATATATAATAACTTATATTCTTACTTAGAAAGTAATAACATCTTAGCAAAGGAACAATATGGTTTTAGGAAATGTAAAAACATAAATATGGTGGTGACGCGTGGTTCAAAATTGGAATAAAGTGGACTGTAATAGGTAGTTGGAATTGGATTTCGTTGAAATTTGCAACCGACACATAAAACTGAAGGTACGCACCTGGAGAACGCCGTCAGCTTCTTTTCTTACTTGAGGTTGACACTCGCGTGGTACACTCCTAGTTTTCTTGCGCGATTTACACTTATTTTATACAAATCACGGCCGTGATTTTAAGCGTATGATAATCAAACAGATATGCGAGTCCCGAGCGTGACACAATATGCTTCCGCGTGCGGGCGTGTTCTTACTTAGACTTCTCTTTCTACCCGATTGTCGGTCGCAAGAAGGAATTAGTGGAATAAATGAAGGTATTATAGAGGAAATCTGATTCGTCGATAAGATTGACCAAAACGCGGAATATTTTAATTTGAGAAATGGCGGTAACATTTCCCCCCCCTTAAAGGGTCGCCTTTAAAAGAAAATAATAATAAGATGCGATAAATACAATTAATACTTACTAAAAATAAGCGAATACAAATATATATATATATATATATATATATATATATATATATATATATATATATTATATTACATAGATGTAAAGATGTAAGATGTGAGCGATGTAGAGTTTATTATTGTGTAGGTAACGGACACAAGCGCACCACTGGTCGCACGAGTGTACCCCTTGCCGTTTTTACTGTAGCGACACGAACTATACCGTCCTTAGACGGGTGAACCTTTACGATCACTCCCAAAGGCCAGGAGAGGGTCGGTGAGTTATCATTTATAATTATGACAACTGTGCCCACCTTTACGGGGACCGAGCATTGAGTCCATTTACGCCGCGCCTGCAGTTGATGCAGATATTCAGTTCTCCAACGACGCCAAAAGGATTGGACTAATTTATCTAAGAGTGTATGTCGTTGAAGTAAATTAATTGGCAAAGATTCCACATCAGGTGCAGGTAGAGAGCGCAATGGTAACGTATTCAAAAAGTGTGCGGGTGTTAAAGCCGTCGGTTCAGCTGGATCGGAGCTAAGCACAGTGAGAGGACGAGAGTTTAGTAAACATTCTATTTGAGCGAGGATTGTGATTAACTCCTCATACGCAAGGATCTGCTGTCCAATAACCTTAAAAAGATGGTTCTTTACACATTTCACCATACTCTCCCAACAACCACCGAAATTTGGGGCGGCAGGCGCTATGAACTTGAATTCAATGCGACTTTCGGCCAATTCTTCTTCTAAACGCGGGCGGTATTCCTTTGTGACAAAATTATATAAATCTCGTAGATAAGATCGAGTGCCTATAAAATTTGTTCCACGATCAGAGTAAAGACATTTCACGGGACCTCGTCGCGATAGGAAGCGCTTTAAAGCTGCGATAAAACTCACAGTGCAAAGATCCGTGGCTACTTCGATGTGGAGTGCGCGCGTAGTAAGACAAGTAAATATGCATAGGTAAGCCTTGCGAGTTTTAACACCTCGAGCTCGTATGGGCATATACAATATAGGGCCGCAATAATCACAGCCAGTATGAGCGAAAGCTTTCTCCGCTTGCGTGACTCTATGTCCCGGCAGAGCAGACACTAAAGGAAATCGAGGGCGCGGTTTTAATTTAAAGCAAGTGTTACACTTATTAATTCTAGACCGAATAATTCGTCTAGCAGACAAGATCCAAAATCGTTGTCTTAACAAAGACATGAGCAGCTCTGGGCCGGCATGTAAATATTTCTTGTGATAGTAGTCGATCAAAGACTCTACAAGAGCGTCATGACGCGGTAAAATAATCGGAAATTTGTATTCTGAACTTTCAGCGGAGTTGGTAAGGCAGCCACCAACGTGGATGAGGCCATCGCATAAAAATGGCTTAAGCTTCATTAGCGCGGGCGAGCAATTACTACCGGCTCCCAGCTGTCTAATGTCGAATGCAAAATGTCTTTTTTGAATATCGCCTATTATCATATGCTCTGCGGCGCTTATATCGAACGCGGTAACTGCTATCGAACCGGAACGGGGTAGTTTATTTATAAATCTGCAGACATAAACAAGGATACGCGTGAGTCTACTCCAGGAGGAGATGCGTTTTTTTAAGATCTTGAACTAAGGACGTTTCTGGTTCTGACGTAGTAATGGGGTGTGCGGTTATTTTCTCTTCCGGTACGTTGTCTAGCGCTATAGTATTATGGTCTGTATTAGTGATAGGCCACAGTGAGAGGTCTTGCGCGAGCCAGGACGGACCTTGTGACTATAATGGATGAGATATTAGCCTTTCGGGTGTAAGACCTCTCGATAAACAATCAGCTGGATTTTCTATTCCCGCAACGTGATGAAAATCAGCGGCTGGTAAATTGTCAATAATCTTGACGACGCGGTTAGCGACAAAAGTTTGCCAGCGGTGCGGAGAAGAGTTTATCCAACAAAGTGTGACCATTGAGTCTGTGAACGCGTACATATCACTAATATGATAGCGAGAATCGTAGGTGTCATGCACGCGTTTAATTAGTCTTGCCAGTAGTTCGGCAGCACAGAGTTCGAGACGTGCAATAGACAAAGGCTTCATTGGTGAGACCTTTGACTTGGCGCAGACGAGTCGCGTCGTAACCTGGCTTGCTTGAGTAATATGGGCGTATACCACTGCTCCATAAGCACGCTCACTAGCATCAGAAAAGCCGACCAGTCGTACAACGCAATGTTCGAAGACCCCCAAATGTCGCGGTATTTTGACGTCATTGAGTAGCGGTAACTCTATACAAAACCTTTTCCAGGTTTCGACTATTTGCTGGGGCGGACAATCGTCCCAATCAAGTTTCAATAGCCACAAATCCTTTATGAGAAGTTTAGCGAAGAGAACAACAGGCGCTACGAAGCCCATTATGTCCCAAATTCTAGCTACAGTGGCTAAAATGATTCGTTTTGAACACCTTTCGTCAAGCTTGGTTACTTTAAATTCAAAACAATCGCGAGATTTATCCCAACTCAAGCCCAAAATTTTAAATTGAGCGGTTTTATCAAATTCAAGAGGTTCAGACATCTAATATGACGAAGGCAGAGCGCTTAAGACCGAGTCGGAATTACATGTCCATTTTACTAAATCGAACTGCGCACGTTTAAATAACTCAATCAGCTCATTAGCAGCTGATGCAGCTTCCTCCTCTGACATAGCACTAAAAACGATATCGTCCATATAGATATAGCGAGAAGCAATTATCTTTGCTAACCGAAATGAATCTCCATCATCCGCAATGAGTTGCTGAATGACACGGAGCGCGTGATACGGGCTGGACCTAAGTCCAAAACAAATCCTATTAAATTCATATTCGGTAAGTTCTTCTTGCGGGTGAAAACGATATAACATGCGTTGAAAGCGACGATCGCGCTTATTCATTATAATTTGAAGGAACATCTGTTTACAATCAGCGGAAAGCGCGGTAGCAAAAAGACGAAAATTTAAAATAATTGCAAACAGATCACCTTGTAAATTGGGACCACTATGGAGAATATCGTTCAGTGAGCGGCCTGAACTCGATTTATGACTCGCGTCGAGAACCATGCGAAGTTTAGTAGTGATCTTATCTGTACGCAAAACACCGTGGTGTGGTATGACGTAAACGGGATAGCAGTTATCACTGTCAACAAGCGGCGCGGGTGACAGATAGCCCTTTTCCAAATATTCGTGGATAACTGAGTCATACGCGGCCTTAAACTCAGGAGCGGCTTCAAACTTCCTCTCCAACATCAGAAAACGTTTCCGAGCTGTTTCATAAGTATCACCAAGCAAAAATATATCATCTCGGAAAGGCAACGATACTATGTATCTGCCCGTTTCTTTGTCACGTTCAGTGGTTTCGCGAAAGAAATGCTCACACTCTATCTCAGCCGGGGACTGAGTGGACGGAGTTCTCAAAGGAGATTCATCTATTTGACAAAACCGTTTTACCAACGTATCTAGCGGGTCTTCCTCGGCGTATGCGGGTAATGTACTACAACACGTCAAGGTTACGTTTTCGCGAGCGGGAAGAGCGGGCACAGTGCCCATAATTACGTAACCAAGCGTTGTTTGTATAGCTGGCGGTACAGCAGAGTTATCCCTTACTATAGCGGGCAATAAAAGTTGCGAAAATAAAGAAGCACCGATCAGAACATCGATCTGTGATGGCTCAAAGAATTTTTCATCGGCCAACGGCAAATCTTGTAAGAACGGCATAGCGGATGCGTTGACAGGCATAGACGGTAAGTCATCTGTTATTCTATCGACGACGAGCGACGAAATATTATATCTTATGTTAGGGTTAAAACGAGAAGTGAACTGGAATGCTACAACTCCCTTTGCGTATTTTTCTGAACCCCCTATACCCTTTACCTTTATGTTGTCTTTATTTACTAATAAACCTAATCTATCACAACATTCCGACGTTATAAAATTGCTCTGTGATGCACTATCTAATAAGCAACGCACACTACGGCTCGTGCCATACGCGTCGGGTACCATATCATCATACCATCATCATCATCACCATATCATCGATATCAGAACCGTAGTGTATACATTGCGTGTAAATAAATCTTCGTATACGCAAGATTGCGTTGATAGCGGTGCGGCAATGGACGTTGTGCACAACGAAACGCTCTTGCTACGCGCATCGGGCGACGACGCGGGAGCAGCTGTTGTCGGTACGATCGCGCGCGTTGTACCCGATGACTCGGCGGCGGTGGTCACAACGCGAGCGTTAGCAGGTTTGAAAGCGTCAAAGTGAAGTAAACTATGATGTTTGCATTTGCAAATTTTACATTTAGAGTTAGAGTTACAAGTCCCTGCCTTATGTATAACACTCAAACAATTTACGCAAGCGTGTCGTTCCTTGGCATATTTATAACGGTCGTTCGCTGTCATTTTACAAAACGCCGGACACTTGTATAAATGATCATGCACAATATCCCTGCACAAACATTTGTATGTATCGGCCATAGCGACATAAGATTGCGGTTGTGGAACTTTTGCGGTGGGTCGGTGATTCGGGTTCGAATTCGAGGTCAAACTCGAATGATAAGAGCGCTGTAATATATTAACTTGTTCCTTTACATAGTCGGTTAAACTTTTAAAATTAGGAATTTTATCCTTTCGAGAATGCATTTCAAAAGAACGAACTGTTTCGGGGTCTAACTTTTTTAAGGCGGTATGTAATATAATAAAATCAGTTAGGTCGGGTGTTTGTAAGTTTTTTAATGCGCTAACCGCGGTTACGAACGTATGTAAAAATAATTCTAGGTTTCGAGCAGAAGAGTTAGAAACTGGTTTAAAGTCAAAAATTTGATTGATATAGGTCGATGCTAGCATGCGTTTATCATCGTACTTCTCTATAAGCGCGTTCAAAATAAGTTCATAATTCTCAGCACAAGGAGTAATACCGGCGAACACAGAATGCGTTTTGATTGTTAATTTACCTAGCAGGTAATACAATTTATCGGCGTCTGATAGGGACGGGTTATCATGCACAGTGGATTTAAAACTTGCATAAAATAAAGACCATGAGCGGATATCACCATCAAACGACGCTAGCTCTATAGGCGGTAAAGACGGTCGCGATATTGTGGCCGATCTCGGACATTCATTTCTTATTCGACTTGTAAGACGAGACATTACACGTTTTATATGACAGTATAGTACCTCGAACGCAACCCATGACTGATATTCCACCTTTGCTTCTGGGTAGACTTGCATATTATATAAATTGTACTCGGTTAATACCCTTTCGAAATCACTTCGTAATGCATCAATCGAAATCGCTCCAGAAAGGAACTCTTCCCTGTCCACCTCACTATCTACTTGTTGAGAGCGATCATAAATTGTTTGTAAGCGGTTAAATAAAGAATCGCGCCTAGCTATAGCTATATTCAATAACATCATTAATTTGGGATCTGGCGTTTCGGTCCTAGATTCATTAGTTTTTGACGCGCTAGTTTTTGACATTTTTATAATAAATATGTATAGGAAATATTAAGGTTATAAGTACAGTTTTAATTTTAACTGGCGAGAGATGGACAAATACACTAATAATTAGAGCGTCCTAAACACTTAATCTGTCGCGGAAATATCAGGTAGATTTATTAAACTGATCTAAATTTCTTCTTGAGCGAGCGGGTATGTAGACATTGTATTATGTATTGCGGTAAGTTATATAATAGCGATAAATATACGGCTTTAAATCAATGTAATAAATATATAATGCGTGTATATATGCGAGAATTTAAGTAAAATATTATATTTAAATGTTTCTAAGCATATATATATGGTTTTAATAATGCCTATTCTGCATCTGAATATTCCAACGAAGTGGCAAAAATGGTAATCGAATTGGAAAGGTTTTAATCCGGGCGAAGTGACCAAAATGGTGACGCGTGGTTCAAAATTGGAATAAAGTGGACTGTAATAGGTAGTTGGAATTGGATTTCGTTGAAATTTGCAACCGACACATAAAACTGAAGGTGCGCACCTGGAGAACGCCGTCAGCTTCTTTTCTTACTTGAGGTTGACACTCGCGTGGTACACTCCTAGTTTTCTTGCGCGATTTACACTTATTTTATACAATTCACGGCCGTGATTTTAAGCGTATGATAAACAAACAGATATGCGAGTCGCGAGCGTGACACAATATGCTTCCGCGTGCGGGCGTGTTCTTACTTAGACTTCTCCTTCTACCCGATTGTCGGTCGCAAGAAGGAATTAGTGGAATAAATGAAGGTATTATAGAGGAAATCTGATTCGTCGATAAGATTGACCAAAACGCGGAATATTTTAATTTGAGAAATGGCGGTAACATATGGCCATCTATGATTTTATGGATAAAGTGATCACTGGTATAGATAATCATACACCGACAACCGCTTTATTCATGGATATGACTAAGGCGTTTGATTACGTTGATTTAAATATTCTAGCGCTTAAACTGGAAAAATATGGAGTCCGAGGAAATGTGTTAAAACTTATTACGTCATACCTGAACGATAGAAAACAAATTAATAAAATAAAAAATATCAGTACGCGTTCTAATATTGAACTAACATACCTTTCGCAACAAAAGCAAACAACCTACGGTGTGCCGCAAGGAAGCGTACTCGGTCCTTTACTAATCCTAGTCTATATAAATGATTTACCGGAAGTGACTCAGTACCCTATGACCTTATTTGCTGATGACAGCACAGTCTTATTCACTTGACAAGACAAAGTCTCATTTGAAACGGACATAAATCAAAATTTATGCAGGATAATAAGCTGACTAAATGACAATAATCTTAAAATTAATCTAGACAAAACGCATATTATGTCATTGAAACAAAGGTCCCAACAACAAAAACTTAATATTCAATATAAAACTAAAATTATAAAGGAAAAAGAACATACGAAATTTCTGGGATTTTGGCTAGATAAAAAAATTACATGGAGAAAACATATTGAACACATGATAAAAAAGATAAATCAATACCACTATGCACTACATAACCTTTTAAAAATAACAAATCGTGAAACAGTCATAACCGCCTACCATGCATACGTCTCTTCAACATTGAGATATGGTATAATATTTTGGGGAAACTCCACAGGACGCGAATTAGTTTTTAAAGCGCAAAAGAAATGCTTACGAGCAGTATGCCGGTTGCAGGCTACCGATAGTTGCAAATTGCATTTCATTGACCTTAACATACTAACCGTGCCATCTTTATATATATTCGAAGTAGCAATGTTTGTTAGGAAACATTTTAGCATATTTGAAACCACTAATAGTAAACGTCACAGAAACACATTGCGTATTAAATCTTACAAAAAAGCGCTATATTCAAAAAGTTTCCTGGGTATGGCTCCTAAAATTTTTAATATACTCCCAAAAAACATCAAAGAGACAGATAACATAGACGAATTTAAGAAATTCCTTTCGGGTTTTTTAATAGAAAAAGCATACTACTCTATTAACGAATATTTTGATGACAAAATGAATAGTTTTTAGCACCTACAATTAATGTCCGATTTATTTATTATATTTTTATTTATTATATTATTATCATTATGTTATTAAGAATTAGATAATATATAATAAAAACAATAATTTATGCAATTTTTCTTAAACATACTAATTATTATTGAAATTGTAATGTTAATCAATATTTATATTAGTAATGCATGATCATGTTAACCAAATATTTGTATGCCTTCTAAGGCGAAACATAGTGATACTTACCATACATTTTCCACCAAGCTTGTAACTTTTTTACCTATGTTTTACAAATAAATTATTTTAAATTTGAATTTGAATTTGAATATTTGCATCGTCAGCGGCCGAGTTGCAAGTGATGGTTACATTAATGAACAGGTCTTTAAAAGAAAAAGGAATGAAAGTGAACGCATATGAGATGAAAGTGATAGTTCTTGAAGGAGAAGAAAGTAAAACGATATGGGTAATAAGAATAGAAGGGAAGTTGATTGAGCAAGTGGATTAGTTTGTGAATTAGTTTGTGTATTTGAGATGTGTATTTAGTAAAGATGGTAGATCTTTGTATGTAGATGTAGATCTACGTATATTTAAGGATATAAAACGACGAGCGAATGCAGGAAATAGAGTAAATGGGGTTCCACAATCTATTGTGGAAAGTCAGAACGTGTAAAAAAGGCACGTATTGCAATTCATAACGCTGTGTTAGTCCCTACTTTATTGTATGGTAGTGAAAGTTGGGTGTAGCAGAAGAACCATGAGAGTAAAATAAATGCTGTTGAAATGAGGTCATTATGTAATATTTTAGGGCTGAATCTGATTTTTTTATAGGGGAGGCCAAACGAGTGTGTGGCTCACCCGATGGTAAATGACTACCGCCGCCCATGAACAACTGCAACACCACGGAAATTGCAGATGCGTTGCCGGCCTTTTAAAAAGGAGTAGTTTTATTTTTTTGTAGGTCCCTTATTCGTATCGGTCCAATGAAAAAAGTCCGGTAAATTGCTAGTGGTAGTCAATTCCACAAGGAAGTTGTGCGAGGATGAAAACTTCTTCTAAATCGCACAGTGGTGGACCGCCAGTCATGCAGATAGTATGAATCTTATCTGGAGTTTTGTCGCGATGTGCGATGGTAAAATTGAGCGGCTGGAACTAGTTCGAAAATTTCCTAAGAGCACTACCCGTGGTAGACGGGATAATAAACGCAAAGAGATGCAACATCTCTTCGCTGTGCCAAGTCAATCGGAAAGAACTCGGTCGTTGACGATTCGAACCGTTCTGCGCTAGATGCAGTCAAGTGTAAGGAGCTGGTACTGGGAAAATGGGAAATGGGAACAGTATTCCATGAGCGGTCGAACCTGCAACTTGTAAAGTTGCAAGCGATGTGCCGGCATGCAATACTGTCCCGCTGTGCTGAGCACTCTTAATTTTTTAGAGGCCAATTTGGCATTCTCTTCTAAGTGACCGCGGAACTGCACATCAATCAATTTGTCGACACCGAGGATTCCGATACTGGCTAGGGCAATAAGGAGAGTGTCTTAAAACTGAGGAGATACAACAAAGGGGTTCTTTTTAGTGGTATATGCGCAGACCTTTGCTTTCTGGGCATTGAATTTCACTAGATTTAGTCATCCCCAGTCCGAAAGTTTGGTCAACAAAGTCACGACTTCAGACACAAGTTTGTTCCGGAACCCAGCGACGATCTCTACACTCACCTCAGAAAACACAGCACCATTAAGCTGCTATTTTTCGCTGATATTCTGGGATAGCGTGGCTCTTCCCCGTTTGAGCCGCTTTATTCGTGCTACAACCGTAATATAGCTGCAGCATTGCTCTACCACGTTATATTACATTTTAGTAAAACTCAATAACATTAAATATCTTGTTTAAAAATATACATTCATATACATAATAATATTCATATACATGTGTTTTGAAAATGGCCTCTTCACAATAGTAAATTGAGACAAATAGTAACGCTTCAGAGTTACGAATTCAAGTGTCAGTTACAAGAACCTTCAGTAAAAAGAAACACTTGCAATAAGAATTCCTAAGAGGCAAGCTGACCAAACTTTTTGCTGAAACTCTTTTCCAGTAAAAAGGGTCTCCGTTTCTCTATACTCACTATGCGAAGCACAGCAGCATTAAGCTGCTATTTTACACTGGTATTCTGTAGAGCCGTTTTAGCTCAGATGGTTAGCGCTTGCTGTAAGTTTCACAGTACGTGAGCAACCCGGGTTAGATCCCCGCCGACACCTATGAAATTGTTAGTTGTATTTTTAAGTGTTGATTTAACACGTGCTCGGCGGTGGAGGAAAATATCATGGGGAAACCTGCGTATCTGAGAACTAAGAAAAAATATATATCGAAGATATGTGAAGTTCGCCAACACGCAGTGGGGCAGCGCGGCGGACATTTCTTTGCCCAAAAAACCTCTCAGAAATGAGAGGAGGCCTGTGTCCAGCAGTGCGAGTATATAGACTGTAACTTTATTTTTCGTGGTCCTTTCCCGGTCGAGAAAACCCATTCGTGCTACAACTATAACTACACAATTAATATAGATGCATCATTGCTCTACCACGGCATGGCTGCATCATGATTTTGGATTGTATTTGTTTGTAACCCTTAATTTATACTAAAACCCCTGAGTTACTTCAGCTTATCAATAAATTTCAACCAAATCCTACCGATAAAATTTTTCACCTACCTAATTACAGACAATAAATTTATCATCATTTTGGCTCACCTGCAACGCTGGAAGCAAGAAAAAACATGCATAAGAAAAATTTATGATTATTACAAAAAGCGAGAAACACCAAACGATATAATAAAAACTTTCATGTATTAATAAACAATTATAACGATAACTCTAAAAGTACTGTTAGAAACTAAACGTGGATTATTTGAAAGCTGGTGCTTTTAATATATTAAAATCGGATCACCTAGAAAAATAGTTATGAGATTAACATTAGATATTACACCTAGCCGACCTTTTAGGCTCCCTTTTTGCGTCCATCTCGACTCTTGATGACGGCGAGACCACATCCCCTACCTTCCCGCGGTGTGAGTGCTCCATGCTGAATGTGCGGTTCTCACAGCGTTCGGTTCCCAAAGCACTCCTCTCCCTGGATATCCACAAATCGAGTGGGCTTGACGGTATCCCCCCAATTGTGCTGAGGACATGTGCTCCAGAGTTGGCACCGGTTCTAACGCATCTTTTCTGGTACTCCTACTCCCTAGCCGTAGTCCCGAAATCATGGAAGACAGCTTTTATCCACCCGATCCCTAAAAAGGACGTCCAAATACAGGCCTATCGCCATCACCTCCTTGTTCTCCAAAATAATGGAATCCATTATAAACTGCCAGCTCATGCGTTACCTTGAGGATACTTATTTAAAGTCATGCTTTTATCACTGGTTGGTAAAAATCCTGTGATATTGGAAGGACCAGCAAAATATCCAGCGCGGCTCTATTTATTAATTCATAATTTATAATAATGAAAAGTGTAGTCCAATTAAAATGTACATTAGAAACAGCATGGGTACGATCACCTAATTCCCAGGGATATTATCAGTTTTTTAATAAAAAAACAGAGGCAGTCATAAAGAGTGCCGACAGAAGTGAAAACTCAATGATATATGTGTATATACATGTACACTGGTCGCTATCCTACAGGTGACGCGAAGTGGTTACTAGCATGTCGAGGTCATTGGTGACGCGAACCCATCCATTTAAAATTTCGCTGCTTAAATTCAAAACTGCCATAAATAATAATGTATTAAAATCGTTTTTATTGTATGAATCGTTTTATAATCTATCATTATTTTATCTGAATTAAATACACCCGTTGATTTCGAACTAAAAATACCAAAAAGATACGAAACATTTGTTTTGAATTTTGACATTTTTTGACAAACTTCAAGTCAAAACCACCATATTGTCAGTTGTTGTCGGCCTGCCAGCGTCAATGCACGTTTTCGTGGAACCAAACTACCACATGTAAAAAAAAAACATGTAAGTTTGATTCATATTTTATAGTCAAAAGCACCATATTATGGAATGTGGTTGTTTTGAATTTAAAAGTCAAAGCTACACAATTTTATTTTAAGATAAAAGCGCTACATTTTGTAATATACTTGTTTTGCTTAAAAATTTATACAAATATACAATTAATGAAATGAAAAAAAAGTATAATACTTAAAAGTGATATTTAAATATTGACGGCTCCGTGGCGCAGTGGCTTATCAGTTGTCAATTATCAGTTGTTGCGCTGGGGGCTGCGGGTTCGAATCCCGCACGGAACAAGTATTTGTATGGCCTACAAATAATTGTTCCGGGTCTGGATGTTTGTCCTTGTGAAATTTATGTTTGTAAACTGCTTCCACGACACAGGAGAAAATCCTAGTGTGGGGCTGACGTTTTTTATAAAAAAAAAAAAAAATTAGACCCGTTTTTGGAATGTACATTCCATTATAGATTTTTTAAATTTTATTGCTCTGAAACTTCTTGTATGTAACCTGAAGTACCTTGATAGATTTTTTTTACCATACTGCTCAATACTCACAAGGAGAGTTCGTTCGTTTATTGGCATGATGTTATGATTTTTAAGATTTTGTACCCGTTTTTCGTTTAAATTCAATAATAAAAGTGTATATTAAAGTGTAAAGGCTTAGTTAGAAATTGATTTATAATATTCTTCAGAATAAAGAACCGAGTCCAAAGAATTCGAAATATTTTGAAGCTTGGGAGTCCCGTCAAACACCTAACAAAAGGGAAGTACATAATATTATATTTAATAAAAAAATTATTAAGTTCATCTTTAAGTGATTACGAGTATTAATGTGGCATGCCTTGGGGGAGACCTATGTTCGGCAGTGGACCTATGAAAGGCTGTAATGATGATGATGATAATAATGAGTATTAACATGTATTTACTAATTTTATAAAGAGGTTAATTTGAATGAAGTTATCTCTGGAATTAACGGCCTAATTCTTAAACTTCTACATTACTTTACTTTGGAGTCTGAAAAGGTATTTTAATTATATAATAAAGGTGATCTCGGAGAGCGAAATCGTGGTTAGTATTATTAATTAATATTATTATTACAATATCCTTTATTTATTTTCTTTGTTACAAAGAGAAACTGTGATTAAAGTGACAGTCCAGATTTCAACTATAATTCTAGCACAATGCCGCCTGTAAATTTTCTTGAAAATATATCTCAAGATAATAATGCCGTGGATCGAAATGATGTCTCCACAAATTCTATTCCAGATAGCTAGCCTGATATCGGTTTCTCAGTACTCGATGAAATAGATTCATTTTATGTTCTAAATAGTCCATCAAAAAAAGGCCAAATAAGTATATTGAAGAAAGTGACACTGCTAGCCAATCAAACATGGGGACTGATTTTTCATCAGACTATAGCGTTAAAGACCCCCAACTATTCAGGTGACTCAGATGGTAATATAAACTCGGATCTTGAAGAGTATTAATTTTCTTATAACCATAGTTCATTACCGAAACCTGGACCTTCGAGTGTGAACATTTTCCATCGCTCAGCAATTGTTTATGACCCAGTTGAATCCAACAGCAGTCAACAACAACAATGACCTACTTGTGATTATTATCGCCTATCTATGTACCAGACCAGTATAAAAAACTCATTAAGACGTCAAAAAAGAATGGCACCCCGTGCAATGTAAAAGAACTGACATATGAAGATTTTTGCGATTTAAAACCGTTAGCAACGGGAAATTACACGACAAGTGAAGACGGAAAGAAAGTGAAATGGGCAGATATTAAAATTATGAAAATCACCAAGGACAACAGAGATACATTTTTATTCAAAACGTCCTATGAAGATGAAAACTAATGTGGTACACACATTGAAAAAGAAAACTAAGACTGCAACAGTGCCAACTTTAAAGAAATTATATACTCAAAAACTAAAAGTTTCGGAGACAAAAAAGCAGGGTATCATAAAATTAATGGAAAAAATGTGATACTTAAAGATTATGAAAGCTTTTATGCAAATCATTAGATTTGCAGTGCATATTAATTTAATTTATTTTGTATTGAATCTATTTTTTTAAGATTGTTATGCTAGGAGTATTTATAAGCTTTCATAGTATTTTTTAGTTAAATTGTTCTTGTTTCAATCTGTTTAATTGTTTTTAGTTAAACCGTTTGTGTGTAACCTAAATAAGTTTTAATATAGATTATTATTATTATGGGGTATTTGTATAGTTTTCTCATCTGGTTGGGCTGTATAAATATATAATTGAAAATGAAAATGATAAACTTACATAAATATCAACAAAATAAAATAAATACATAAAAATTACTCATAAAGTTCCCAGTAGTGAAGAGGCTCGGGAGCGACTTTTGGTCGAGAGCCTCTTGAAATTGTCGGGCAAGCACAGCGTGACACACCACGAACCCCTTCAGCCAGTAGTGATGCAGCCCGTCGAGCCCCGGACTTTTCCAGTTCGGGGGCCTTCGGACCGCCTCAGCTACATCGTCCGGCGTTATAATGACGGGGTCCATGGGCGTAAGATTCGCACACTGACTCACCACAACTTCCGTCCAAGGGCCCTCGCGGTGGTTTACGGGCTCTGACCACAGGCCGCGCCAGAATGCGACAGTGTCGGCCTGATTCGGTGCTTGGCCCGTTCCACGTACCATTGGTCGCTCCAATGATTCATAGAGCCTCTTCTAATCACTCTGAAAGAGACGATTCTGGTTGAACCGTGTCGACCTCTCGGTATATCGCCGAATCCGCTTCCCCCAAGCAGCGATTCTCTGCTTCAGGTCGTCTATGCGCTCCGTCAGTTTTTGCGTTATATCCGGCTGGGACAAACTGATATTTGTCCCTGCAAACGCCATTCTGACGGTGCGCACAATTCGCAAAATAAAATAAATATATAAAACCCTGGTTTCTTTTCGACTTGTGGCTTTTATTTCATATATTTCATTGTTATTACACCTATAATTTATATGCAAAATTAACTTATCTCCTTTTGTTTAAAAGTAAAGTAAAGTTGCAGCCTATTTACATCCAACTGCTGGACACAGGCCTCCTCTCATTTCTGAGAGGGTTTTAGTGCAAGGAAATGTCCGCGGCGCTGCCCCAATGCATGTTGGCGAACTTCAAATGTCTTCCTAATATTTTTTTCTCATTTCTTAGACATGTAGGTTTTCTCACGATGTTTTCCTTCACCGCCGAGCACGTGGTAAATCAGCACTTAAAATTGCAATTAACGATTTCACTGGTGCCGGTGGGGATCGAGCCCGGGTCGCTCGAGTACTGTGAAGCTTACAGCGAGCGCTGACCATCTGAGCTACCACAGCTCCTTTTGTTTGCTTCCTTCTAAATATTAGTGAAAAATAACTAATATAAAGTTATAAAGGTTGCAAATACACATGTAGTGATGTACTACGCGTACCAATCGGTCATGATTTGGTTGAGAAATTCAAAAAATAAAATCTGTAAATTTTCAATTGGCTCTCCTGTAAAAATAATACTTTTGTTGTGATAGTTTTGTATTTAAGCAGCGATTTATACAGTTTTCATTCAAAATTTATATCTTTTCATTGATAGGATTTGATTGATTGACAGGAATAAGGAAAATATGCTTGATATTAACAAAATGAATAAATGGTTTAGAAAAATTGTAACTTTTCTAAACCATTTGTTCATTTTACAAACAGTCATGGCAGTTCAGAGGCTAGCGAGTCATTTCTACCTACATCCTAGCTTCAGCGGTGACGACGAGTAGTAAGAAAAGTTTATTACTACAAAGCATTATTTTTAGGGTTCCGTACCCGAAGGGTAACCAACGGTACCCTATTATTAAACCTCCGCTGTCCATAAGTCCGTACGTCCGTCTGCCTGTCAGCGGTCTGTATCTCATGATCCGTAATAGGTAGACAGTTGAAATTTTCACAGAATGTGTATTTCTCTTGCCGCTATAGCAATAAATAATATAAAATATAACAAAAATAAAAATATAGCGTGATCGTTCCTTTTTTGTGTTTTATTTTTCCTTTGTTTTACGTATTTTCTCCAGCGTGCAGTTTATTCCCGGCCAGTATGTATATACAGCAAAAGTTCAAGGATGAAATTGTTGTCGTAAGCGGTAACGCCGTGTACTAGTGACCACGATGATATTACTAATGCCACTTTATAAGTCGTTCTTAAAACTGTTCTTCTAGTTAGCAAATTGTTTTTATATTTACCAGAATATGGCGGACCACAGCTTCCTCCCTATAGCAGTAACTGTGTTGTTCGTCGCAATTTACCACTTATGTGTATACCCTGCAGCATATTTAAGATCTGGCATATCCTTCCTCCTCGATCCTCGATTAAGAAAAAAAACCTAGATACATTGCTGACGGGACGACAATCCCCGAGGACTAAGATGGTATGCCTCTTTTCCAATAAGAAAAGTCTCCGGTTTTCTACACTCAATATACCAAACACAGCATCGTTAACCTGCAATTTTATGCTGGTATTCTGTAAGAGCATGGTTATTATCCAGTCAAGGTCTGAGGGCTGAGGGTTTTCTACACGCACCATATGAAACATGGCATTTTGCGAGTATTTTGCACTGATAGTTTGCGAGAGCGCAGTACCTGGTCAAACCAAACTATTCGTCCTGCTACCTTAAAAGGGGCAGCGTAGTTATAACTGTCTGCATTTTTATTATAACGAGCAAACAGCCCACTTGATGGCAAGTGGATGATGTACCTCATAGTCAATTAAATGCTTTTTTAATTAAGAATTAAAATGCAGATCGGTTGCCACCCCTGAGGACTAAGATGGAATGCCTTGTTTGTAGTAAAAAGTGTCTCTGGTTCTCTACACTCAACATACAAAACACAGCAGCATTGAGCTGCTATTTTACGCTGGCAATTTGTGAGAGTGTGGTCCTTATCCGGTCGAGACGACTCGTTAGAGCTGCAACCATAAAAATTACAGCGTGCTTATACTACCTGAAAAATCTCGTCTCATCTCTATTTTCATTCACAAGCGTGGAGAGATGTAGATGTTTATAGACACCAGTATCCACTTACCATCAGTTGGACTGTGCACTCGTTTGTTCTACTAATTTTCATAGAATTAAGGTTTCTTAATGAGCTGTAAAAAGCTCGGTTAATTTTTATTAACAAATGCACTACAGACTTGTTGTAATACTAATGCAGTTAAATAGTGTTCTAAATTAACCACATTAAATTCGAACATTTAATAAATATAACGTTATTATGTCAAAGATAGTCTGCACGGCAATCACAATTAGGCGATGTCCAACAAAGCTGACAGCTTGGCCCACTCTGCATGCAAATTGTACCCGTTGGTGCTGGGTCTAGGTAACTTTAATTAATTTGTAATCAGACAGACAGACTACGGACTAGCAACTGCATTCTGAAATTTAATGAAGCTATCGACTTTAAATTAAAATAAATTTATTTATGTCTACATTCTTTATTGATAACTAGCGACTAGCCCCGGCTTCGCTTGTATAGGGTCTGTTATAATAGCATTATTCATAGTTTAGAAAATCAACGACAATATATGTTATTAAGGATTATTAAGGATAACTCAAAAACTACTGGTCAGATTTTGATTCAATTTAAATGAGAATACATGAGAAGCACTAGCTTTCAAAAAAAAGAATCATCAAAATCGGTTTTAACATACATAAACAGTACAATTGAGAGCCTACTATTTTATTTGAAGTCGGTTAAATAGTGACGGTCTTGCACATGATGAGCAGTATGCTCACGTTATGCATATTACGCCGCACGTTAACAGAATAGTTACACCGCCATCTGTCGGTACCCATAAGATCTTTCTGGAATATTCCATAATGCGGCGATGCAGTTCCCTTACTCCGATCAGAATATAAAAATGACAGCCACTACACAGAAATATAAAGATGGCAGTATAATTTTTTTAATACCACTTTAGTAAAGGTTTGTAACTATTTCCAACAATCATTCAATATTAAAATTGCGAGACAAAAACGTTAGAAATTTCAACAAAAAAATCTCTCAGATTCTGAACGAAAATCATTGGAGAGGATAGATTATAATAAGTTGAATACTTAAGCTTAAGTTTGCTATGTTAGAGGAACTTTTCCTAGCTTAATATAAAATTTTCAACGGTGAGTTATTGTAAGTAGATATAAATTAAATTTTATTTTTTTTGGGTTTTAATATGTGATAAAACTCCATTTCTTTCTCCTAAGAATTCTGACAGAATTTTTCCACGTTGTAGATGGCGAAGTTGCAGCTATATTTATTGTATAGTTGTAGCACGAATGAGTCGGCTCGGCCGGGGAAGGACCACGCTCTACGTCACAGAATACCAGCGTAAAATAACAGCTTAATGCTGTTGTGTTTCGTATGGTGAGTGTAGAGAACCGGAGACCCTTTTTACTAGAAAAGAAGCATTCTACGAGTATCTTAGTCCTCTCGGCTGACAACGCATCTGCATTTTGATTTGCAAACGAGGACAGATAGATGTATATGGGTCTCAGCAACCATTTACCATCAGGTGGACTGTGTGCTCGTTTGTGACTATTTCTAAAAAAAAGACATACTTTTGATTAAGAACCTAAATGCAAATGCGTTGTCATCGCTGAGGACTACGATGGATTGTCTCATTAACCGGAAAAACAATCTCGGTTTCTCTACATTCACTATACGAAACACAGCTTTAATCTGCTGTTTCATGCTGGTATTTTATACGTGGGCCTCTTTCTTGCTACAGCCATAACATAGCTGCAGCGTGACTCTAACACGTAAACAGAGTAATGGTAATACGAACCTAATACAACGTTCTCACAACATTGTGATATATTTAGCAAGTTTGGGTGTTTGGTACTGTCATATTATGTTGATGACACATGTCCACGAGTCAATCCCTTTCGAGTCACGAGTCTGTTCCTTTAAAAAAAAATTTGTTGTAAATTTCTCAGTTTAAGCAACCCGCGTTACATTTCAATTATAATTTTAAGTACTGATTTACCACGAGCTCGGTGGTGAAGGAAATTATTATGAGGAAATTTGATGGATATTAAAATAAACCTTACGTATGCCATAACCGTTGAGACAGCACAATGGACTCTTCTGTGATCCTTACACTCAAAAATGAAAGCAGGTCAGTGTCCAACAATGAAACTTAAATTAGCTGTCACTATTCTTTTAATAATCACCATAGAAGCTCGTAGTCCTCCTCGAAGAAAAATTTTACATTCACTATAATATTTTTGTTCGTCAGATTTTTTTAATTTAGCTTTCGACTAAAAAATCTAACAAAATATATTTTACAAATTTTAAGCCTTCAGAGTACTTACACTTGAGAGTCGTAATCACTTAATAATAATGTGCTGAAAACGCAAAGCTCGGGTCAATGATAAACGAGCTTTTATAAGGCCTCCATTGAACCGTAAAATATAGTATGTTTTAATTTCTTGTATTCCTTAAAAATAATTTTATTTATTTAAAGAAAAACGTAACTCACGCAGTAGCATTTTCTTCTGTTTCTTGAAGGCATTAGACAAACGATAATTGCAAATGGACCCGGAGCAGTTAATTTGTAGGCTATACAAACAATTGTTCCGTACTGAATTCGAACTTACGGCCCTATAGCGTTACAAGCCAATTTGTGTAATGCTTAAAAACAGTTTTCCTTCTGCTTTAGTTTTGGTGTGGCTATGAGGCTAAGTGTTTTCGGGGTTCAATCCACGTTGGTACCAATGTAATTGTTAATTGAACTTTTTTTAATTTTTTGGTGTAAATACACAATGGCAAAAAGAAAATATTTTATTAAGAAATTAAGAATTTGTTTTTTTCTTTTATATTAACAAATTAAGAATTTGCTTTTTGAATATACTATTTCATAAAATATTGAGAACATTTATAATCTTTAAATGCCAGTTCACTAAGCCATTTAACTGCATTTTTGAAATTCGATTTCAAAATTAGTTAGAATCGAGTAGAGATGACTAATAGCTGATTTTTTACGAATTATTTTCAGAAAACTTAAAAATGTTGCGTGACGTCGCAACGTGATGCTGCAATATCTACGGAGTTAAAGTTGATATAAGACTGAACAATTTGGCAGCGAGCGGTTGCAATTAGTTAAATTTGAAATGCAAATTTATCACAGGAACGGCGGTAAAGGCAAACATCGTACGGTAACCTGCTGATAAATAAGATACTTCGAGGACATGTGAAGTCTGCCAACATGCAAAAACAATACAACAACACGCACATGTTAAACTCGTGATACCATACTTACCATCTTGATGATGGGCGGTCCACCACTGTTCGATTTAAAAGAAGTTTTCTTCCTCGCACAACTTCTTTGTGGAATCGACTACCACCAGCGATTTTTCCGGACCGATACGACTTAGGAACCTTCAAGAAAAGAGCCTACTCTTTTAAAAGGCTGGCAACGCATCTACAATTCCCCTGGTGTTGCAGTTGTTTATAGACGGCGGTAGTCAATTACCATCAGGTGAGCCGCATGCTCGTTTGCCCCCAGTCATGTAAAAAAACGCACTAGAGCTGGTGTGGTGTGAGTGCGGCCAACAAATTAATGTATAACTCTTTCAGAAATTAGAATAGAATAGAATAAACAGAACAGATTAGAATAGATCTTTTTTCAATGTTGATCATTACATAATACTTATTAAGTCTTTTTTATTTACCACTGGTTCGGAAAATGCCTCTGTCTTGGGAGGAATCAGCAAGAATTCCAGCGGGATTATACTTTTAAACATAATCAATCACTTTTGGAATATTTATATTTTTTACAATTTTTCTATAAAAAACTTTTAAGTTTCTTATTGACAAACTTTGAACATTTAAGAGGCGTGTATAGGATTTACTTATTTATTTTTAGGCGACTTCAAAAGAGGCGGAAGTTCACAATTCGACTGTATGATTTTTGTATGTATTTTTTTATAGGATAAGATCTGTTATTGTCTTCAATTATAAGAGTAGTGTCATCAGCGAATAAAATGCCTTTGCATTAAGTGAAGTCGGAATAATAAAGTCCCGGTACACTGCCTTGCGGAACTTTGATCACTTTGTTTTGCCTTACTCACTCCGGGCTCGGCCGCCGTCGTGAGTGGCTTACTGTGTACACATGCCTAGTAGTACAAGCTTAAAAGGGGTGCGCGCGTAAGTTTTTAAATGAAAAAAAATTCATTCTATTTGGTTACTCCTAATTCGATCTTACTCTCTCATCAAATTTTACATTTATGCACACCTGTTAATGGTACTCGTATTCTCATTATTTGTCAATTACTAAACTATATTAAAAATTATAATATATGTCGGAGCGTCTATAAAATACCCGGTTGGATCGAGGTAGAAGGGAGGGTATATCGAGAAACCCCCTTTTGTGTATGTAGTATAAAGTTCACTGTAGGTGCCGTGCGCGGGAGATTCCGCTTAAGTCATTCAACGAGTGTGATCATTCGACTAGTGCTAAGATAGTGTCGTGGTTCTGTTCGTTGTGGTAATTCTTCTAGTGCAGGCAAGGAGAATTGGTGTTGCTGAGGGGCTGCCCTGTGTTACATTGAGATAAGTAGTGTTGCTGTCGGTTTACATATTTTGGTGTTATCATGTAATTACGTACCTCACGTTACACTGGTGTGTAATTGTGGCGGAGACGGGTTACGGTGTGGTCGAACTGTAATTTCACTATACTGAATGTATAGTGCGTTACGTTGTCTTATTACTGATAATGATTAATTGCGTAAGCACGAGAGCAAGTTGAACATCCGCTCTCACATTTTTTATTTTAACAGTTAACGCTATCCTGATGTATTTCCGAGATCAAAATTGGGATCTCCTGTTGAATTCTCCGACATCAGAAGTGGGATCTCCTGTTGTCATTTCCGATATATATATATATATATATATATATATAAATTATATAGTTTATTTGCAAAATGAGTAGTTCTAATTTGTAAAGTGTGTCGATGAGGCACTTGGCTAGCCTAGGACGCTGTCGACATTTAATTCGCCTCTGCCTCCAGACTTGATGGAGTGACCTCAAGGTGTACTTCGGTGACTGGACTGGAACTCCTTTATGAGTAGAAATAGGTGTGACAAGTTTGGGCTCGTTTTGTTTGCACATCAAAACAGACCATAGATTCATTCTCTGTCAGATGTAGGACTTTAATCTTGCTGACAAGTGCAAGGTGCTGTAAAGTGATAGAAACATCGGGAATATAAAATTAGTTAATATACGCAATAGTATCCGAAAAGAATCGTTTTATTTAAATAACCCTGTATATTTTTAATGTACTCACTTTTTCACAAGTTTTTCGGACCGATGGGAATTACAGACCTTCAAGAAACCTTTTTAAAATGCCGGAAATGCACCTTCAATTCCCTCAGTGGTACAGTTGGTTATGGGCTACAATAGATACCTTCAGGTAGCTCGTATACCACCACTTCTATAGAAAACAAAACAAACATTTACAATTTATCTTCTGCACGTATTAAAACTATAGTCGCTCAAATTTTGCAAATGAATTTATGCATTTAGCCCACAATTAACTCTCATTTAAATTACATTCCATCTTTTGAAATGAACTGCTCAACGTTGTGAAATTTTGTTTTATTATGTCGAAATGCTCACAAATTTGAAATACAACAATTTTATTAATTAAAATTCTTTGTTTCGTATGAAATAAAATTTAAAGTTAATTAATTTCACCAGCAGCGATAAATGAAATTCAAAACATTAAATCAATAATACGTACAGCCACGCGGATTGTGGTTGTAGCACGAATGACCATGCTCTCTCAGCATACCAGCATGAAATAACACTATAACCTTGCCGTGTTTTGTATAGTCAGTGTAGATAGCCAGATACCCTTTTTAATATTTGCAAACGCATCTCCATTTTGATTCTTTGTCGTAAATAAATTCTATCTATTATATTTTTTTGGTTTTTTATTTTTTTTAAGTTATATTATTTGAAATTTTTGTGCGGACTAAGCAATACCCAAAGCTCAAAGTACCAATTAGAACGTCGTCTAAATATTTACATTGATTTCTTTTCTACTATCATTACACTGTCAGGCGTGAAATTTTTCTTTAAATTTAAATGCGAACGCATTTGAATTACAGCCTGTTTAAAAATAAAACAATATATGTGTATAAAATCGGCTGACGATTGGAGAAGACAGCGTAACATTCATAAAAAAAATAGATTTGTTAAGAACCTTCTTCATTCCTTTAAGTCGTCTAAAAGTCTAAATGCTGTAGGAACAATGTTAAATAGGTACCTAATTCTAGTACCTAAAGTATGGGTTGCTTTAAAGCTTTAAGCTTTTAAGCTTACACTTTTCTAAAAGGCCGGCAACGCATTTGCGATTCCCCTGGTGTTGCGGTTGTTCATGGGCGGCGGTAGTCACTTACCATTAGGTGAGCCGCATGCTCGTTTGCCCCCTCTTCTATAAAAAAAAAGCGTATTGAACTATTGTCAACTTAATGCTGCAGTCGAGACTACGGCGCTGTTTTACAGTGTATACTACGGTAGTATGGTCCAGACAAAGACGCTTGTCCAGCAATGGATTGTTATTAGCCCCTAAGTTGCATGTGGTAGAGGCAAATTGCAGCTACATTTTTATAGTATAGAGTTACAAACGAGCACATAGTCCACCTGATGGTAAGTGATTGCTGTAACCCATAGACATCTACATCTATCCTCAAAATTAATCAAAATGCAGATGGGTTGTTAACCGTGAGGATTCTCACTCTCACCCGTGGGGTTCTCTAAGCTCACCATACGAAACACAGCAGTGTTATGCTGTTATTTTACGCGGGTATTCTGTGAGAGCGTAGTCCTTCCCCAGCCGAGCCAACCCATTGGTGCTACAACTATACCGCAATATAGCTGCGGCATGGCAATATTAGGGTTGAACCATTAATGGTTCGACTCGACGAGGTAATGACCACGCTTCCATAGAATATCATCGTAAAATAGCAGCTTAATCGTGATTTGTTTCGGTATAGCGATTTAATCAATAATGGAGTCACTTACCATCAGATTAACTTTATTCTTGTATAACTATATTATTATATCGTTATGAAAAGCGGCATAATACTTTTTTGTTTGGTCCGGAGACCCTTTTCACTAGAAATGAGGCATCATAGTCCTCAGGCTTGACAATGCATATTCAATATGATCCCTAAACGATAATAAATCGTGTAGGTGTTATATTAGCTACGGTATTCAATTAATTACCATTACCTATATAAAGAAATAAGACTATTGTCAACATTTTATTGTTTGGCAGTATGCGGTAATGAAGCGCATTTTCTTTTTTACTACACATTTAAAAAAAGTCATCAAACCTAAAAAGTAGAGTCGTTTCTAATTACCTAATGAAAAAATTTATTTCGGTAAAAAGAAATGGAGTCGAAAGCTCCGCTATAAAAACGTCGGGAGTTACTAATTGCCCCGCAACTGATCCTCTCGGAAGTTTATTGTCAATTCAAAACTGCTTCCTTCCATTACGTCATACTATAACCATAAAAATTTTAGAGGTAACTTTTGTCAAAGAATACTTTTCCGCCATCCGTTTTTGCAGTATTATACAGAAAGATTTATATTTATTTTATCGTGGTAGAACGGGGAAGGACCACGTTTTCACAAAATACCAGCGTAAAATAGTATTTTATTGCTGCTTTCTTATGGTGAGTGTAGAGAACAGAAAACTCCTTTGATTGAAAACGAGGCTTTCTTAGTCCTCAGGGTGATATCGCATCTGCATATTGACTCTTTGCTGAGGATAGATGTGGATGTCTATGGGTCACAGCAACACTTACCATGAGGTCGACTATGTGCTCGTTTGTCCCTTTATTCTACAAAAATAAGAAAATAAATTCTGTTTGTCAGCCACTGCTGCCCATTACAATTTTATTTGCCAACCTGGTTCTACCCGTATAAAGTCACATCTTCATCAATCTCTAAAATTCACTGCTGGATATGGACCTCTTTGTGGGGAGACTTTTCCTTGATCATCACGCTTTGCAGGTGAATTGAAGATCGCAGTACCTCCAACCTGCTAGATGCTGCTTCCTTTTGTCAGTCTGGGTACACGAATCCAACATATCGCCATCGGTTGGAAACCCATAGATCTTTTTGGATTTTTCCCTTAGTCGCTTCTTAGGACAACATCGGGTCGGAATGGGATGATTGATCCTTTAACGCCGTCATTTCCGGGCATCATAATATTATAAATATTGTATGTTTTATAACAATTAATCAATATATTCAGGTGCGTTGTCGCCCCTCGTTATCTGAAAAAAGGGTTTCGGGTTTTCTACACTCATCATACAAAACACAGCAGTATTAAACTGCTAGAATAGAATAGAATAGAATAGAATGATTTTTATTCAATATGGATTATTACATAATACTTATTGAAAGTCATTATTTTATTTACCACTGGTTCGGAAAATTCCTCTGTCCTGGGAAGAACCAGCAAGAAACCCAGCGGGACTTTTTTTTTAAACATAATTTCACTTAACAATAATTTTGTTTATACAATTTTAAATGAATTTTCATAGAACCAGCATGGTGGCGATCACCTTATTCCCAGGGGTTATTTTCATTCATGTATTCCTTGATATTATAATAACCCTTTTTGTTCAGTTTTTCTTTAATAAAACTTTTAAACTTGTTTATTGACAAACTTTGAACATGTTCTGGGATTCTGTTGTAAAAGCGTATACATTGCCCCATAAATGAATTACTAATTCTGTGGAGTCTTGTAAGTGGCATTACAAGCTTATGTTTGTTCCTAGTGTTTAAGGTATGAACATCCTTATTCTTATTAAAGCTATTTATGTTTTTATGTACATACATTACATTTTCATAAATATATTGCGATGCCAAAGTTAATATGTTTATTTCTTTAAATTTTTCTCTAAGGGACTCTTTACAATTTAGATTATAAATCGCCCGTACGGCTCTCTTTTGCAAAACAAATATAGCTTCAATATCAGTCGCATTACCCCATAGCAAAATTCCATAAGACATTACGCTATGAAAGTAACTAAAATACACTAACCTAGCTGTCTCAACATCTGTGAGACTTCTAATCTTTCTTACAGCATATGCTGCAGAACTAAGTCTGCTTGCTAATTTAGATATATGGGGGCCCCATTGAAGTTTCGCCTCAATAGTAATACCGAGAAAAACAGTGGTATCCACAAGACTCAACTCCTCCACATTTAAGAGCACATTGGTTTTCGAATGTTTTACATTAGGTATTGTAAATTTAATACATTTTGTCTTATTGCCGTTTAAGAGCAAATTGTTGGCGTTAAACCAATGTACTAGTTTCGATAGAGCATTATTTACATCGTCATATTTAATTGACTGCCGTTTCAGTTTGAAAATTAAAGAGGTATCGTCAGCAAATAATACTATATCGTGATTGTCCCCTACAAGATAAGGTAAGTCATTAATATAGATTAAGAACAGGAATGGGCCAAGAATCGAGCCCTGAGGAACGCCCATTGATACTACTGATCCGGAGGAACATTTACCATTAATGACGACTTTTTGAGTTCTGTTACTTAAATATGAAGTAATAAGTTTAAGCGCCAAATTTTTTACACCGTAATGTTGTAGTTTCCTGATTAATGTATCATGATGAACACAATCGAAAGCCTTGGAAAGGTCACAGAAAATACCTAAGGCATCTTGTGAATTCTCCCAGACATTAAAAATATATTTCAGAAGCTCAACACCGGCGTCAGACGTCGAGCGACCCCTTGTAAAACCAAATTGATTTTTATGAAGTAATTTATTTGTATTAAAAAAAATTAACAATTGATCAAAAATTATTTTTTCAAAAATTTTACTGAGAGTTGGTAGTACAGAAATAGGTCTATAATTAGCGGGGTCCAATGTACTACCAGATTTAAATAAAGGTATTACTTTACTATACTTCATTAAATCAGGAAACACACCAGAATCGATACAAGTATTAAAAATAATAGCAAGATGAGGTGCAATTAAATCTATTATGGACGCAATCACTGTAACGGAAATCCCCCACAAATCTGCGGTTTTCTTTACATCAATGGTTTTGAAGTATTTTACAATATTATGCGGTAATACTTTTTCAAATCTAAATTCTTTTAAACAGGTATTAACATTCTGTTTAAGTAATGATTCGGCAACAGTTGGAGAAGCATTCAATGACTCTGTTGTCAAGATAGGAACATCAGTGAAATATTTCTCAAACACCGCTGCAACTTCCTGATTTGATTTAGTCAATTCATTATTAATTTTTAATTGATAGTTTGAATTACGAGGTTTCTCTTTACCGGTTTCGCTGTTAATTATACTCCACGTCATTTTAATTTTATTCTTAGCTGTCTTAATTTTGTTACTAATATGTAATGATTTGGCTGTGGAGCAAACTCTTTTAAACATTTTAGAATAAATTTTACATATTCTTTAAAAGCATCGGAAAGATTATACGATCTTTCATGGTAAAGGTCATATAACCTTCGTCTGCTTTTATGAATTCCTACTGTCGCCCACTCATTAAATGCCTTGCGACTGTTTCTGGAGAATGTTTTAGAAGTGAATGTTTTATTAAATTCATTGTTTATAAAGGTAAATAATTCTCTATATAAATAGTCTGCATTGTTCTTATAAGAAAGGGATGGAAGGATTTTTAACATATTACTTCTAAATCTCTCCAGGCGTTTTGCATTAATAGGAACAAACACAATTTTCTCATTTACCTGTTTTTTGTGCATATAAGGTAACAAAACCAGTTGTCCACAGTGATCTGAACTAAGTTTTTGTATTATTGATTTGTTGATTGGTACAACACCTGTAAAAATATTATCAATACAAGTTGCACTACACCCTGCAATACGTGTAGCTTCAAAGAATAAATTATTAAGATTATAGGATTTGAACAAAGAACAGAATTTAATACTGATGGAAGAAGTTTCCAGGAGATTGATGTTAAAGTCTCCACACACTACAAGAGATTTATTCTGTTTATTAAGCTTAACTAAAACTTCTTCCATAATTTTTTCAAAAGTATCATAACTTGAACATGGGGGTCTGTAAACACTGACAACAATAAGGTGCTCAAGCTCAACACATGCCATTTCTACAGTACGCTCAACAGAGAGGCTTACAATGTCTTTACGTTCTTTACATGATAAGGACTTATTAGCTAATATTAAGGAGCCACCACGTAATTTAGTATCTCTATTGAACGAACTGACCACCTGGTGATTACTGAAATTAAATATGGAGTTGTATTCTTTCAACCAATGTTCTGTAATACATAAAATATTTATACTGTTACTATTTAAAAATAAAACAATTTCTAATTCTTTGCCTAACATACCTTGTATATTTTGATTGTAGATTTTGATTTGCACCAGGTTGATACAGTTTTTATTATTGTTATTTTGTAAAATTGCATAATTATGTATTGGTAAGTTGCATTCTAAGCTATTTAAATTATCTTTGCTAGAGATTACCTCTATTGTCTTATTATCTAATTTAAATTACTTGGAACTGGTTCCAAATCAAATATAAAATTATTTTGTTGCTCAAAAGAAGCAGGTGTCAAGGTAGCCAAATCATTGGCTGAGTTAAAATATAAATAATAAGATAGCGTATTTGCTACCAGTCTTAAACTATACTTTGATAGGTAATACCTATCTCTTGTCAAAAACTTCTTAGTTAAATTATTAATATCAATTAAATGAAATTTATCATTTTTATTCTTACAATTAAATGTCAAATTTAAGTTATTGTTACATATCAAGTTATGCATCATTAAATTTAAATTATGTCTTAGTTTATTTTCCTGTGGCCACCCCTCTATGTAAGGCAATGTAAACAAGATAACTTTAACCACATTTATGTTATTGAGATATTCAATATATTTTAATAATTGATTCTTGTTCATATTGCCTCTTCTCCCAACAAAAATTATTAATATACTATTAGGGTTAAATTTACTAGTTAAAATTTTATTCATAATATCACTGAATGATGCTCCAGGCATGCAGTAATTACTTATCTGTTGCCTTTTTAAACAGTTATTCAATTATATACCCAAGTTTTTGCCTATGTCATCACTATACACAATTATATTATTTTTTTCATTATATAGATTACTTTTTAAATTTATCTGCTTTGTTATGGTACTATCATAGAGTGTAGGTAAAGAAAATGAAGTATTACTGCTTGTCATATTATTAACACACACTGTCCCTAAAGAACCTGGCAGTGAGCGCTGATATTCATTTTGATATTTTAATAAGGAGTCAAAACGTTCCTCGTTATATTTGCAGGACTTTACCAGATTATCCATGGCCAGTATGTGTTCTTTTATCTCATTCCCTGCAGATTTATATTTATTTGACATAATTTGTAATGAGGTTTGAAGTGATAAAATTTCTGAATTAAGACACTCTATTTCAGTCTCATAACAATTTTTCATGTTTTCCACCTCAATTGAATATAATTTAATTTTACTAATTAACTCTTGCATTTCCTTACATACATTTGTATAATTTTTAATATTAATTTTAGTTTTAACTAATTTTTGCACTTTCCTAATATATTTATTAATTTTTATATATTTTTTTAATTTCCTTCTGCTGCTTGTAATCCTTTCTGCTGTTCTTGATGTGGTAGAATCATCAGTCAAATCTATTGTTGTGGAGGGTTGCAACGTTTTATGAAATTTACATTCTACGAGCTCCTCGAACAGACTCTGAGTTTTAAATGCATGCAAGTTATCAATGTTTTGTTTAAATTGTGAAATTTGCTCATTAGCTTCAGTTAATTGTAATTTCAATGCAGCAATTAATCTGAGGGATTCCTCATATTCTTTGCTGCATCGGTCAAACTCATCGACTGTCCTCTGGAGCTGATCCCTTTCCTTTAAAATATCTGTATAGTCTCTATGTAACTTAACCATATCACTTTTCAATTGAGTATTTTTCGAAATTATACTTATTATTTCCTTTTCGTTGTCATCCCTTTCTTTAAGTAACAGCTCACACTGCTCCCTGGACGCTCTCAGTTCTTGGAGCGCAAGATGGAGTTGGTTCTCCATCTGGCGCGTTTTGGCGTTACGAGTATTCATTTTACTATGTATTTTAAATAGTAAAAGAAAACAAAGATGGAAAATCAAGGGAACAGAGTAAGCAAATATCCAATTATAGGACTCTAATTACAGATCTCAAATTAAATTATCAAGAAAACAATTCAAAATGAAATCCGAAAACAACAACACTTAAGAGATATATCGTAAATAAAGGGATAACAAGAATTACAGTAACTTTTAAACGATGTTCGTTACCTGCTGTCACTTTAAGTTGAGAGGCACTAAAAATTTATTTATTTAAATATTTACCACTTTCATTTATTACACAATAAAATTTGTTCGTAATTAACAACTATAACTTAAATTTGAGGTGGAAATGATCAATTACAATAATTATTTTTACGAAATTATTTGGGAGCCCAATTTTATAACTATTTGTCACCGGGGTTGCCACAGAGAAAAAATTTTAATTTATGATGTTCTTCTGTGAGAGCGTCCCTCCCTAGTCGAGCCGAACTAATCGCGCTACAACTATAATGTAGCTACATTGCATGGCTCTACCACGAAAAGAACGGTGTATTCATGATGGTATGTGGGCATCGCGTCGCGCTGCCCCACTGCTATCACTGGTCTTTATATATCTACGAAATATTTTTAATATTATATCAATCATTCGGCTTCTGACCGATGTCGCTGCCTTTGCAGACTATGTAGTAAATTAACGCTTCATATTGCAATAACGAATTTTATGCCGGAGGCAATTGCAGGCGGTCGCTTGCGTATTATCAAATTTTAATGCAATCGCTTATCTTCTGAGTTTTAATTTTCTGTTTGGTTTATAGCCGACTTCAAAATGGAATAATTTTTATATGTAGCATACATAATAGATATAATATATTTTAGTTAAAATGTAAACCGATTTTAATGATTAGATTTCTTATAATATATTTACACGAATACCAAACATTGAATACAAATAATTTTACGGAATTAATTGTGTTTAATTGAACATATTTTACATTAAACAAGTCATAGTAGAGTTGGAGGTAAATAATTATTTAGCTTTCATAGATGATTATGATGTTTTTTAATGTGCAATCAATTTTAAAAATATTAATCTTGCTTCTATTGACAATATCGTTATGAATATTTGTACACCACTCTGTGGTAGAATACACGATACCAAATGTAAATTTTACGAACACCTAACTTACTGTATTCACACATAAATAAATGAATTTGAATTTGAATTTGAGTGTGTAGGATAAAGTACAGTACCAACCGATATTTAAATGGTGAATCTCACCACCGACCATCACAGTTAGCTATCATAGGAAAATTTTTGATTCAGAGAGCACAAGGAATTTGTAGCTACAGTGCGTCAAGCAAGTATTGCAAGACAACAACCTTCGGGCTCTAGTCTAGTTATTTTCTAGTTATTCTTTAGTCCCCTCAAACATTTAAATAATTATAAATTAATAAAAAATAGAAGTATTATAGCAAAATAATCCATAAATGTAAATATATATGGCAAGTTCTCTATCTATCTGTCTATACGGTCTTATCTTTGGAATGGCTGAACTAATTGTAATAAAACGAACAGGTCCGAAAAATTTGGATTTGTTTTTTTTTTTATAGGATAGGGTGACAAACGAGCACACAGATCACCTGGTAGTAAGTGGTTACTGAGACCCATAGACATCTACATCTATCATCAATAAAGACTCAAGATGAAGATGCGATGTCACCCGTGAGGACTAAGGTGGAATGCCTCTTTGCCAGTAAAAAGGGTCTCCGGTTCTCTACACTCACAATACGAAACACAGCAGCGTTAAGCTGCTATTTTACGCTGGTATTCTGTGAGTGCGTGGTCCTTCCCCGGTCGAGCCGACCCATTCGTGCTACAACTATACTACTAATATAGCTGCAGCATAGCTCTATAACGTAAAAAGTTGAAATAAAAAACAAAAAAATGATAAAATAAACGGTCTTTGTTTATTTCAAATCTAAATATTTTCACGTTCATAGACTCCACCCAGACAAAGCCAGGGCGGGTCGCTAGTTAATATAATAAATTAAATGATGACCTTCAGATATACTCATCTTTCTAACCGCAAGACTGCAGAGAATATAAACAAAATAAAAAGTGAAATTTTTTAATTGCATTGGAGAATTTTCAAAGATAAAATCCCTTATGTAAAAACCCTCTTAATTAAATTAGAAAATATTACGATTAACTTCAGAATATTTAAAATAGACGACAAAAAGCCAGTAAAATCTTAAATGGAGAGCCTATACAATGTTTTGATAAAGCTCGTAACCTTGGCCTCAAGATTAATGGTCCTTAACGGCTTGAGGGATATGCTTTAGACATTGCGCGTGCCAGTTTTTACAGACTTCTTAACAATAAATCTGTAAAAACAGGCAAAATATTTATTCTTCTAATCATAGAAAGAGTCACACTTTGTGAAACTGAGTAATGTAATTACTATATCTCTGTTTATGGCCCATATTCTGGCTGAAACTACGAGACTCCTTCAGCGAGTACAAAACGCATGTGCATGTTTTTGCTTTAATATTCCTCCCAAATCACATGATGTGTTCCTTTATATACCGAAAAAGGTAAGTTGTTTAATATGTCTTCCAGATTAAGACTGCACTTTGCCACCTTGTAATTTGGGGCAATTTAAACGAAAACATATGAATTCGTATATCGCAAACGTACCTGGACAAACGATTACAAAATGCACAATATGGTGTGGTTCGAAGTTTAGTCTCCGATTCTCTACCCTCACCATACGAAAGAAAGCAGCAATAAGCTGCTTTTTTACGCAGATATTGTGTGAACATGGTCTTTCCGCGGTCAAGCCAACCCATTTGTGCTACAGTATTATACTCGTATTGTTGCAGCGCGGCTCTACCTCGTATAAAAAGTGGCTCTGTTACGTATGACGTGGCAAAGACAAGAATTGTATTTATATTACAGCTGTAATTACTGTCAAGTTCCACCGATAATAACGAAATAAAATTCTATGTCATAAAATGATAAATTTAGTTTATTAATTATAATTAATTGATAATTAATATATTATTAGTAGATTTGTTGTTTAAGAACTAATAACTCAAGAATTTACACTTTATTTTATTTATATAAGGAATGATTAAGTTTTTCTCTCTCTTAACACTAAATGACGATAGAAAGGGAGAGGTATACGAGTAATTATAATTAATACCTAATTTACGAAAGCGCTCTTCAACGATTGTGCATAAGGCACTCAATGTTTAGTCTTATACGATGTATTTTAGTTTTGTTCAATAATATTATAATTTTCTATATAATTCTATTCTTTGTTTTCTCAGTTTTTACTTTTAATGTCTCACAGACAAACCATGTTCAGCGAGTGCTCATGATTTCTAGATTTTTTTTGTAGGATAGGGTGATAAGCGAGCATACAGTCCACCTGATGGTAAGTGGTTGTTGTGACCCATAGACATCAACACACAAAGAATCAACGGTGAGAACTAAGATGGAATGCCTCTTTACCAGTAAAAAGGGACTGCGGTTCCCTAAACTCACCATACGAAGCACAGCAGTGTCAAGCTGCCATTTTACGCTGGTATTCTGTGAGAGCGTGATCCCTCCCCGGTCGAGCCGACCCCTTCGTGCTACAACTATATTACTAATATAGCTGCAGCATGGCTCTGTCACGTTTAATGTTTATGTTACAGGCAGAATTTAAGCGCAGTGGCTATTCTACTACGTTATTTTATTATATACACACACACACACACACACACACGCACACGAACACACACACACACGCGCGCGCACACGCACACACACACGCGCACGCACACACGCACGCACACACGTACACACACACACCCACGCACACACACAGACACACACACAAACACACACGCGCACGCACACGCACACACACACGCGCACGCACACACGCACGCACACACGTACACACACACACCCACGCACACACACAGACACACACACAAACACACACGCGCGCGCACACACACACACACACACACACACACACACACACACACACGAACGCACGCACGCACGCACGCACGCACGCACTCACGCACGCACGCACGCACGCACGCACGCAACTACGAAACGCAACACGAACGCAACACCAAACTACGATAAATCGTCGTATCGTAGTTTCGTGTTGCGTTAACAATCTTATTACGTAGCAAACAACGTTTGAGTGTCACATTACTTACAGGGCAGATACGTTCATATACCGTCAGGCGGAATACTGTCGCCCGAATATTGGAATGTACTGTGTTTTACTCTGTACGCCTTTTTAGACTTTTTATAGAATAAGAGTAACAAACGAGCACAAAATCCACGTGATAGAAAGTGGATGCCCATAGACATTACGAGAGACACATCAAAAAAAGTTTACAATCACTAGCAAAAGCTGACATGTTTTTAAAATTTAACGTTATCAAGGAAAAGGATTTACGTTATATCTTTTTTTTAAATAGAAATACACTGTGTGAAATTAAAAAAATAAAACTCTTTTTTATTTTTTTATAACACAAATTTAGTAATTCAATCCTAATGTAACTGTAACAGAAATTTGACGAAAATAAAAAGATTGTTTAACCTAACTTATACAACAATTTATTAATAGAAGGTTTTATTTAATACAATGAAACTCCTCCCTTGGCTCAAACACATGCGGAGATCCTTCTGGTCATGCTGAGGATCAAGTTATCCAGCATTTCTTGCGGTAACCTGTCCCATTATTGAAAAGGGGCTTCCCTCATCTCATGCACTGCCTGGGGAGATGGTGTCTGACGGTTCCAAATAGCTCGCTTAGGAGCATTGCCCGCGTGCTCTATTGGGTTTAAGTCAGGTGAGCCGGCAGGCCAAATCTTACCTCGTAATGTCGTATTCTCGGATAGCATTGACTCGTTGACCTCAATGCTGCTCTTGATGTGCGATCATGATCATGATCAGCCAGTACAAATTGGTGCCCATTGTTCACTCGGAATGGTCTTACAATTTCATCAATAGCGACTGCCTTGTACCTTTGGCGTACCGTGAACGTTTGGCGATGAAAGAATAAATGAGAATGGTGAAGACCTCCACACCGTATGTGTGGAAAAGAATATTTTTGTGGCGAACACTTTCTTTCGCCATAAGAGGATTCACATGTATACATGGCAAAGAGGGGATGATAGAAGCATGATAGATTTCATAATTGTGGATGAAAGAATGAGGAGCGTAGTGGTAGATACAAGGGTTTACCGGGGGTCCAACGTAGGCACGGATCATTACTTGGTCTTATGCCGAATTAATGGTCTATTCAGACGTTGGCGGCATCGGGAATCTGTGTCTACCACTGCGTTACAACGTATAAGAATAGAGAGGTTACAAGATGAAGGTGTGAAGGAGAAGTATAAATGCAGACTGAGGGAAAATATAAGTGGGTTGAATGAATTATGTATGAATGATTTAGACTTGAAGAATGTATGGAATAATATTAAGAAAGTTTTGGTGGATGCAGCCACCGAAGTATGTGGTGTAAGTAAGAAAACGAATGAAAGGAAAAGTAATACGTTGTGATGGAATGATGAAATACGGATAGAAGTTGAAGCAAAGAAGAGAACATGACTAGATTTACTAGCAACTAAAGCTGGTAATTCTGGCGGTATGAATGATGATATTGAAAGAAAAAAGGCAGAGTTTAGACGTATAAATAAGGGAGTGAAAGAAGTTGTTGAAAGGAAAAAGCAGGAAAAGATTCTTTTGTTCTTTATTAAAACGTTACCTCCACACAAGGATTTTCTCCTGCATCGTGGAGGCAGTTTACAAACATAAATTGCACGAAGACAAACATCCAGACACCGAACAATTATTTGTAGGCCATACAAGTACTTGTTCCGTGCGGGATTCAAACCCGCGGCCCCAGCGCAACAACTCATTGCGAATCCACTGCGCCACGGATCCGTGATATTCTACAATAACTTGAGCTTGGTTTGAATTTGGTTTCCACGTCACTTAAATACGCAGTGCTTCGTCTATCTTTCTATGTTAGTCTGAGCACCAAAATAACAATAATTTTTAAGTAGCATTTATTAATGTCAACGCGCTTCACATACGCCACATAAATTGTAATGTATCTCACCAGAGCTCTACGGAGAAAGCATGAATTATGTGACGCATACATTGGATTAAGCCTCGTCCCCGCAACATTAATGTTCACAACTCGCTTAAATATGAACATGATACAAAGAATATTTTAAATTTTTAAAGTCTTTCGTTTTATAAATAAAGTGATTCTATTCTTTATCGTACTTTTGTCGCCATTTTTCTATAAGAGTTAAGTAGGTAACATTTATGTTACCATCTATTAAAATCTATAAAAGTCGACTGCTGAACATAGGCTTCCCCATAGATTGCTTCGTAGATTTTGGCATAGTTGTCACGCCTGGAAGGCGGGTTGCCAATCATAGTTTTTATAATTTTAAGTTATTTACGTGGTAGCTGTAGCTATTTTGAAGTTGCAGCACGAATGGGTCAGCTCGACCGGGGAAGGACCACGCTCTCACAAAATACCAGCGTAATATAGCAGCTCAATGCTGCTGTGTTTCGTATGGTGAGTGTAGAGAACCGGAGACCCTTTTTACTGGAAATGAGGCATTCCATCTCAGTCCTCAGGGGTGGCGGCGCATCTGCATTTTGGTTCTTAATTGACGATAAACGTAGATGTCTATGGACCACAGCATCCACTTACCATCAGGTGTACTGTGTGCTCGTTTGTTAATATTCAATATTCTATAAAAGAACAGGATGATACTGCTGCCAATTTCCTGTTTCAGTTTTCTTCTGTCACCTCTTACGTCATCTCGATATGGGGTAGCGGATATTCTCACAACGTTACTATATTCAGTTAGAAATCAAAACGTCACACTTTTACGATTCATATTCCAATGTTTATTATTTAGTATACTTATCTACCATAACACATTACTTTTATAGAAGCTGTCATTTATTGTCATGGGTATCATGTATTAGTCTAGCAATAGCTATACAAAGAATATTGCGTTAAGACTTATTATTTCATATTTAAGTAACACAAATCAAAATAGTCGTTCAATCAATAGTATGAATGGGTGTTCCTCAAGGCTCGATTCTTGGTCCATTCCTGTTGTGAATGTTAATTTATATCGTAGGGTTCAATTACGATAGAGAACTAATAATACCTCTATAATTTTCAAACTCAAACGGCAGCCAATTAATTATGACGAAGTAAATAATGCTCAATTAAAATAAGTGTATTGGTGTAAAGCTAACAATTTGCTTTTAAATGCACTAAATTTATAAAACATAATATTAAGCATACGAATACTAATGTGCTCTTATATGGGGAAAAGATGAGACTTGTGGATACCACTATTTTTCTTGGAATAACTATTGACGTGAAGTTCCAATAGCAAAAGAGGACCGTACGGGTAATTTATAACCTCTATTGTAAAGAGTCACTCAGAGAAAAAATTGAAATATGTAAACATATAAAGGTTAACCATCGCAATATATTTATGAAAATATAATAAATATGCATAAAAATATGAACATATTGATAAGAATAAAGATGTTCATACTTTAAATATTGGTAACAAACATAAGCTAGTAATGTCAGTTACTAGACTTCAACGAATCAGTAATTCATTTATGTGGCAAATTTTGTGTTTTTAAAACAAAATCCAAGAAAATGTTCAAAATTTGTCAATCACCAAGTTTAAAAATGTTAGTAAAGAAAAACTGTACAAAATGGGTATTTATTATAATAAGGTATGTCATTATAACAATATATAGATTCAGCTGAGGATCCCACTTCTGATCTCAGGGATTCATCAGAAGATCCCACTTTCTGATCTCGGAAATACATCAGGATAGCATTAATTGTCAAAAATTATAAAAGTGTGAGAGTGGATGTTCAACTTGCTCTCTTGCTTACGCAATAAACCATTATCCTCAGCAACACCATCCTCCTTACCTTCACAATAAGAACCACCATAACTGATAGAACCACGACACTATCTTCGCTCTAGTAGATTGACTACACTCGTAGAATGACTTAAGCAGAATCTCTGGCGCACAGCGCCTACTGTGAATTTTATACTGCATAAACAAGTGGGGGTTTCTCAATGTACCCTCAATTCCACGTATTTTATAAACGCTTCGACATATATATAACCCGTTTTGCTCTCTTGCTGATTCTTTCAATTACTGAGGTACTCTCCGAGTCAGTTGTAATAAAAAGTTAAGTTTCAATCATATGTATGATGTATATTGAATACAAAATATTATATTTTATTCTATTTTAACGGGTATTTCAGATAGTCGACACTTACAACACTTCGAGTATATTTATTTTTTCAACTGTTCTGTTATTTATAATAACCTTTTTTCTTTAAGGATGATTTTTACAAACACTTTGAATTTATACAAAGGCAATTTGAAGATAAAATAATATACAGTCATTATTACAATCTGTCAAATAAAAAATAAAAGAGATACGTATTGAGCGAGAAGATTAACGACGCTGAGGAGTGAAGGGATTGTCTCGTCGTGTCAATCGACTACGTGCCGGGAATGTAATTGGTCATTTATTCTCGCTTTATGCATATCCCCACATAAAACTACTTATTCAATAAGATAAGCCGACGATATTGCCTCTATATCTTAAAATATGATATATATTTTTGTTTTTATATTTTTGAATTTTATTGATCCACTAATATAAATGTAGCTGCGTAAAATAGTAGCTTAATGCTGCTGTGTTTCGTATGGTGAGTGTTGAGAGCCGGACACCCTTTTTACTGGATATGAGGCTTTTCATCTTAGTCCTCACAGGTGACAACGCATCTGCATTTTGATCCGTAATCAAGGATAAATGTACTTGTAACGAGTGCATTCAGTCTCAGTCTCCAGAGGTGAAGATAGGTGTAGATGTTTGTGGGCCAAATCATCCACTTACCATCAAGTTGACTGTGTTTTCGTTTGTTATTTTATAAAAAGCAGATATAACTTTGCTTATGTTATCAAATTTATCGCACAGTCCTTCATTTTTGACCGTGTGTCATGTATTAGCAGCATAAGCGAATTCACTACCTCATAATATCTCTGGATGTCCTAAGAGACGACAGAGGGAAACTGAAAAAAAAAATTAGGTTGCCTACCCACCTGCCAAGTGTGGTAACTATGGCAAATATCCTCCTTATGAGGCAATCTATCAAAATTCCATTACTGAACATAGACCTTCTCTATGGCCTATGTTCAGCAATGGAATTATGATAAGCTTTCATGAATGAATGAATGACGATGAATGAATCTGATGGCGAGCACTTATCCCTGAGCTGTTCATGATTTTTTTTATAGAATATGGGTATCAAACGAACACAGCCTACCTGATGGTAAGTGGATGCTGTGGCCAACAGACATCTACATTTATCCCCAATTAAGAACCAAAATGCAGATGTGTTGTCACCCCTGAGGACTTCTTAGTCCTAGAATTCCTTGTTCCCAGTAAAAAGGTTCAAAAGCATTAAGCCACTTTTTACGCTGGTATTCTGTGAGAGCGTAGCCCTACCCCAGTTGAGCCGAACCGTTCGTACTATAACGAATATAGTTGCAGCTTGGCTCTAGCATGTAAAAAAATATAAAATTCCTGTTAATTATATCTCAAATTCTAAATTTAAAAAAAACCCCGAAGAACAGCCGATGACCTTGAAACGGCTTAACCGATTTTAATAAAACATTTCCAAGAACCACCAGTAGATAACCTAATTATTTTTTAAAAAGCGCTCCCAGATCGGTGCAGACACCCCTCTTTTTGCGTGAGGGTTAAAAAGATACGAACGTAGATATACTCTCAATGGATACACTTAATTTATCCAGCTCCAAAATCAATAGCTTAATAGGATCACACCTGCTTTAATCAGATTCAATCCCACAGTTTGATACGCAGTCTGCACCGGCTGAGATTTCCTGTGTTCGCTGCTCGTTATAAATCCTTTTCCAATTAGAGGGCAGAGATTAATACTGCATGCCTTAAGCGCGAAGCACGCAGTTAATATGTTCTATGTATATATACAATATCTTCTTCTAGGGCCTAAAAATTAAAATTCGAACGTTTATCGCATGAAATCGTATTAAGTCATCATATTATACATATCGACGGTGGAAAGGAAAAACCCTTGAAGCGACAATTTTGAAATTGTACAGTAGAGCCGATCAAAGTATTAATTTTCCGAAAAAAAATTATAAAAAATTAAAATTTGAAGTTAGAGCGACAAGATAAAAAACAGTTTCTTTATTTTTTATTTACTGTCCACTATTAAACTTAGAAAAATATGCTAGCATGATGAAAGGATTTATGTGTCGCTTAATTATTTTTTGGCAAATATAGCGGAAGGAAAAACACATTAAATGCCAATTCAGTACTTTGACAAACGCTAGGAAAATCACATAAAGTGACAAGCTATGCATGATATAACTAGGAGGAAAAACAACTTAAGCGTATCGAGCATTAGATACATGGTTGTGGAAAAACGAATTAACTAACAAAACCTTAATATGCTAAGTAGAGGAAAAACACGATATGCACTAGTTATGTAATAATTCAATGTTGTATTTTTAACTCAAGTCCCTACTTTGTTTCCCAAGGATACCAAAAAAAAAGGAATATAGAGATGAAACAGTGCCTTTTATTGTTTTAAACGCTTACTGGTACAACATTTTCCACTGAAAAACCCCATTCCATTGGGCAAACAAACATGAAGTGAAGTGTAAGTACATTACTATCTTCATAAGTGATCAAACAATATTATAAACAAGGAACACAGCGTACCGCTTCTGTATTGCAAACATACATTGATCTTATAAACCTAACTTTCACTATTAGAAACTTTAACAGCCATAAATTCTGTATCAAAATATTTCAAATTACTACCTATTTCAGTCTTGTCTCAGTCAACGTTGCTAGCACTAAGTATACCTAAGTAAAATTGTGAAAACAAAACAATTAGGCATTTGTTTCTGTATTGCAAACGTACTTTGAACTTATAAACCCAACTTTCAAAAATAGAGATTTTAACAAATATAAATTCTGTATCAAAATATTTCTAATCACTATTAGGCACCTATTTCAGTTTAATGACTTAATCAACATTGTTAGCACTATAAGTAAAATCTAAAAAAACAAGCATAATTAAATGATTAATAGGAACATTAAAATCACATACTCATACTATCAAATTTAAGGTTCGATGTTGCTTCTTGTACTATAAATCAATAGCATCCTCAATATCTGTTTCTGCTAACGTATCAATACCAACGACGTGAGGTATAATAACGCATTCGTTGTGAAACAGCCTTGGTATGGCAAAACTCTCACAAAGTTTTATCAAATATTCATATTAACAGTAACTGGGTAAAGACTTCTCGTAAAACTGTTTCACAATTTGTGAAGTTGGAGCTTTGTTTATAGATATAATTTCTTCTTCAGCATCAGGTAACATAAAGTATTTAACTGCCGTCACGTTGAGATTTGAATTTTATGAACGGCGGCCAGTACAATTCTATTTTTGTTTTAACCAGGGCAGGAATCCGAATACAGTATTAGATGTTTAACTGTGCCACGTTCTTCCATCAATTGTATGTATTTTTGTATAATAGAACTTATTTCATTGCCTCCTATCTTACCATCAGATTCTTCCCATATGTAACAGAAACTGTCTCTTGTACCATTTTCATAAAAGCAAACACTGTACATGGCATATTTTCGTGAATAGTACAAGAGCATACTCTCACCATGTGGAGTATTTAAAACCTTTTGCAGGTCGAATGACACACATACTACATCATTGCGCTTTTGGGCGAGTTCTCGATGTTGACTGTACCTCTCTTTACTGGTTTCTTTTTCTTTCAGATGTTCCTCTTTCTGCGTTTTACTCTCTTCAGTGTTTAAAGCATCAAATTTCATATATTTTATGCATTTATCCTTTTTGGGAACGCGAAATCCGATATTAAATTCAATCTTTAAAATATTTAAAAAGACTTTCTCACTGACCACGTCGACACATTCTGAAGTTTTCTGATCCTTGTAAATGCGATATAAATTTTTTTGGTTTTTAAATTCAACGGGTAAGTAAAGTTTCTTGAAGGTCCCTAAGTCGTATCTGTCCGGAAAAATCGCTGATGGTAATCGATTCCACAAGGAAGACGTCCGTGGAAGAAAACATCTTCTAAATCGCACAGTGGTGGACCGCCAATCATCCAGATGGTGTGGATGGTATCGGGAGTTCTGCCGCGATGTGCGTTTGTGAAATTTGGCGGCTGGGATTAATCCGAACAATTCCTCAGAGCACTCCCCGTGGTAGATGCGAAAGAAAATGCAAAGAAATGCAGCATCTCTTCGCAGTGCCAATGAATCGAGCCGATCGGAAAGGACTCGGTCGTCGACGATTCGGGCCGCTCTGCGCTGGATGTGGTCAAGTGAAAGGAGCTGGCACTGGGGAGCCCCTGCCGAGAGATGGGAACAGTATTTTCTACGTGGTAGAGCCATGCTGCAGCTATATTATGGTTGTAGCACGAATGGGTCGGCTCGACCGGGGAAGGACCACGCTCTCACAGAAAACCAGCGTAAAATAGCAGCTTAACGCTGCTGTGTTTCGTATGGTGAGTGTAGAGAACCGGACACCCTTTTAACTGGCAAAGAGGCATTCCATCTTAGTCCTCACGGGTGACAACGCATCTACATCTTGAGTCTTTATTGAGGATAGATGTAGATGTCTATGGGTCACAGTAACCACTTACCATCAGGTGGACTGTGTGCTCGTTTGTCACCCGATCCTATAAAAGTAAAGTATTCCATGTGAGGCCGAACCTGCGCCTTGTAAAGTTGCAGGCGGTGTGCCGGCATGTAATACTGTCCCGCTCTGCTGAGCATACCAAGCTTTTTAGAGGCCGATTTTGGTCTTCTCTTCTAAGTGACCACGAAACTGCACGTCACTCCATATGTCGACTCCGAGGATTCCGATACTGGCTGAGGTAAGAAGGGGATTGCCTTGAAACTGATAACACGAAAATTTACGTATTTACAGGTTACTTACCTTTACTAAAACACGCATTCTCTGTAACTGCTGTTCGCGATGCGACGAAACGTGCTGTGCCTCGACGGCAGTTCACCGATGAATGAAGCGCCACGTCACAATCATTTCCTAATATAGGTGACGTCACTTACACAAAAGAGACCGAAATTCATTGCTTGTAGCGACAAGATTTGTTTTGAATAGTTAACTTAAATACACAATATCGTAAACAATGCTTACTTTAACCGACTATCGTCTTCATTTATGAAGTTAGTGAAATTAAATGAACCGACGTTTCGGGAATAAAATACTATGTCGGTTAATTTAAATATTTATGTGGTTTTTATGTGTGTGTTTACTTTTACCGACAACACTGCTTTTTAAAGCGATTGCCAAAACAACTGAAATCCATAATATACTATAATAATAATGTAGGAAAAACACATTAACTCCATCATACAGATATAAGGTAAGCAAGGAAAAACGAATGTAGCGACTGAGCACCAACGGAATAGGAGTAAGCAAAAACACATGTAGTGTTTAAAATAACATTTCCTATGACGGAGAAAAACGATTTAAGTAACCTATAATATCCGAAACAAAAAAGGAAAAACACATTAAATAATAATCTAACTATGGAGTCGGTACTTCAAGCGGTAAATGGACCAAAATTGCTTTAATTCTTTGTCACTTCATTTAGCGTCTAAAACAATTGAGCCTAAATGTGTCATTACTTTAAGCGACACCAAAGTGGTCGGATCACCATGAAACTAAGACCAATCGATGCAGAAAAATTCGCTGATTTCAAATATGTATATAACTCATTTTCAACCAAAGTGTCGCTTCAAGTGTTTTTCCTTTCCACCGTCGATATAAATTATATAAAAAGCAAATTGTCAGAAAGATAAATGATTGTTGAACTTATTGTTTTTTTTTAAATCGATTAATTGCTATTTTTACATAAAAAGGGGCTTTAGTAGCTTATAGTTTGGATTTGTCAAGTCCGTATAGCGGCGTAAACATGATAACTTTTGAAAATATCAATTGTTCATCCAGATTTCGAACCCAGGACCTCACAATCAGCAACCGCTTTTGCGGCCACTAGAACATCTTTCACAATACAACTATCATTACGGTAACCCAATTCTATAGTCTACCTAATTATTCTATGTTTTCACTTTATCCGGTCACATCAGAATTCATTATGTCGAGTCAGCTCTTTTTCCCATTTCCTCCAAGCTGTGCTAAGTACCGGCTCTAACATGAGATTTTGTTTCTGTTTTTTTTTCAAAACCTATTTCACCTTTTCATCTATATATATATATATATATATATATATATATATATCCAGAATTGACTGACCTACAATTTTCCAGCATTGACGTCGACAAATTTCTGCTCCGCGAATTAAAAACTAGCCACCATTTTTTGCTGACGTTGCGAGGTCTTTACAGTTTTGTCGTTAACTGTCCATTTGAGAAGACCCATAGCGATGATTGCCTTTAATTTTCCAGATCATATTGATAGATCCATGTCTTGTCACCAGTAACGATTTTTGAAACACACCTAGATGCCCTGTTTTCACAACGTAGACGCACTTCATGGCAATAATCTTCACGAGTCTGTTTTTCGCTTTCGGAGAGCAAACGAGGGATCCATCGATAACAAAGCTTCCTCACTCCAAGATGTCGACGTAGGATAGTATGAATGCTCCCCGAACTAATGCCTATAATCTTTTCGATGTCTCTATATGTGCTTCGTGGGTATTCTCGCACCAACATTTCAGTAGTCCATACATTTTCTGCCGTTACTGCTTTTTGTGGGGCCCCATTTCTTTGGTCATCTTTAAGATTAATTTTACCCCTTTAGAATTCAGCAAACCACCTTAAAATTGTTGCGCGTGATGGAGCTGAGTCCCCTAATGCTGATTGTAACCGTTGTAAACTTAACTGTTCGGTTAAACCAAATTTAAAATCATAATATATTAACGCGCGCAAATGTTCACGGTTAAGATCCATCATTTTAAATGAAAAGCGCGGGAATCGTTGCAGGAAAATTAATAGAACTTTGTTTTTTTTTCAATATTGAGCAATTGGCTTATAGAATGCTATTTTTAAATAAATTTGCTTTCTAGAAACAAATAACACGGGTGCGTTCCATTTTTAAATTTCGAGCATCTCTCTATTAATGTAGCGTTATTAAGATTTAACATCAAAGACTATTTTATGTTACAATTATGTATTTATCCAAAAAGAAAAAATTTGAAGTTTTTCAGATAAAATATAGCTTTTATTCCTCGTGGTGTTGCTCTCTATCTGTTTGTAAAGTTCCATCACAATCGGTTTAGTCATTCCGAAATTTAGCCTGGACAGACAGACAAACAAAACTTAAAAAAATGTTGTTCATGTCTTAATAGCAAATAACTTTAATCAAAGCCACTTATTTCAATAGTTTAGTTAGTAGTTGGTAGTTTAGTTATTGAAATAAGTGGCTTTGATTAAAGTTATTTGCTATTAAGACATGAACAACATTTTTTTAAGTTTTGTTTGTCTGTCTGTCCAGGCTAAATTTCGGAATGACTAAACCGATTGTGATGGAACTTTACAAACAGATAGAGAGCAACACCACGAGGAATAAAAGCTATATTTTATCTGAAAAACTTCAAGTTTTTTCTTTTTGGATAAATACATAATTGTAACATAAAATAGTCTTTGATGTTAAATCTTAATAACGCTACATTAATAGAGAGATGCTCGAAATTTAAAAATGGAACGCACCCGTGTTATTTGTTTCTAGAAAGCAAATTTATTTAAAAATAGCATTCTATAAGCCAATTGCTCAATATTGAAAAAAAAACAAAGTTCTATTAATTTTCCTGCAACGATTCCCGCGCTTTTCATTTAAAATGATGGATCTTAACCGTGAACATTTGCGCGCGTTAATATATTATGATTTTAAATTTGGTTTAACCGAACAGTTAAGTTTACAACGGTTACAATCAGCATTAGGGGACTCAGCTCCATCACGCGCAACAATTTTAAGGTGGTTTGCTGAATTCTAAAGGGGTAAAATTAATCTTAAAGATGACCAAAGAAATGGGGCCCCACAAAAAGCAGTAACGGCAGAAAATGTATGGACTACTGAAATGTTGGTGCGAGAATACCCACGAAGCACATATAGAGACATCGAAAAGATTATAGGCATTAGTTCGGGGAGCATTCATACTATCCTACGTCGACATCTTGGAGTGAGGAAGCTTTGTTATCGATGGATCCCTCGTTTGCTCTCCGAAAGCGAAAAATAGACTCGTGAAGATTATTGCCATGAAGTGCGTCTACGTTGTGAAAACAGGGCATCTAGGTGTGTTTCAAAAATCGTTACTGGTGACAAGACATGGATCTATCAATATGATCTGGAAAATTAAAGGCAATCATCGGTATGGGTCTTCTCAAATGGACAGTTAACGACAAAACTGTAAAGACCTCGCAACGTCAGCAAAAAATGGTGGCTAGTTTTTATTTCGCGGAGCAGAAATTTGTCAACGTCAATGCTGGAAAATTGTAGGTCAGTCAACTCTGGATGGTCTGTCAATACTACTTTTGAGCTCCTTTTGATTTCTTTTTGTTCCCTAGAGTCAAAGAAAAAATATAAGGAAATTTTTTTCAGAGTTGGTTCAGGCGAATGGAACTTTGTATAGAGTATGATGGAGAATATTTTGAAAATATGTAAAATAAATATTAATAGCATCTACAATACTTTTTGTATATCTCAAAATTTACTGAGTAACCTACGTATCCAGACGAGATTGGGGCGGGTCGCTAGTATAGAATAAGGGTGACAACGATCACACAATCAACCTGATGGTAAGTGGACGAATGAATGATTGAATTGAATGAATGATTGAATTTATTTTCTCTTCAAAATAGGTAAACTTAATGCTAAGTATTACAAAATTGCCAGACTGGTACCTAACTTGTGAGAGACTGGTGCCTGATGTAGGTATAAAAACCTGTATTACAGGTCACTAGTATGCTGTGGCTCATAGAAATCTACATCTATCCTCTATTAAGAATAAAGCTTGTTGCCCTTGATGACTTAGATGGAAGTTTGTTAACTTAGCTTAGTTTCCAGTAAAAAGGTTTTCCAGATCTCTACACTCATCGTACGAAACAAAGTAGGATTAAGCTGCTATTTTGCGGAAATGTTGTACTTTTTCGGTCCAGCAGACGCATTCACGCTTCAACCAGAATATAGCTGTAGTATTTTCGTGCAGTAAGATTAACATCTTAATCCTCAAATGTGACAACGCATCTGCATTTTGATTCCTAATCGAAGATAGATGTAGATGTTTATGGGCCGCAGCATCCACTTACCACCTAATTCTACAAGTGGACTGTGTACTATCTCTTCACCTTATTTTATTAAATAAGAAATAAATAATAAATGCCTTGCGAATAATTTATATAATTGAAGCACTTTAAAAAGTAAATAGTTTTCATTTCAAGACTTTCTTTTAAACTGCAGAAAAATTTATTGTCAGTCTTGGCAGGTTGAATTTTTCGAAACTTAGAGTAGAAAGTGTTGTCTACAGTCGGCGTTTATTCAAGATTAACTGCGAATAAGAAAACAACGCGCCAAGAAAATGTAAAATAATTATTTCATTAGCAGTCGTGAAATGGATTATTACTACGTGGTAGAGCCATGCTGCAGCTATATTTCTGGTATAGTTGTAGCACGAATGGGTCGTCTCGACCGGGGAAGGACCACGCTCTCACAGAATACCAGCGTAAAATAGCAGCTTAATGCTGCTGTGTTTCGTATGGTGAGTGTAGAGAACCGGATACACTTTTTACAGGAAATGAGGTATTCCATCTTAGTCCTCACAGGTGACAACGTATCTGCATTTCGATACGTAATCGAGGATAGATGTAGATGTCTATGGGCCGCAGCAACCACTTACCATCAGGTGGACTGTGTGCTCGTTTGTCACCCTTATCCTATAAAAAGGTGGATCGTGTAGTAAGACAATGACACACGTCCTCCCGTTGTTGTCGTAAGAGGTGACAGAGCGAAATGAAGATGTGCAGCTGTATCTTGCTGATTTACATTACAGCCTATAAAAGTTCACTACTGAACATAGGTTCATAGGGGTATTTTGTCTTAGTTGCTACGCTTGTCAGCTAGATTCGCAACCGCAGTTTTTTTTTACTATCATGAGTTTTTAATGAGAAGATGCTGCTGCCCATCTGCTGTTTCAGTTCTTCCCGCTAACAACACAATAAAATAACAGTGGTTTTCAATTTGCCTCTAGAGATTTTTCTTTTCTTTCTTTTTTTTTAAACGTTAAGATTTTCTAAACATTAGAATTTTCTACTATATCGTGGAGGCAGTTTACAAACATATATTGCACGAGGACAAACATCCAGGCCCGGAACAATTATTTGTAGGCCATACAAATACTTGTTCCGTGCGGATTTCGAACCCGCGGCCCCCAGCGTGACAACTCATTGCTAAGACAATGCGCCACGGAGCCGTCGAATGCGTGCGTGGCAACTATGGAAAATATCTCCCCTATGAGGCAATCTATGAGAGAGGCTTATGTTCAGCAGTGGACTTCGGTTGGCCGTAACGCTAGTGAGAAATAGCCAAGTGCGTGTTGGGCCACGCACAATTTATATGTAGGGTTCCGTATTTTCCCATAACAGTACGTGGACTTTTTAATAACGAGCATAGTGAGTTCACGGTTTGATCGCTATAACGACTAAAAATGGGTCCAAATAGGAAGATGGTAACTGAAAGATTTATTTTCAAACCAGGCTTAAAGGGAGTGGTATTCAAAAAAAAATTTTTCGATTTTGAAAATGATAAAGTTTACATCAAATCATCTATAAATTTCCGACAGTGCAACCCTAAGATATACTTACATATATGACCGTAACGAACTTTCACGTAAGCCACCACTGTCCTGAATTATCTTGACGTCGTCCGCGTAAACCAAGAGTGTGACGAATAAATAAATGATTACTTTGAATAAGGCCTACAATAACTACCAATTAAAAAATAAGTGAAAGTAGTAAGTAAGTAAGAAAGATCATCCCTGCCTATCCCGCAAATGAAAAAGTATAGCTATAGTAGTAATGCATATTAGTCGTTTTCTTCATACTATATTTACTTTTTACAGTTAAAAATAACATCACAAACTTATAATGCAGCTAGTTATAGGTCATTTTCTATGGAGTTGTAATTAAATTTTGACTAATCCAAGTGAATTTTATAAGTTAGTCGACTATGACTCGTTAACTTCTTAATTCTACTTAGCTGTTATAGTTTTCATAATGATTTCTTATATTTACGCGAACACTACACATAGAATAAAACTACTTTTACGTATCCTTTTTTTTATTCTATTTTTTATTCTTTTTTATAAAATATTACCCTCACAATAGGATTTTCTCCTCTATCGTGGAGGCAGTTTACAAACATATATTGCACGAGAACAAACATCCAGACCCGGAACAATTATTTGTATGCCATACAAATACTTGTTCCGTGCGGGATTCGAACGCGCGACCCCTAGCGCAACAACTCATTGCTAAGCTACTGCGCCACGGAGCCGTCTATATTATTTTTAGGATTGCGGATTAGATTTTTAGGATTAGATTTTACGGATAGCCCGGAAAAAAGGCAAAAGAAAAAGGTTCTCGCTCTTTAATTGCATCATAAATCTTTATCTTGCCCTGTATACATCGGATTTACAAATTATGCTGGTTCAATTGATGGCTTTGTTGATTGGAACTCAACAAAATTTATTGCTTATCACCAAACGCAATTTGTTTTACGAGTTAAGTAGACAAGGATTTTATTAAATACTAGTTGGTACTCGGCGCGTTGTAGCCGCAGAAGAAATAATAATTGTGAAAATATTTTCAAATTTGGATATTGAAATTGTTTAATTCGAATGACAATACATTCATTTCAATTGAATGATATAATATGTACAACTTTCAAATAAATGTGTCCGTACTATACGAGCAGCACCTAATGTAAGTGAATTTTACTAATCCTTTTTATTATATAAACATTTCCGTTTATTTTCCTTATATAACAGGCGGAAACTTTTGGATTTGAGCTTCCTCTATAAACTGTGCAATAATGGCATCGACTGTTCTCAATTACTGGAAATGGTTAACATTAATGCTCCAAGCAGATTACCACGATTGAATGTCTACAAGCTGTTTATGGTCCCACCTCATAGGACTAACCTCGGTCTTAATTCAGCATTATGCAGAATGTTTAGACTGTATAATGATATATCTAGGCCTTCTGATTTAGATATTTTCAATGACAATTTAAATACTTTCAGAAGAAAAATGTTACTTTATTTAGAATCTTAATGATGAATGTAAACCCTTTTTAATTTATCATAAATACGCAATTTTGCTACTGTAATATTAAATTTTATGATAATTAACTTTTCGCAACATTACTCTGTGTAAGCTGTGGTTGCCTATAACTGGGTGAGCACATTTCATGTTTCTCTCAATGCTTGGATCTTGTTTTTAGTATCTGTGTATCATCTGTCGGTGACCCTTATAAATAAATAAATAAAATAAAAAAAAAATTATACTATCGCGCAAGTACATGCAATAACTTGACAAAGTTTTACCGCAATGGTACGATATGGCAGCGCATAAAAACGAACAAACAAAAATCAATTTTTATAAGTATACTAGATGAATAACGACTCTTAATTATTTTTTGGATTTTGTCGCGTTAAATTTTAATTAATAGAATCAGGCGTTACTTTGCGGAATCCGTTATATTGAAGTTGATAAAAATTACTTTGCCTACATGCGCTCGATAAAATAAAATAATGTGTCTTACCTAGTTTGAAGAGCACCTCCCTTAATAAAGACTATTAACTGAATATACTTCCGGTTAACTTTGACGTAGAAACATGTGTTTCTATAGTATTCTATGGTTGCTATGGCCCATAAACATCTACACTTATTCTTGATTAAGAATCAAAATGCAGATGCGTTATCACCCCTGAGGACAAAAATGGAATGCCTCATTTCGAGTTCGAGTGGCACGTTTCCAGTAAAAAGGGTCTCCGGTTCTCTACACTCACCATCCAATAAATCACAGAAGCATTAACCTGCTATTTTACGATGGTATTCTGTGAGAGCGTGGTCCTTCCCCGGTCGAGCCGACCCATTCGTGCTACAACCATAATATAGTTGAAGCTTAAATCTTCCTTAAAAAAAGGAGTCATAACACCTAGTAATTGATGCTTTGATGAAATTGAAATTAGAACAGCTTTTGTGACGGCAAGGATCGAATCCTTTGATTTTTTTTAGGCAAAAAATTAAATACTTTACTTTTATTTTCTTTATTTACTTATACGTGGTAGAGCCATGCTGCAGCTACATTAATAGTATAGTCGTAGCACGAATGGGTTCGCTCGACCGTGGAAGGACAACGCTCCCACAGAATACCAGCGTAAAATAGCAGCTTAATGCTGCTGTGTTTCGTATGGTGAGTGTAGAGAACCGGAGACCCTTTTTACTGGAAAAGAGGCATTCTATCTTAGACAACGTATCTTCATTTTAATTCGCAAACGAAGATAGATGTAGATGTATATGGGCCACAGCAACCACTTACCATCAGGTGGACTGTGTGTTCGTTTGTCATCCTTATTCTATAAAAAAAAAATTAAAAAAAATTCTTATAACATTAACCAGAAAATTCTTTTCCTGAAAACAAATTGAGATGAAGTAATTCGAAAGCTATTAGCTTCCCGCTCTAAAAATGTCGGGAGTCACTAACTGTCCGCAAGCAATCTCTTCGGAAGTTTATGCTTGGTTCAAAACTGCTTCTGCGCTTCATGTCAAATGTCATAACCATAAAAATGCAAAGAACGTCTCCAAGCTAATATTTTCCCGGCTTTTGTACTCTACAGGATAAAATGCAAAGGACAAATGCAAACTACGTGAAATACAACGTGGGGAATACCTAAATGCGTTAACACCGAGTATTGTATTCAAAACATACAAAAAATAATAATTATCTGTATTTGTGTATAACATATGATTCAACAGGGCTCAGTTCTACCCCATTTAAAAACACATTGGTACTCAGATTTTTAACATTCGTTGTGGTAAATTTAATAAATTTAGTTTTATTTCCGTTTAAATGTAGATTATTAACGTTAAACCAATGCACTAATTTTGATATAGCATTATTCACTTCGTCACATTTAAATGATTGACGTTTAAGTTTAAAAATCAAGGAAGTATCATCAGCAAATCATACTATATCATGATTATCCCGTACAAAACTAAAGACCTACAAATCCCCTACAATGCATTCCGAAGCACGTAAAGTCGTTGATCCTGCCTTGATCTATCTCCAGACGTGTCGGTTTGTCGTCCCATCGGACTATGAGAGTGAAGAAAACGAGGGTGCACCTGTGCTTGCGCATACATTTGTGCACTATAATCCTGTCCTCCATATGATGAGACTGGAAGCCGTGATCAATATTCTGAAGGACATTGTTTTGCATTACGACCATTTATTTCCTCTATCAGAGCGGGACATCCTTAAAATATAAGGTATTTAAAAGCAATCGCATCATGTTTATGGAATGTTTAATGATCAAAAGTGAAAACTCCTTTACAATCGTTGTGATTTGAAACTCGATGAAACGAAAAAGCGACACAGAAAAGAGACAAACATATACATCTATAGGATTAAGCCTGCGAGAGAATGAGATAAAATGCAGTATACAGTGTTTCCTAATATCTCGGCCTCAATAAATTATTAATAAAAAAATAATTAATAATATTTTTTATTTATAACAATATGTAAGGTTTCACTACTACCGCGTGTGAACTGCACATATTTTTTTTTAAATTTATTTCGAGGCTATAATAGCCACATAAGTTTAATGAGTTTGACATTAAATAGTTTATTCTTCATGAGTGGCCTTGCCAATGCGGCGAAGGTGGAACACCATGAGGTTTTAGTCGGTGCCCATCGCACATCACGGCAGAACTACTCGACACTATCCACACCAGCTGTATGATTGGCGGTCCACCACTGTGCGATTTAGAATATGTATTCTTCCTCCCACGACTTCCTTGTGGAATCGATTACAATCAGCGATTTTTCCGGACCGATACGGCTTAGGGACCTTCAAGAAAAGAGCCTAATCCTTTTTATAAGGCCGGCAACACATCTGCAATTCCCCTGGTGTTGCAGTTGTTCATGGGCGGCGGTAGTCACTTACCATCAGGTGAGCCGCATGCTCGTTTGCCCCCCCTCCTATAAAAAAACATTTCTCCATGTTAAAAAATCAAAAAGGTCAATGCGCTTAACCATCTTCAGCACAGGAACAAACGAACAAGTTCTTCTATTACAAACAGATTATGTCAGCTTTGAGGTTCATCACAACTTCTGGCTCAAAATTTAAATTTTCATAGGAAAGTTTTAACAATTTGCATTTTAAAGGTTTTGATATTACCGTTATTAATCAGTCGTTTAAGAGCTAAAAATAACACGCTTTAAAGTAGATGAGGGTTTAAAATCAAAGGAATCGTTAAGTGAAGTTTAATTTCAGAGATGAAGGGTACACTCGGCTTCTCAAAATATGTTTTACAAGCGACGTAACGTCTTATACCAGCAAACGTTGTAGTAAAAATAACACGCATATCTTAAATTAGACACAAAAAGAACTGGTGATCTTCAATCTGAACAGATTTTCTTGAAATATACCTAAGAACACTCTCGATTAAGACACCTTCCAAACGAAAAAAAAACTTATTCAAAATCGGTTCATCCGTTCTGGAGCTATGATGCCACACATAGATACATAAACACAGAGATTTTCATCGGGGGTTAATAAATTATATATATTTTTTATATGAAAGTGGCTAAGCGGGAATGCGGCTCACCTGATGGTAAGTGACTACCGCCGCCCATGAACAACTACAACACCAAGGGAATTGCAGGTGCGTTGACGGCCTATTCAAAAAAGTAGATTAAGGTTTACGTTCTAATTGATATTGTCACAGTTTTGTTGCAGCAAATACATCTTTATATATAAAAATTATGTGTCATATTGTTTGTCCGCGATGGACTCCTAAACTACTAAACTGATTGCAATGAAATTTTCCACACTGTGCGCAGTTTAGTTCAACTTGAGAAATAGGATAGTTTTTATTCTTATAAGTGATTCCCAATATTTTTTTATTCCGAATTTAAGAATTTTTATAGGACACAGGGTCGTCGAAAAGAACAGTACGACGTCTGCCTGGCCAACTAGTATTATATAAATACTTCGAGCGAGAGGACAATCGACGGATTTAACTCGGCTGGGCAGCTTTCAGGAAATTACGACACATCTTCTCGTCAGTTATACCTCAAAGCCTGAAAACAAGATTGTACAATCAGTGCGTGTTGCCAGTGATGACTGGATCTGAGACGTGACCTTTCGCTGCTGGCCGTATGAGGAAGCTCAAGGTTGCTCAGCGAGCTATGGAGAGGACTATGCTCGGGTATCTCTGCGTGATGAAAAATGAGGATATCCGCAGTAGAACAAGAGTGAGTGACATTACCCAACGGATTAGTAAGCTAAAGAGTCAACAGGCCGGCCATATAGCTCGAAGAACCGACAACGACAACTTAGGCGAAGTGTAGGGCAACCCACCACTAGATATATAGAGACGACCTGGTAAGACATGCAGGAAATGCAGGTGACTCAGGACCGTACTTGCCTCCCCCACCGAATGCCACACATTCGGTGGGGGAGGCCTATGTTTAACAATGGAGTTGTGAAGGGCTGTAATGATGATGATAATGAAATACATATAATCTGTATCTCCTCTTTACATCATTCATCATCATAATTAGCCCATCTGAAGTCCACGGCGCTGAGCCTCTGTATCTATCATTATCGCTTACCAGGCTGTCACTTCGCGGTGAAATGGTAATAAAATTAATTTTATATAATAAATATTCCTCTTGTGAAACGAGCTCTAAGCTACTGCAATTTGCAATATCGTTTTGAAAAGTAAATTGAATAGAAATACGAGTAATGTAAGTACTTCAAAAAACATTTTAAGTGAAAAGGAGAGGTTTTTAATTTAGTTTTAGTCTAATCAAATGTCTTCAAATTTCTTTTTTTTTTATTTATTTATAGAAAGAGTGTTATATTATTTACATTTCAAACTTTGCCAAACTGTATGCCAGTTTGTCGGCGTCTTAACGTATGCCAGGTTGTCTTAACGATTCATATAAGGTATCTAATAAAATGAAAGAAATTACGACACAGATAAGAAATATTTTGTTTAACATTCTTTCAACATACGTAATTTTACAGAAGATTTCACAAAATTTGGATTAAATAATGAAAGAATGTTTCGTAGTACAATTTAAGGTTGAATCAATCAACTACCACAAGTCTATTTTTGTGCAATTTCACGTCTGGTGCCGTGTTCTCCGAATGCTAATAATTTCGTTCAAATGAGAACCAATAATCTTACGTTCTTAGAACTTACTGAGGTGAAGTTTTTTGTTACACAATTTCATATAATTGAGATGTTGCGTTTTAAATAGGTTTATCGGTTTCATGAATATTATATGATTAAACAAAATAAGGCCTCAGTGGTTTCGTCTTTAATAGTATGCAGATTTAATACCGACCTCTATATACAACGTGAAACAAAAACCCTGTGGTTCCCATTAAGGGCGTTATCAGATATTCAAACGTAGGGGAAGAACTTTAAAAAAAAAATTAAACATTAAAAAATTTAATTTTAATTAAAAAAAATAATAATTTGCAAATTGTATGTGGTTTTGTTACCTCTAACTGACACGAGCATCGGTGAAGGTCTTTCACAATCCTCTTGTTCTCCGGGTAATGCAGAGGTAATAAAACCACATAAAATTTGCAAATTTTTTTTAATTAAATTATTTTTTTATGTTCAAGTTTTTTGAAAAAAACTTATTCTTTACGGTTGAATACTGACTCTGATAACGCACAAGAACAACTCTCTTTTTCATTTTTATACTTTTAGAAATATTCATAGTTTGGTTTATTAATTTCTCACGTAATTAATTTAATATATAATTCATATTACACAAACAAACATTAACCCTTACATTTTCCTAAATAATTGAATTCCCCGCATAGAAATCTGTCAAATATTTCACCTCATTTCTAAGTGGTGCTGCCTTGGTGGCAAAAAACTGCGACACAATTACAAAGACGCCACTCATTGCTACAGTCGACAGTTGAAATCTTCTCATGTTAATTCCGTTCATTTATTCACTGCTGATATTCTCATTATGATGTAGGACATAATGCATAGTAACTTATATATAATCTTCTGTCACATGATAAAACATGTGCATTAACTAATAATGACACTATAAACTACTCTGCAAAGTTTAAAAAATTTATATTGCATGCCTTAAGCGCAAAGCGCGTAGGTATGTTCTACTAGCGCCTAAAAATCAAGATTTCAACGTTTCGTCGCATAAAATCGTATCTAACAATCATAGTGGACATATAAACGATATAAAAAGCACATTGCCAGAAATATTAATGATAATGCTGCTGTGTTTTGTATGATGAGAGGCGAGACCCAGAGATTTCACAAGAAATGAACGATTCCGACTTAGTCCTCAGCAGTGACAACGCAATTGTATCTTAATTCCTACGAATATAAATGAAGGTGAAGCATTAGCATCCCCTTACTATCAGGTGAACAGTGTGCTCATTTGTCACGCCTACTTCTTCATACTATTCCTACCGACTTAAACAGAATTAGAATTAGGATTATACCATATACAACAATTATAAATCATAAGTACACCCTGCAGGATACACGTCCTTGTAGTGCATAAGTTCTTGAGTTTGGTAACCGCTTCTTGAGTGCGCTCAAAGCGGTATGTACTTGAAACTTACTTTAAACTGTTGAGCATTACGTGGTAACTTGGATGTCTTATTAATAGTACAGTTTGAATTGCTTAAATATAATATACAACTATTATATTATACTGCATACATATATCTAACAGTAATAATTTTGTAGAACGTGGTAGAACCACAGTGCTACACATATTAGATGGGGTAAACAGAATACCAGATGTAATCGCCACATTCGCACGGGTAATATTTACATTTAGCAATATAATTCACTGTTTTGTTCATCTGTTCACTGTTTGATCCAGAGACTCTTTTGAAAGTATGTGTCTACATCTCTTTGTTGTCGACATTTCAAAGCAAGAGTGAATATAGGCCTTTGTTGCGCTAAGATAACCCGCTTGCCAAGCGTGGCAGCAATGGCAAATATCCCCCCTATGAGGCATTTTATGGGGGAGGACCTATGTTCAGCAGTGGATTTTAATATGATGTAACATGGTAGCTCAAGAGCTAAACGATCGCTGTAAATTTGACAGTATGCGAGCAATCCGGGTCCCAATTCACAATCCCCGCTGGCACCAATGAAATTGTTAGTTGCAATTTTAAGTGCTGAATTACCACGTGCTTGGCGGTGAAGGAAAACATCGTGAGGAAACCTGCATGTCTAAGAAAGAGAAATAAGGCATTTCGAAGACATGTGAAGTTTGGCAGCGCGGCGGACATTTTCTTGTCCTAAAACCCTCTCAGAAATGTGAAGAGGCCTATGCCCAGCAGTGGGACGTATATAGAATGTAACTTATACTTAAATTTTTAACGATAACGCTTAGACAGTGCAATCTGCCATCCAATGATTCAGTTCCACTTACCACCGAATGGGATAGTGGTCAAGAACTTTGACTGGATCGTTAGACTAGTGGTTGTTAACGCGACTGCGGGTTATGAGGTTCTAGGTTTGAATTAAAAGTCAAGTCAAAAATAAAAATAAGTTACTGAGTTCTTCTGTCAAGAAATCTCTCAATTGCATCTCAGTAGCAGCTCGAAGTCAGGAAGTTGTCGGTGTTTCAGCTCCAGGTCTAAGAAAGCACGTATAGCCGTTGGTCCTCCGTCTGATCCCTCTCCCACCATGTCGGATTGCCGTCCGATCGGACTATGTGAGTGAGGGAATAAAATGTGCACCTGTGTTTGCGAATACACTCTAACACTATAATTCTGTCCAGCGCACATACGAGTAGCTAGTCTATGTTAAGACTGGTGACCGTGACCGAAGTTCGTCTGGAGAATATTATTATTAATCAATAACTACCTTATCTATTTAATTAAATAAAGCTGCAGCGTCTGTCTGTAATGTCGAAATTCGTGCCTTATATTGAGCTGTGAGGATCATTTAAATGACATTAAGCCATGAACTAACATTTTTTCCGTTTGTCCGGACTAATGTTCGGAGTGGCAGAACCGATTGTAATGAAACTTTATGAACAGATAGAGAGCAATATCAGGAGTGTTCTGCAATATTTTATCCGAATCCGTATAGTGAGTGTAGAGAACCGGAGACCCTTTTCACTGGAAACGAGGCATTCTGTCTCCTCAGAGGTGACAACTGATCTGCATTTTGATTCTTAATTGAGGACAAATGTAGATTTCTATGGGCCACATCATCTACTTACGATCAGTTGGAATGTGCGCTCGTTTGTCATCCTTATTCCATAAAAAAAATAATAACAGAAATCATAGTTGGCCACACAGACCGATTTACATCTTGAATCTCGGTCGTGTGCAATGCGAGGCCCGTTACTGGCAATTGATTTATGACCGCACATATTGCTACGTCATCATATGCTATGTCATTCCAATTAATGAGAATCCGATATGAGTTCAGCGCATCACGAAAACATATAGCTTATCCTCACAAATAGTTGATTATGATTGAGACAAAATGTGTTTAATCTTGGATAGATGTAGATGAGGTCCTGTATATGAAGACAATATGGAGGTAACATATGGCAAGGTGAATCACCTGGGACACGTGTATAGTGGGCAGTTACATTTATACTCTGCGACTGAGCAACATTGATGTGCATAAATTTCTGGAATAGTTATATGCTTTGTGGAGCTGCGCATAAAAAAATGAAAATATATGAATTTGCTCGTATTCATTGTGGATATGTTTTGTTGGAGCCATTTATTAACTCTGTCAAATCGTTGCTGTGCACATAAATAAACCTTGTCTACTTTATTTGCGGAAAAAAGGAGCACAGTATAATCTGCGCAAGATATTATTTTACCTGAGTTAAGTTCAAGATTGCAAAGGTCATTTATATATATATATCAAAAATAGGTTTGGCCCTAATATACTTCCTTGAGGCCCGCCAAAATGAGTATTTTTTTGTACATAGCTAATAACCTTTTCGATTTTTATGTATTGATATCGATTTTCTTAATAGTTCGTAAAAAGTTGAAGCTGTTTACCTTGAATACTTATGCGCTCTAGCTTATTTAATAAGATGGGTATAGAAACTGTATCAAAAACTTTTTCTAGATTAAGTAAAATGCCAATTGATTGTTTGCCTTTATCTAATTCTTGGGAAACGTAATCGATCATTTCCTGCACCGTATCACCATTATACAGTTTTGGTCTTGTTGAATATTTATTGTTGTAAAATAATTAATTATAATAATAACAGTTTGTTGGCACTTTATAACACTTTGTATATTTATTTTACTACAACAGATATATGTTTTTATAATATTTTATAATTGAATGTAGGAAGAGGCGTCGAGCCTGCAATTGTCTCGTCAAAAGTCAAGAAAAAAAAGCGAAATAACAGAATATATTCCACGCTTTTAGTTTAAATTTAATATTAAACAGGTCTGAAACTATATTGCATATTCGATAATATGGATTTTAGACGTAAATGAGAGTATTGTGATAGGCCGAAAATTGGAAACGCTTTTTTTGTCTCCCGATTTATATACGGGAACTACAATAACTTTTTAAACAATCTGGAAAAATTCCTTTCGAGGGGCAAATTCGATAAATATAAGTTAATGGTGGTACTAGAATTTGTCTAAATTGTCTTAATTAAGAGTATTTCATATAAGAGTATTTAGTAATGTTATCGTTACTAATATTCCTTTAAAATGCCACTGTGTTTCGTATAGTAAGATTAGAGAAACGAGGACACCTTTAAGTGGTAAACAGGGATACCACCTTAGTCATCGGGGTTGACAACGCATTTGCATTTTCATTCTTAATGGGGGATAAATTATGTAGGTGTCTATAGGCCAAAATATTTACTTACCATCAGGTGGAATGTGTGCTCATTGAATGCATCTTAAGTTAAAATATGACAAATATTTAGCATTAAGAAAAATAAAATAAATACCTTATACATCATCGTGGGTGTTGTAAAAGGCGTTAAAAGAAAACTTAAACAGGTTAAAAATTGCCGTTACCCGCCTTCTAAATTTAGAAACTATGGCAAATAGTATGGATCTACGAGTTTACGGGCTATGTTCAACGGTGGAATTTTCATAGGCTGCAATAAATAATAATTGATGAATATTATAACTCTAGATACTGTATGCTAAACTTATCGTCTGTCGAAAAACATAGCAACCTGTGATATAGCCCAATCGATATTAAATTTGTGTTTAGGTATAGGAATAGTTTAGTACGAGTATAGTAGTTACCTTCTATGTGAGGACTAATACATTGCAATCCGTATTTCAAAAAAAAATATTTCGTCTCCACCACATGGCATCAATTGATATTTTTGTTAATTAAACTTAACATTAAATATATTTTAGTTGATAACGTTTTAGATTCTTTAGAGTTACACAAATAAACAAAGCAATATTACGCTGGCTACCTTCCAATAGCCAACTTGTTTCTACTGTACGAAGTTTCCAATATCTTTATATCAAACACTGGCAGTGTTGAAAATAAGGGAACTCCATTTCAAAATCGGACTTTTGTTATGAAGCTACGAAAAAAAAACACTTTGTTAACTTTGTTTCATTTTAGTCTGCTTCAAAAAGGGAGATTTTCAATTTGACTGTATGTTCTTTTTGGTTGTATGTTACGATATAACTTCGTCAATTGTGACCCTATTTTAATCCTTTTTTTATTAAATAGGTTATAGCTCCAGTTTGGAAAAAAAATTGTGAAAAATTGGGTTTTAATGTAACTATGTAGACGGCATTCTAGTCGTTGTTAATATGAAACTAAAGTGACAAACAAAGTATTTAAATATAATTGTAACTGTAATTATATTGACTCTGCACACTTCAGACAGGAACACACCACTCTACGTACTGCCTACCCACGTGCACACCTATGCAGATCAGGATCTAGTATATAATAAGGATCTATTAAATACTGGTTAATTTTTTTTTTACTTACTATAAGCCAGTGCTTGACCATAATCCCTCCTGGTGGTAAGTGGTGATGTAGCTTTAGATGGTAAATCGCACTGTCTTAGCGTAATAAAATCCTATTCACTCTTTTCTTGAAGACGCCCAGATTTTAGTCAGTCCAAAAGATAGACGCCAGCAAATTATTCCACTCCTTTGCTATATGCATTGCATAAGACGAAGCAAATCGTTTGGTTCTAATGTGTGGAATATCAACACAAAACAACACAACAAAGGGGTGAAGACCCGCCGACAGTCTGGTTGTCCAATGGTGGAAAGGAGAGGGAAGAATTATAGCTTGTAATTCTTGCGCACACTCACCGAAATGCATTCTATGGAATATCGAGAGGCTGGCAACTCTGCGCCTGTGCTCGAGACTGACAAGTAATATATATACATACTAACTGACCATGCAGACGTTGTTCTGCCCTCTACGACGACCCTGTGTCCTATAAAATTTTATAAATCCGTAATAATCATTTTTTTAGTGTCATATATCGGGATAAAAACTATCCTATCTCTCAAGTTGGACCAAAATGCACACAGTGTGCAAAATTTCATTGTAATCAGTTAAGTAGTTTAGAAGTTCATCGCGGACAAACAATGTGACACGTAATTTTTATATATAAAGATATAATACAATGCGTCAGTGCGTCCGTACTTCTCCTGAATTTACAGCGAGCGCTAAGCCCCAGAGCTTACTAGGTGCTCGGCGTTGAAGGAAAACATCGTGAGGAAACTTGCATGTATGAGAAATTAATATATATATATGTGTGTGTATATATATATTACGAAGACATGGGAAGTCCGCCAGCACGCATTTGGGCAACGCGGTGGACATTTCCTTAACCTAAAAGCCCCTCAGAAGTGAGAGGAGGCCGGTTCCCAGCAGATGGACGTACTCGTATATAGGCTGTAACTTTATTTACTACTTTGGATTTGACTTGTACCTTGATTTTGCATTAATATACTTGATTACCTTTAATTCTTTTTAGATTTTGGGTAAGCCACGGAGTTAGAGGATGACATATTCGAACTGAACGGATAAGACCATGTACAATATAAATTTGAACAAGGAGTGAATTAAAAACCATTTCTTACATACTTCATCAACAGTGTTTGCTACGACTCTTGAAGCCGTACTTGCAGCTTCTTCTCGTAGCCTATCCAAATTCATTTTACCGAAATTACTTGTGTTTAGATTTGGGTGATTATTTTTATAAAGCAGAAACAAAAAAAGCTAATCGTCATGGTTTGTTTTGATATAGGTAATGTGTGAAAAGGTATATAAAATATTTTTACAACTGTTAATAAATCGAGAATACATTATAAAATCATTAGCAACATTAATAATAATTTCTCCGCTTCCTTAAAAAAATATTTCCATTTTGAAAGTTTGCATTTTGCCAATTGTTTTAGTTGATTAATTTAACAATGCTAGTTGAATTTATGAAAAATAAATTTATTGTTTTAATATATGCCGCACTGTGAAACCTGGCAACTTTGCCATTTTTGGAAAGATTTAAAAGTATAGAACCAATTTTCCAACATAAAAGGTACTTTCAGACTGGGCGTCAATTTTCAATGTAACACTTAATTCGATTTAAAAGATACATACACACATAAAATAGATAAAATACTCAAAAATAGAAAATGGCAAAGTTAACTTAACTTTGTGGCAACTTTGTAATCGATGTTTTTAATGAAAACAATAAAATTTAACTTCAAGGATGAAGATACGTTTACCACATAATATAATACACATTATGATTTGCTCCTCTAATTATGTTGCAAATAACAAAGTTTACGCTACTGGCAAAGTTGCCCACCCATTATTCAATTTTTCATACAAACTTGAGAATATGTTGTCAAAACGAATGTTTGAATACGTACTTTACTTAATTTTTGAAGTAAATCGTCTCTATCGACGTAGTGGAGAAATTTAGTACGGTATAAAAAAATGTCACATTTTCTTGTTTTCTCTCTTGCCTGACCTATTTAAATTTAAAAAATAAAATAAAAGAAGAACGATATGTTGTAACGAAGTTTCACTTCGTACATCTGTACACAATAAAACGCACAATTTTTTTTTTAATATTATATTGTCACTATAATTTCTAAGGCAAAAATCTAATATATATAAAACAAATTTAATCTGGTAAAGTCCTGCAAATATAACGAGGAACGTTTTGACTCCTTATTAAAATATCAAACTGAATATCAGCGCTCACTGCCAGGTTCTTCAGGGACAGTGTGTGTTAATAATATGACAAGCAGTAATACTTCATTTTCTTTACCTACACTCTATGATAGTACCATAACAAAGCAGATAAATTTAAAAAGTAATTCATATAATGAAAAAAATAATATAATTGTGTATAGTGATGACATAGGCAAAAACTTGGGTATATCATTGAATAACTGTTTAAAAAGGCAACAGATAAGTAATTACTGCATGCCTGGAGCATCATTCAGTGATATTATGAATAAAATTTTAACTAGTAAATTTAACCCTAATAGTATATTAATAATTTTTGTTGGGAGAAGAGGCAATATGAACAAGAATCAATTATTAAAATATATTGAATATCTCAATAACATAAATGTGGTTAAAGTTATCTTGTTTACATTGCCTTATATAGAGGGGTGGCCACAGGAAAATAAACTAAGACATAATTTAAATTTAATGATGCATAACTTGACATGTAACAATAACTTAAATTTGACATTTAATTGTAAGAATAATAATGATAAATTTCATTTAATTGATATTAATAATTTAACTAAGAAGTTTTTGACAAGAGATAGGTATTACCTATCAAAGTATAGTTTAAGACTGGTAGCAGATACGCTATCTTATTATTTATATTTTAACTCAGCCAATGATTTGGCTACCTTGACACCTGCTTCTTTTGAGCAACAAAATAATTTTACATTTGATTTGGAACCAGTTCCAAGTAATTTAAATTAGATAATAAGACAATAGAGGTAATCTCTAGCAAAGATAATTTAAATAGCTTAGAATGCAACTTACCAATACATAATTATGCAATTTTACAAAATAAAAATAATAAAAACTGTATCAACCTGGTGCATCAAAATATACAAGGTATGTTAGGCAAAGAATTAGAAATTGAATTATTTTTAAATAGTAACAGTATAAATATTTTATGTATTACAGAACATTGGTTGAAAGAATACAACTCCATATTTAATTTCAGTAATCACCAGGTGGTCAGTTCGTTCAATAGAGATACTAAATTACGTGGTGGCTCCTTAATATTAGCTAATAAGTCCTTATCATGTAAAGAACGTAAAGACATTGTGAGCCTCTCTGTTGAGCGTACTGTAGAAATGGCATGTGTTGAGCTTGAGCACCTTATTGTTGTCAGTGTTTACAGACCCCCATGTTCAAGTTATGATACTTTTGAAAAAATTATGGAAGAAGTTTTAGTTAAGCTTAATAAACAGAATAAATCTCTTGTAGTGTGTGGAGACTTTAATATCAATCTCCTGGAAACTTCTTCCATCAGTATTAAATTCTGTTCTTTGTTCAAATCCTATAATCTTAATAATCTATTCTTTGAAGCTACACGTATTGCAGGGTGTAGTGCAACTTGTATTGATAATATTTTTACAGGTGTTGTACCAATCAACAAATCAATAATTCAAAAACTTAGTTCAGATCACTGTGGACAACTGGTTTCGTTACCTTATATGCACAAAAAACAGGTAAATGAGAAAATTGTGTTTGTTCCTATTAATGCAAAACGCCTGGAGAGATTTAGAAGTAATATGTTAAAAATCCTTCCATCCCTTTCTTATAAGAACAATGCAGACTATTTATATAGAGAATTATTTACCTTTATAAACAATGAATTTAATAAAACATTCACTTCTAAAACATTCTCCAGAAACAGTCGCAAGGCATTTAATGAGTGGGCGACAGTAGGAATTTATAAAAGCAGACGAAGGTTATATGACCTTTACCATGAAAGATCGTATAATCTTTCCGATGCTTTTAAAGAATATGTAAAAAATTATTCTAAAATGTTTAAAAGAGTTTGCTCCACAGCCAAATCATTACATATTAGTAACAAAATTAAGGCAGCTAAGAATAAAATTAAAATGACGTGGAGTATAATTAACAGCGAAACCGGTAATGAGAAACCTCGTAATTCAAACTATCAATTAAAAATTAATAATGAATTGACTAAATCAAATCAAGAAGTTGCAGCGGTGTTTGAGAAATATTTCACTGATGTTCCTATCTTGACAACAGAGTCATTGAATGCTTCTCCAACTGTCGCCGAATCATTACTTAAACAGAATGTTAATACCTGTTTAAAAGAATTTAGATTTGAAAAAGTATTACCGCATAATATTGTAAAATACTTCAAAACCATTGATGTAAAGAAAACCGCAGATTTGTGGGGGATTTCCGTTACAGTGATTACGTCCATAATAGATTTAATTGCACCTCATCTTGCTATTATTTTTAATACTTGTATCGATTCTGGTGTGTTTCCTGATTTAATGAAGTATAGTAAAGTAATACCTTTATTTAAATCTGGTAGTACATTGGACCCCGCTAATTATAGACCTATTTCTGTACTACCAACTCTCAGTAAAATTTTTGAAAAAATAATTTTGGATCAATTGTTAATTTTTTTTAATACAAATAAATTACTTCATAAAAATCAATTTGGTTTTACAAGGGGTCGCTCGACGTCTGACGCCGGTGTTGAGCTTATGAAATATATTTTTAATGCCTGGGAGAATTCACAAGATGCCTTAGGTATTTTCTGTGACCTTTCCAAGGCTTTCGATTGTGTTCATCATGATACATTAATCAGGAAACTACAACATTACGGTGTAAAAAATTTGGCGCTTAAACTTATTACTTCATATTTAAGTAACAGAACTCAAAAAGTCGTCATTAATGGTAAATGTTCCTCCGGATCGGTAGTATCAATGGGCGTTCCTCAGGGCTCGATTCTTGGCCCATTCCTGTTCTTAATCTATATTAATGACTTACCTTATCTTGTAGGGGACAATCACGATATAGTATTATTTGCTGACGATACCTCTTTAATTTTCAAACTGAAACGGCAGTCAATTAAATATGACGATGTAAATAATGCTCTATCGAAACTAGTACATTGGTTTAACGCCAACAATTTGCTCTTAAACGGCAATAAGACAAAATGTATTAAATTTACAATACCTAATGTAAAACATTCGAAAACCAATGTGCTCTTAAATGGGGAGGAGTTGAGTCTTGTGGATACCACTGTTTTTCTCGGTATTACTATTGACGCGAAACTTCAATGGGGCCCCCATATATCTAAATTAGCAAGCAGACTTAGTTCTGCAGCATATGCTGTAAGAAAGATTAGAAGTCTCACAGATGTTGAGACAGCTAGGTTAGTGTATTTTAGTTACTTTCATAGCGTAATGTCTTATGGAATTTTGCTATGGGGTAATGCGACTGATATTGAAGCTATATTTGTTTTGCAAAAGAGAGCCGTACGGGCGATTTATAATCTAAATTGTAAAGAGTCCCTTAGAGAAAAATTTAAAGAAATAAACATATTAACTTTGGCATCGCAATATATTTATGAAAATGTAATGTATGTACATAAAAACATAAATAGCTTTAATAAGAATAAGGATGTTCATACCTTAAACACTAGGAACAAACATAAGCTTGTAATGCCACTTACAAGACTCCACAGAATTAGTAATTCATTTATGGGGCAATGTATACGCTTTTACAACAGAATCCCAGAACATGTTCAAAGTTTGTCAATAAACAAGTTTAAAAGTTTTATTAAAGAAAAACTGTACAAAAAGGGTTATTATAATATCAAGGAATACATGAGTGAAAATAACCCCTGGGAATAAGGTGATCGCCACCATGCTGGTTCTATGAAAATTCATTTAAAATTGTATAATCAAAATTATTGTTAAGTGAAATTATGTTTAAAAAAAAAAGTCCCGCTGGGTTTCTTGCTGGTTCTTCCCAGGACAGAGGTATTTTCCGAACCAGTGGTAAATAAAATAATGACTTTCAATAAGTATTATGTAATAATCCATATTGAATAAAAATCATTCTATTCTATTCTATTCTAAAAATGTTATAGCCTAAAATTACAAATCAAATTAGTGCAATACTAAGCTTAACTCAAAAATAGTACAGATCAAAATTAAAACTTGTCACAATATTTTTAACAATTATTGTTTTTTTTATTCATCATCATTATCATTTTATTACGATCAGGTAAAAAAATAATTGCAATCACCACAATATTGTTTCCCCGTAATAGAAAAACATTCATAACCATAAAAAAATTACACTGTTCTTTGGGTGCAATGCAAATTAATATCAACACTATGTAAAAAGAAATTGAATAAATCCAAATATGTATACATTTCGACTTAGTCAAGTTTACGGGAACGTAAAATGATTTTTTTAAAACTATTTAAAATCTATTTATTTCTAATTACAATAATTATAATTCTAATTACTTAATGAATACGTCTTGACAGAAGTCGATGTCAAAACGAAGTGGCCGCTCCCATGAGCCAAAAGCGCTGACTCTACAGTTACTGGATTCTGCCTAATGCTCATGCAGCCCCCTCTAGGTACAAACCCTAACAACCCTATGGTCTTGTGGTTGCATAACTACTTTAACAAAGTATACAGTAACAATACTAAACAAAAACAAGGCAGCAGTAGGAGGTAGTAATGTTTGTTTACATGTAAAGCTGCCGGTGTTAACTGTCATGATTAACTATATAAAACGAGGAGGAATGCAGAAATGATATTTGAAAGGAATTTTGAATTGTAAATTAGATTGCACGATTCTGAAGACAGTGGAAAAAAATATTGTCATTTCGTCAATATCGAGACGTTCTCGTGATATTTGAGTCGCACACTAATTTTGAACCAGAGACTAACGGACGGCGATGATAAACATTTTTATTGATTAATGATTTCTTAACTTTACGTGAACACAAAGTATAAAACAATTTTTACGATTTTCACCATTCACCATCCATGTTCACGGGGGGGGGGGGGGGGGACAGGCGACGCGACGTCGATAATTAAAAATAAGTAAAATTAAACGCAATTAAATCCGTAAGTTATAATATTTATTATATAAGTCAATGTGAATAAATATATAATTATATTAAATATTTTTATATATGTATTGAAATACTCAACTAACGCATCAGGCTTATTCATTTCATTCCTCTCAATATATTTTTTAAGAATATGAGTAATGAGCAACAAACGACTACGAACTCCACTTGATGGTAAGTGAATACTGGGGCCCATAGATTAAGAATCAAAATGCAGATGCATTGTCACCCCTGAGAACTAAGATGGAATGTTTCGTATCCAGTAAAAAGGGTCTCCGGTTCTCTACACTCACTGCTATTTTACGCGAAAGGGTGTGAGAGGGTGGTCCTTTCCCGGTCGAGCTGACCATTCGTGCTATAACCATAATATAGCTACAACGTTATGAAAAGCGATTTTATTGCTTTTTATTTTACTTATTTTTAATTCCCGACGTTTTGGGTGTTTTGCAACACATTTTTACCCAAAATATTTTTTCAAAGCCCAGCTTGGGATCCGAATCCGAAACGTCATAATCAGCAGACCCATTTACGATCACTAAACCAAGGAGGCAATCAAATTAATATCTATAAAAATAATAAACCAGATTTAATGAGAGTGACCTTGAGCAGTAGATTATATGGCCTCACTGCTGTTGACAAGTTCGACGTTAGAGGTATGCGTACCCGAGGCCAGCTAAAAATAACAATATTTAAATTTGACAAAAACATATACATTTTTAAATAAACAAATTCAAAGTCTCAGATTTAACAGAATATTTGCATGGCTAAATTGATATCTCTTCTCTTGAAACCTTTATTGATTACATTGCATAATAATTTATCTGTTACAAACATGTCTTTAATAAACAAAAAAAAAAACATAAATTTGTGGGATACACAAGCTCAAACTAAAATAATGATATCAACTTGAATATAACTGGAGATCCGTTCCTTTTAGTACCTATAGATTCTATACTCTTTGGCGACCTGCCCCGGCTTTGCACTGATACATTAACTAATATATTGTGTTCTGTGGTACAGATAGCAGTAGCAACAAGTATCTCCCGCCTGATGACCTGTGGTGATGGAGGACGAAGTCAATATTTAATTATTCAAATATTTTTGACACTCTTCGTTTACAGAGCATAAATTTTGAGATAGGTTCCCAATTCGACCTATTGAAGTCAGCAAATTAAAGTTAAGTGAGCTACCACGTTAAAGCTAGATAGACTTTATAAAGTAAAAGTTACGGACTATAATACGTCTCGCTGCCGGAACTGGAACTGAAATTTTCTCTTCTCTAAGAGGGTTTTAGGGCAAGTTAGATTCCCTCGCGATGCGCTGATGAATGTGGCGGACTAAACAAATCCTAAATTTATTAAATTTTTTAGACCTGCAGATTTTGTCACGGCGTTTTCAGTTGACAGCGAGCTCGTAGTAAATTAGCAGTTTCAATTGTAATTTACTATTCGAGTTGAGATAAAGCTACAATTGCACATATAACAAGAACACATAAGTTCAAAATTTGGCAAAGGTCAATTATTCAAGAAATATAAGGTATGAGTATAATTTTAAAAAATAAACCTTTACCAGTTACTTGTTGCTCATGCATGAGTCTTTCATGGTATATTTAAATGCTTCTCGGTATGATATTCAAATGAATTCCACCTTCGTGAGCCATGATGAATCTTTTAGGAACGAACCTCATGGCTGGCAAGGTTCTTTTTGATGGTTCAACTCGAAACTTCGAAAATAACTTCGCTAAACAAACCAATGATTGTAATTTAGCAAACCGCATACCTGTGTTACAAGAAAATATCATGGTTACAAACTTTAAGTGTTATATTACATTAAAATTTTTCTTTACATTTTTTTATATAATGGGAGTGATAGACTGCTAAAAGCTACGCACTCACCAGCGTGAAATATCAGCTTAAAGCTGCTGTGTTTCGTATGGTGAGTGTAGAGAATTGGAGATCCTTTTTACTGGAAACGAGGCATTATTATAACACACCTGTATTTAGATGCTTAATCGAGAATGGACATAGAGTTCTATAGGTCACAGTACACACCTACCATCAGGTGGTATGTGTGCTCATTTGACAACTAGTTTTTTAAAAAAAAATTGCGCACGGTAAGAATAGAATATAATAGAATAATTTTATTGAATATACAAGAATACTTATTGAATGTCATTTAAGCAATCGCACTGGTTCGGAAAAAAACTATCTTGGGAAGAACCAGCAAGAAACCCAGCGGGACTTTTTTTTAAATAAAATTAATTTATTATATATTATTTTACACAATTAGTACTAAAACATTTAGAAACAGCATGGTGGCTATCACTTCATTGTTGATTAACACTAACATATGATATATGGTCGTGGGTTCCGATCCGTGACTCGACTACTGTCGTTTACCACTCCTAACACATGCATTTTAATCTTTCCAGGAGTGGTTAAAGGGAATAAAGCAACGTTTATAGCATTGCTAGTATTATATATATAAATATATAAATAAAAATTAAAAAAAGAGAACAAAAGAGTAAGGCCTGAATAATGACTGTGTGCGTATACAACAAATGCGTCTGCGCTGGCGCGTCTCCACTGTTTTTGCGCGAATTTTGCGACAAAACTTTTGCACATCTCACAAATGCTTACTTAAATGAGACCATGAAAAAAAAATAATTCTTGCCTCACACGCACTCAGTGCCCGACACTGGTGAATAAATATAAAAAAATAGATACTTATTGAAAGCAAATAACTTTTAGCAATTAGCCAGAATGATGAATGATGTAAGATCTAAAAACTTACCTATGCAGTTCCTGGGACCGGTTCCGAATGCTAGGTATGCACAGGCATGGCGGCCACTTGAATTTTCAGAAGAAAATCTTTCGGGATCAAATTTTTCCGGGTTTGGGTAATACTTTTCATCGTGCTGGATTCCTAAAGGCGATATGAGTACCATTTGACCCTTTCTCACCGTCACATTCATCCCGGGGATCTTGTAATCTCTTTTTGCGTTCCTTTGTAATGGCTCAACTAAGGGATAAAACCTAAGAGTCTCATTGAAAACTTTTTCCATATATTTCAAATCGGTGAGAGCTTCGAATGACAGCCTGCCGTCATATTTTTCGAGTACTCTGTCTACTTCAGCGATGACTTTATTTTGAACGTCGGGATTTTTCGCTAACGCATACAACATGAAAGCCATTGTGCTGGCGCTCGTTTCATACCCAGCTGCATAAAATACAAATGCCTGTGCAGCGATGACATCGTCTGTTAGTTCTAAAGACGTTTCATTTTCCTCTTCGGTTCTCTTCGGACCTTGGAGTTTACGGTCTTCCCTCAATTTCAAAATCAAGTCCATAAAATCTTTTCTATCTGTTGGCTTACCATTTCTCTGTTCTATAACGGTTTTAACTAGTTGTTCAAAGAACTCAGGCACTTCTTTGGGAAAAGGGTCGATATTTAATTTTCTCAAAACTCCGGGATACATCATGTCTATCTCATCAATATATGTCGGTGTGAATATAATGTTATCGATCTTTGTGAATATGGAATTATGAGTATCACTAATTGTGTCGACTTCCAAACCAAATGCACATGCTGAGATTGTCGCCATTGTATATTTTTGAACTAAGGAGTGTACTTCATGTTCTTTTTGCTTCTGACAAATATCATCGACAAGCTCTATGAATTTATCTCCACTCTTGCTTAGTAAATAAACCATATTCTTAAGTTTTCCAGTGGTGAAAATTGGCGTGAATCGATTTCTCAAGACACGCCACATGTCACTGTCAGAATGGAATAAATTATTTCCCAAGCCTTTCTCGCCGAACGAAACTCCTCGATCAGAGAAGTAGTCGAAATCCTTTATCAGAACATGCTTGATCACATCAAGGTCACGAAGGAGTAAGCATGGAGTTGTCATCCTGAACACTCCCACTACCTTTTCATTAGGATACGCATTGTAGATGTCTTTGAAAACCTCTCCAATATTCTTTCTCCTCAAAGAAGAATCTTGTAAATTGCCAAATAGTGGAACCGGTTTTGGCCCGACTACATTTCTTGATTTCCAATAGTTAAATGTTCTTGTCAAATAGTAATACCAAAAGTAACATATACTTGCTAACGCAATTAAAATATATATTAGCATTTTTAGAGGCGAATTTGGTACGGACTTTGAATCGGAATGAATTAATTTGTATTACGCTTTGTTTATATAGCGCTGTGATGTTTTGATGTGAGTCTCATTTAATTTATATTATATCAAATTATAATATTTTTTTCTCTTTATTTATTTAGGATAGATACCGAACTTGTATGACAGCCTCATCATACCCTTATCTTAATAACACACAGTTGAAAAATGACCTTATTGAGAAGTACTAAAATTATTAGTGTTTTATAACCAAATAAAAAAAAGTTCAGCTCGTCAAAATTGAACAAACTCTTAAATCTGATATATTTATATTAAAACATTGTATGAATAACTCTCTTTTTCTCTTAATCAAATTAAATTTATGATTTTTTTCAGAGCCATCGTAAGCAAAGGAAAATGCACCTTATGGTAAGTGGTGATGCAGCCCTAAATGGTAAATCACACTGTCTTCGCTTAACAAAAGCCTATACACTCTTTGAAGACGACCGGATTGTATTCGAACGGAAAGATAGACGCCGGCAAATTATTCCACTCCTTTGCTGTACGCATTAAAAAAGACGAAGCAAACCATTTGGTTCTAATACGTGGAATATCGACAATAAAGGGGCGAAGACCCGCCGACCGCCTGTTTGTCCGATGGTGGAAATGAGAGGAAAGACATCCTAAAGAATACCGAAAGACTAGCTACTCTACGCCTGTGCTCGAGGCTGACAAGATTGGTTTCAAGGTTGGTTACAAGGTCACCAATGAGCCTCTTACCGCATCTCTCCACTAAATCCAACGCTTCCATGTGGGAATTTTGCAACACCAGCCCGTATGTGACAGCAATAGTCTATTCACGACCGGACTTGCGCTTTATATAAGGTAAGAAGCTGCCCCGGCGTGAAGTACCACCGCACCCTTGCAAGGATACCAAATTTCCTTACGGCTGCTTGGTTATGGACTCAATGAACCATTCATAGTTGAGGTTTGGAGAAAATTCAACCCCTAACAACAGAAGGCGGTCAGTGTACTCCAAGGATACATTCCGGAAAGTAGGAGCTGTGGCGAGTAAATTAGTAGCGTGAACAGACCTAAAGATCGAGCCACCACTACGTCATACATCGAACGATATCCTACGTCGTTGCTAAGCAACGGCCGCTCATTAGGACGCATGTATTCCCATTGGTCGCAGCGCTAGCAGAGTCCGATGGCCGCCTGTGTCTCGTACCTATTGTTCTCATTGATGGCGGCGTGGGCGGAGTTCAATGGCCGCCTGCGCATGTATTGTGTTCTTTGTGAATACGACCAATCAGTGTGTAGTGTAAGATAAACAACAAATTGCGATTTTAATTATTATTAATTATTTTACCTATATAGCAATGTTTCCAATGCAATGATATACATTTCTGGTACACTTGTCTAACTTGTATTTGCGTGTTAATAAATATAGTTATTAGTGGTCTGCAGTAATTTAATTGCTAAATATAACGGCATAAGATCCTACTCCTATGCACTTACACTGGTGACCTCCGACATTCAAGACTTCTAAGAGGATGCAAACTGAAGGTGCCAACGCTGGTGTTTTGGCAGAATCCTGCAGAGTCGCGGTAAGAATACCACCGTTCAACCCTGATGACCCTGAACTATGGTTCGCGCAACTGGAAGGACAGTTCACGTTGTCCAGCATCAGCGCTGACACCACAAAATTCTATTACGTCCTGGCACAGCTGGAACCGCAACACGCAGCAGAAGTACGAGACCTAGTAGTTTCCCCACCGGCCGCAAACAAGTTTGATACTTTGAAGACGGAGCTGATACGAAGACTATCTGCTTCCCAGAAACGAAAGATCAAACAGCTATTAATGCATGAGGAGATAGGAGACAGAAAGCCGACGTAATTCCTTCGGCATTTGCAGCACCTAGCTGGAGCAAATGTACCATCAGAGTTTATCAGAACAATGTGAGCAAGCCGACTTCCTACAGACTTGCAGACCTGCATCGCCGCGCAGCAAACGAAGATGTCGCTAGAAGACTTGGCCGAGCTTGCAGACCGTGTCAATGACGTCGTTCCTGCAACTATGCTAGCCAACAGTCCAGTACTAGTACGTTATCTACACCTACGGCACCAATTAATAACACCATTGAAGCCTTAACGCGGACAGTGACAGAGCTCAGCCTAAAAGTGGAAGCAATGAGTATGGAGTTACGTAGGCGTTCACGTTCACGCTCTAACGAACCAAGAAGAAAATACCGCCCCCGTTCACGCTCACGTCCTAGCGATCACCCGCATTGCTTCTACCACTACCGGTTTGGTGAAAAAGCACGGAAGTGTACTCGACCCTATACCTACCAGAAAAAGGGAAACTACCAAGGCAGCCATTAGTGGCGGTAAACGGCTGCCTAGCGATTTCGAGCCGCCTGTTCATTAAGGACCGTAAAACAAAGGTGCAATATCTCATAGATACAGGTTCAGACCTGTGCGTCTTTCCGCGATCCGCTGTTCGGGAACCACGAAACAAGACAAAGTATGAGTTGTTCGCAGCCAACGGAACAATCATCTCTACTTATGGTTACTTGACATTAACAATCGACTTAGGACTCCGACGAGCTTTTACTTGGCGATTCACCGTAGCCGACGTCTCGAAGCCCATCATCGGCGTTGACTTTCTAGGTCATTACAACCTTCTAGTCGATTGCCGTAACCAGCGTCTGATCGATGGCGTAACGTCACTCACAGTTGCTGTATCACGTCATACTTCAACAGAGGCAATGTCATCTGTTCGAACAACAATCGACAACTGCGCTTACCATCGTCTACTGAGAGAATTTCCTAACCTTACTCGTCCTGCTGGTAAACAAAAGTTAATTCGACATTCAACGGTACACTATATCCGCACTACTCCGGGTCCCCTTGTAACCGGACGTCCACGTCGCTTAGACCCTGAGCGTCTGAAGATTGCAAAGCAGGAGTTCGATGAGATGCTACAAAACGGAACAGCGCGCAGATCCGATAGCCATTGGTCTTCGCCACTGCACTTAGCTCGCAAGAAGAACGATGGTTGGAGACCTTGCGGTGATTACCGTTCATTGAACGCACGCACAATCCCGGACAGATACCCAATCAGACACTTGCAGGACTTTACACACCAGCTGGCCGGAAGTACTGTCTACTCAACATTGGATTTAGTTAAAGCCTACAACCAGATACCAGTTTTTGAAGATGACGTATGCAAGACCGCAATCACAACACCATTCGGCTTATATGAGTTCCCGTTCATGGCTTACGGCCTCCGAAATCCCGCTCAAACGTTCCAGCGCTTCATGGATGAGGTTCTCCGGGGATTGAACTTCTGTTTTGGATACTTGTATGACATCCTGGTATATAGCTCCAACAGCAGGCAGCATCAGCAACACCTCAGGCAACTTTTTCAAAGACTGACGGAATACGGCGTTCTAATAAACACCAACAAGTGCGTGTTTGGGCAGTCTGAGGTCAACTTCCTAGGATTTAGGTTTCAGCAGCGGAAATCCAGCCACTGGATGCAAAGTTGCAGGCTATTCGAGAATTCCCTCCACCAAAAACCGTCAAGGAACTCAGACTTTTTCTCCGAACGGTAAACTTTTATCGTCGCTTAATCCCAAATGCAGCTACTATTCAAGCTCCACTGAACCAAATGCTCGCTGGCCCAAAGACGAAAGGTTCGCAACCTATCAACATGACACCCGCTCTGTTGGAGGCCTTTAATCACTGCAAGAATAGTCTTTCTGAAGCCACTCTATTGGTACTAAGCAGAGTTAGCGATTCATAGAGATGCTTCGGATTCAGCAATAGGGGCAGTCCTGCAGCAATACCAAAACAACGAGTGGAAACCCCTGGCATTATTTTCCAAGAAGCTAAGTCCAAGCCAGAGGAAGTATTGCCCTTATGATCGCGAACTTCTTTCTATCTACGAAGGCATCAAACACTTCCGCTTCATGGTCGAAGCACGAAATTTCGCGGTCATAACAGACCACAAGCCAATGACGGTTGCTTTTACAACGCACCGAACGAGCTGCTCGCCACGCCAGTTTCGCTACCTTGACTTCATGAGCTAGTTTACTACCGACATCAGATATATCGCCGGAAAAGATAATATAGTCGCTGACACTCTTTCCCGCATTAATGAAATTTCTATGCCCTTAGACTGCTAGTCCCTAGCCAGTGAGCAAGACACCGATAGCGAGCTACATGATCTGCTGAAGAACGGCTCTGCCCTGAAGTTGGAGAAGCTTAGGACACCGGGACAGGACCTGCAGATATACTGTAACGTCTCCACCCCGAGTCCACGGCCGTTTATCACACCTTCGCTCCGCAGACAGGTATTTAATGCACTACATAACTTGAGTCATCCAGGAACGAAGGCTACTGTCAAGTTGGCGACGCAGAGGTTCGTGCGGAGTTCAATGGCCGCCTGCTCATGTATTGTGTTCGTTGTGAATACGACCAATCAGTGTGTAGCGTAAGATAAACAACATATTGCGATTTTAATTATTATTAATTATTTTTACGTATATAAGCAATGTTTCCAATGCAATGATATACATTTCTGGTACACTTGTCTAACTTGTATTTGCGTGTTAATAAATATAGTTATTAGTGGTCTGCAGTAATTTATTTGCTAAATATAACGGCATAAGATCCTACTCCTATGCACTTACAGAGCCATAGTGAGCTGGAGGCGTTGAATCGCCCCATTTGGAAAATGCCTGTAGGATGAGATTCACATGCTCAACCTTACTAACCACCTAAGGATGGAATGACGAACCACAGCAGCATTAAGATGCTATTTTACACTGGTATTCTGTGATAGAGTTGATCTTCTTCCGCCCCATTCATGCTACAACCTTAACCACTTTCGAAACATTTTACATTCATAATTTATCGATTAAAAGATTTTTAATTAAAAAACAACCATGAAATTTTGAAGTTGTCGCCCAGCCTATTTCTTGTATCTGTGTGTCATGGGAAAAAAATAAGCTGTGTACCAAGATTTATTATAAAGTATGTATCATAAGGTATAGTAAGTAATAAATACTATGATAACAAATATCATAATGTATTACGAGATTATATTGAAATAGTTAAAAAAAGGAGTTGTTGTTTATTTTTAGCCTAAAAGAGCGTACTAATTGCTAATCTTAGCTCCAATTTTTATGTAACAAAAAATATTAATATGGATGTAACATCATAATTATTAGTGACGCTATTGATTTAAAACATAATAAAATAAAATAATCTCGATAGAAAAAAAATCACTAAGTTATCTCTTATTTTCATCGTGAACCGTTGTTTTGGCCGTGCTGCATATTATTAAGTGAAAAATGTAATAAATTTTTGAAAATTAATAAAAAATTTCACGTATAAAACATACTTATTTTTTTAATTTTGAAAAATCCCTCTCTTATTTTTCGCAAAAATACCTCTCTTCGTTTTTCACATCAGTCGCAATCGCTCCGTCGCGACGGGAAGACTGTATTTCTGTGCACAGTGCCAGCGCCCGCGCCGAGAAAAAATTTGTGTTGTACACGTTGTGTTGATAAATTGGTCAATAGAAATACGACTGGCTGACCTGGAAATAAATGGAATATTATCCCAAGCGAAAACAGTAATTCCGTAGTAGTAATGCCCCGGGCACCTCCCAGTTATCACACAGCCGTCACAAAGAAGGCACGTGGCTCATCCTGATTAATTTAAAATAAAGTGAAGAAAAAGACTATTACCGTGTTTTTTGTCTGAAAAAATTGTCTTCATTGTGGATCTTATACTACGATAGGTACACAAAATATTAGAATAGGTTTTATTTTCCTTAATTACTTAACCATTTTGTTATGACGTAACCAATAGAACATATTCCGTAACATTAACCAGTGCAATATCAAGCGAAAAATATCTGATTTTATCATTACCATGTTTGTCATTACCGTGGATTACCGTGACTGTTTTAAACCACGGTAATGAAGACGATAATATGATAATGACTTTCTTTACTATATTGACAGAATACATATAATACATATAAGTAAATATTAAGTTTTTTTTAAACTAGTACTGATTGTAATTAGTGTATAATTAAGCATTGCATTATATACGCCGGTTTCACTTATTTTAGACCAAAAAAATAGACATGCTACGGCGTAACAAGCAAGTAAATAGAAAAGAAATATTAAGAAAAAACGATTAGCAGGACAAAAAAGGCGCAACGAAATAAAGTTTAACCCTGAGTTATACATAGAATACTTATTAAAAAAAGAAAAAGCACGCTATATTAGAAGAAAGGATACTAAAAAAACGTACCAATGAAAGAAAACCAAGGAAAAAGAGGGCAAAGAAAAAAAATGGAAGATAAACCAACAGAATTTAAGAAGAAAGAAAAATAACTTAAAATGTTACAAGAAAAAGATACACTTGCTGAATGAGATTCTGAAGATTTCCTTGAACAAAGTTTTGAATTAAAACAAGAACATCGAGATGCAATTACAAAAACTTATCTAACGATATCTAAGGGAATTGGGAATAGCTACGCGAAAAATAGAGTCCTAAGAAAAAATTACTATCGGAGAAAAACTCCTCAAAACAAACACAAATATAAAACCTACTCAAAACTACTTAAAAAATGCATACTATGTTCTAAAAAAACAACTAATAATAAATATGTGTTTAACAGCAAAAATACCTGCAAAGCTACTTGGAAGGTCATACAGGATGAAATAGATACCAAGCCGCAATATAATAATCACATTGATTTTATTGAATACGACAACGAAGTTATTACTTTTCCTACACAAATCGCAAATACTTTTAATAATTTCTTCATTGAATTGACAAACAAAGATATCCAAGATAATATATCAAATAATAAATCCAATCAAATCCTAAATAATTCTATTTATCTAAGCCCTACTGACGAATATGATATAAATAAAGTAATTATGACCTTGAATAATAGTAAATCAGAAGGGTATGACGGCATTTGTACCAAAGTAATTAAGGCCTGCAATAAAGAAATAGGCAGGGTCTTGGCATTTTTAATAAACTTATCAATGGTCTCTGGTATCTTCCCCGATAAACTTAAATTCTCTTTGATTAAGCCAATGTTCAAAAAGGACAAAAAATCAATTTTGGACAATTACCGTCCTATTGCGCTCGTACCGATTTTGTCAAAAGTATATGAAAAAATTATGCATACTAAACTCACATCTTTCTTTGACAAGTATCATGTCCTGAATCACAGTCAGTATGGGTTCCAGAGGGGTAAATCTACTGCACATGCTGTTTTCGATATGGTAAAGGAGACTCTAACATGTCTAAATGCTAATAATCATACAACTGCTCTTTTCTTTGACATGTCGAAGGCCTTCGATTTTGTATCACATAGTTTATTATTAGAAAAATTGGAAAAATGTGGCATTAGAGGCACTGCTTTAAATTGGATTAAAACCTACTTGCAAAATAGACGACAATCTGTTGAAATAAGCAGACCAGACTGCAATCATGTGATCCTAAATTACATATCAGATTTTAAAGAATACAAATATGGAGTTCCACAGGGCAGCGTTTTGGGACCACTGTTGTTCTTGGTCTATATAAATAATCTTCCGGATGTAACTAAACACAAATGCATTTTATTCGCTGATGACATATCTGTAATAGTTAAAACAGATCGTAAACAATCTCTAAAAGACCATATTAATGACATTAATAGCACAGTAAAAACAATAATAGAATGGCTTAAAAATAATAATCTAATTATAAATCTTGACAAAACTTATTTTATAAATTTCAATGACATATTATATCAGACAATAAACATTAACTTTGAAGGACAAAATCTAAAAAGTACAAATATGACAAAATTCCTAGGTATATGGGTAGATCAAAAACTTAATTGGAAAAGTCAAGTTGAAAATGTATGTAAAAAAATAAATAGATTTTCGTACGCACTTTACAAACTACGCAAAGTAGCCACAAAAATACGGCACTTACTGCGTACTTTGCCTATGTGGAATCCGTTTTGCGATACGGACTCATTATATGGGGTAATAGCACAGATGTAAAAAAGGCATTCATTGCCCAAAAAAAATCTATTAGAGCAATATGTGGCACTGCACCCGATGAGCCTTGCAGGCCGTTACTTATATCTCTGAAAATACTACCCCTTCCATGCCTGTACATCTTTGAAATTACAAAGTTTGTAAAACAAAACATGCATTATTTCAGACAAGCGAAAGAGATTTACACACGAAATACCAGAAATGGCAATAGACTTGTTGCTGAAATTATACCCAAGAGTGCTCGATTTAAAAATAACTGCTACTGGATGTGTATTCTCATATTTAATAAAATACCCCAAAATATAAAAGACTTACCCCTTAATAGATTTAAAGGCGCTTTTTACAGGTGGCTAAATGAACATTGTTTTTATAATGTGAATGACTATCTAAATTTGACATGATGTGACACAACAGTAGTTATATATTTTTAATTAAATTTTAATCTTAATTATATTTAAATATTGTATGTATTGGTATTGCTCATTTATAAACATTGACATGACGATAAATATTTTAATTGAATTTTATATTGTAATATGATAAATTGAACTATAAAAATGTATTTGCATGCTATTATAGATGGCTAAAAAAGCTGATCTACACTATATAATAACCACCTAAATGTACCCCTTTTTCAAAGCAAATAAATCTTCATTTCATTTCATTTCATTTCTTCTTCTCTAGTGGTTGAAAAAAGTCGATAACCACTGCCAATCGAAGACCAGTTACAAAAAAATTGTACATCAATTCTCTCTTCAGCTACACGTAGAGTTTGCTATAGAATGCAAAAAAAAACTGCAAATTCTATCAAAATAAAAATAGGAATTTAAAAAGCCAAATGCAGCGCTTCTCAAATGCATAATTGGTATGAGACAAAAAGTCTGAACAGCCCAGTAATAAAAGCAGAAATGATGATGGAAGACGCAACCAAAAAAGAGGTGTTGAAAAAGCCATAATATTTGTTGATATTTTAATTAGTAACATTTATCAAGATTACGTGAACCAGAAAAAGGCTGAAAAACAAAAGCTTAAAGATAATATAGAACCAGTACGCGAGAAATTGAAAAAATGTAATTTAATTATGGAATTGCCTAAACTGACAAGGAAATCTAATACAAAAGAAAAAGAAACCACACGAAAAAGGCAAATTGATAGTGACATTAAATGTTTTTATGAAAATAATGATAACTCTAGAATGACCTCTGGTAAAAAAGGACTACACTACTTTAAAGAAAGAAAAGTAGCAGAAGACATTTCTAAGAAATAGTCCATTAAATTTGCACACAAAGCGAAGCCATTTTGGGTTGTAGCTCCCAAAGAAAAGGATAGAGATTCCTGCATGTGTAAAATACATGAAAATGTAGATTCGCTGGCAAAAGCTCTTCACAAAAACAGAATAAGTATCCACGTTCTGCAAAATAAATATATCGATATTAAGTTATAATTATTACAGAATTTGAAAGTTATTTTGTGAGATTGTCTTTGCGAAAGAAGATTTTTAACAAACGTTTATTCGACTGATATGTTTTTATTAAGACTTTAAATTTTTAATACATGTTAAAGGGAAAAAGAATAGTACGTAGTATCATTTTTATTATTGCCGTGTTCAAAACTGTCATTGCCGTGTGAACGAAGTGCCATTACCGGTACTCCTAAAACTTCAAGGGCTCTACTAACTAGCCCTAGGAGATTCGTTTTTTCTTCGTTTTTTTAATAATTGATACATTAGAAAATTTTAATTTAGACTAATTTTGCGGTTAAAATGGATTTGTATTTTATTTTCTTCAATCTGCCCAATTTACATCAAATGAAATAATTACCCTTTTGTGTTAATAACCTCTGGAATGAAATAGGACCAGTACTCACACCATAAGGTAAAATAAACACTTTAAAATACCTTCTTCAGTAACAATAGTTACTAATTTTTGTGATTATTTATCTAATGAGGCTTGTAAGTAAGCCTCTTGTAATTCTAAATTGCAAAAGTAGTTGCTACCCTGTAATTTTATCAAAATATTATCAATTGTGGGTAATGGATAATAGTCTATCTTTAAATGCTTGTTTATTGTTATACGATAGTCACCACATAAACGAACTGTTCCATCTGATTTTCAAACTGGAACAACTGGTATCCCCCACTCAGAATACTCAACTGGCTCTATACGCTTATTTTCTTTTTTTTTTATTTCTTCTTTAACTTTTTTTTTTGAGTAAATCGAACAGTTCTGACAGGCATAAATACTGGTTTAACACCTGGTTCAATTAATAAAGAATTGGTTCTCCTTTAAAAACCCCCACACCTGGCTCAAAAAGATTACTGAACTTTTCAAATATGTTTTGTATTTATTTATTTTTGAAGCTTTTTCACAAATCCTTTGTTCGAACTTTGGTGGCAATTGAAGTGAAGAGAGCCAATCTTTACCTATAACCTTGGGCAATCCATCTTTTACAACAGATAATTTCTGAATATTAACTTTAATAGATGTTTAATGATTAATAACTTATACTTAAGTTTTCTATAATTCCTAAAGGTGTAGAAGTAGACAGGTCAAAATTAGTAAAAATAACATTACATTTTTTATCTCTAGCTCCGGGAATAAATTGTTTTTATCGAGTAAAGAAATAGTACTTACATACCCCAGTGTCAACCTCAAACTCTAGTACCTTTCCATTTACAAAGACCTTTAAATTATTAGACGGAACTTTTCCTGTATTACTAAAACGGGAGATATCAAAGTTTCTAATGTCTTTAATGGGGGAGTTTTTATCCGAATTTACATCACTATTTTCTGAATTAAATGTTTGCACTACATTTAAATTTTTTACTTTTATTTCCCTATTTTTACTACACACTTCAAAATATGACCTTTTACACCACATTCACTTCAAAATTTTTCTCGTAGGGTACAATGTGCTTTCATGTGTCCATTTTACCACATCAAAACATGTGATACTCTGCTTGATGGCTGGGCTTGCATTTTGCCAAACTACACTATGGTTTCTGTAAAATAATTTCCTTGTAATTTAAACATTTGTGATTTTTCCTGCTATTTTTTATTATTAAAAACCAACATATATGCTGTCTCCACAGTTTTTCCAATGGTAATTAAACTTTCTAATGACTGATAGCCTTGTTTCAACAGTTCAAATTTAACTGAATCGCAGTAAGTACCAATCACAAATCTTTCCTTTATTTCTCCATTTAAATTTTTGAAGTTGCAATATTAAGACGGTCTCTTTAGTTCCAGAATATACTGATCTACTTTTTCATTAGATCTTTGACATCTGCTTCGAAATTCTGCTTAATAAAGGGTATATTTTTTTAATGGGTGATAATATTGTCTCAGTTTTTCGCAAATATTATTATATGTTTAGGTGACCGGTGATATGGGTGTACATAATTTGGTCAGTAAATTATAAACGTTTGGGTTAAGTTTGGTAATAAGTAATGGGACCTTTTTCCCTCTGGGATGTCATTTAGAACAATGAAACATTCATATTGTTGTTGGTATGCATTCCAATTATCACCGGTGAAAACTTCCACACTAGTGATAGAATTAATTGTGCTACCAGAACTAGAACTAGTGATTAAGCGGATTGTATGAATTTCTGTTTTTGTCTATCAATGTATTCGCGTAAATATTTTCGAACGTCTTTGAACCATCAAAAAAAATTTCTTGGACACGCCTTGGTATGCTTATTTTGTTTCTTTTACATATATATTAGCAATTTCTATTAATTCCTCTTAAGTTTTTTCTTGTATCCAGGATTTTTTCCTTTGTATTAAACAAATATTCGATTAAATCCATGAAATGGTGAAAACATTAATTCCACTTTTAGGTTATTTTAGACGTTTGTCTTTGCGTTAAATTTATATTCCCTATATCTTGTACAAGAATTGGTAAAAAAATGAATTAATTTCACTTGTTTTGGTTCTTCCTCGTCGCCCATTGTTATATCTCACTTTAACTACGGGAAAAATTAATTAATTTATACAACCACGTGTTAACAAAAAGAATGTTATATTTAGTTGAAAGATAACCACAAACAAAAACTAGAAACAACAACTAGTTTTGCCTTTGAGATTATAAATGTATAACAGTAATAAAGTAAAAAAAATAAAAAATAAAGCAACAACTGATTTTGGTCCGACCAGAGATTCGAACCAGGGACCTCGTGATTAGCAATCGCGTTTACGGCCATATTATATTAGAAATAAATGTATAGTAAACGAACTAAAAAATAAATGAAGTACAAAGTAGTAGTGTAGTTGTACCACTTCTAGACCACCTGAGTCAGACGTGGTTCAACGACGTTCGTCGACACACGATCCTAAAAAAAAAAAAAGGTTTTGGCATGCTCTGATCACGAATCCGCGGTCCATTTTTGTGTAGAATGCACGGTTCCGGAGATGTGTAGATCAATTAGCTAATATCTAATTGATATCCGGTAAGGGCCTCCACCGTCATTAGCGTCCCATTGTTCCTATTTCTATTGTTCTATTGTTCATTAATCACCTTCATTGCAGCGTGTGCGTCGACTATATCAGTGCTATTGTATTATACTTCTTTGTTCCTAATTATACAACGCTAATCTGAATCATCAATAAAACACATTACATAATTTTGTTACAATTTTTATTTATAAAATACAAAATCTTATTACTTATTATCTATAAAATAGGAGCGAAACATCTCATCCACTAAAATATCGTTGTACAATGTGTTCCTTGTAAATATACTCGTAAAACTATGTATTGAACATCCTTGAAACTTATATAGCAAATACATTAAGCAATATTCGCCACAAACTGAAGTCCACTCATTCTGAATCCTATCAACATTCTAGTTCCATCTTTTACAATTCCTTTTTAAAAACTCTAGATGATATCGTACAGGTGTTCGTCCATATGAATCAAAATATTGACCGACGTCGTTCGTATCGATATATAAAGCTACCCAATGTGACCCTGGTTTATCATCTGTATCCAAATTGCATATTATATACGTTGGTACGTGGGTATACATAGGCAGTCTATTAGCTGCATAAACATTATTTTCTAGACTGGGGTGAATCTTTTTCAGATGTTGTTGTACATCTAGTGTATCCATGATATTACTGCTATTAGTAGATTATTACAGTACCAATCTACTCAATGAATAACATAGGAATGGTCAATTATAGTGATTTCTAAATATTAAATTGCATTTTTGTGTTATACAAATCGTACTTGAGTCATTGATCACCAAACAAAACACAATACGAAGAAATGTTGAGATAGGCAACGGAAATGTGAGATAAACTGATATGTTTCTAAATATTAAATTGCATTTTTGTGTTATACAAATCGTACTTGAGTCATTGATCACCAAACAAAACACAATACGAAGAAATGTTGAGATAGACAACGGAAATGTGAGATAAACTGGTTGACGCATAAAGTAATTATCAACTCATTACGGAAATACTTTATATTAGAATTTTTACGTACTGGTGGTATATAAGACCAACAGACGCAGTCATCGAGTTAGTGTACGGTCGTTTGACTACAGTGGATCTATCAATAGTACATTTGTGTTACTTCAATACACCAAAGGCTATGGATGTAAGTGTTTATTCTATTGACTAAATTACTTTTTTTCTGTTATTTTCATGTGTGTGTATTATTTTATTTAAATATTGTGTATGTATATGATTAAGCCGTGGTAACTCAGATGGTTAGCGCTAGCTGTAAATTTCACAGTACGCGACCCGGGTTCGATCCCCGCCAGCACCAATTAAATTGTTAATCGCAATTTTAAGTGCTTATTACCACGTGCTTGGTGGTGAAGGAAAACATCGTGAGGAAACCTGCATGTCTGAGAAAATTTCGAAGGCATGTGAAGTTCGCCAACACACATTGAGGGAGCGCGGCGGACATTTCCTTGCTCTAAAACCCTCTCAGAAATGAGAGGAGGCCTATGTTCAGCAGTGGACTTTAATAGGCTGTAACTTTAACTTTTTTAACTTTTATGATTAAGTGTTAACAAATTGATATTAACATGATAACTGTGTTGTTGCAGAAATCATTGAGCTTCGATGAAGATACCTATAAACAGTATTACTACTCGCCACTCTCCCCTCAAGAAGAGAGTGATAACCTCGTCATTAATAATAACACATGCGATGGTGGAAAAAGAAAATCGCAATCGATTGATCATTTTTTTGAAGCTGAATCAAAAATAAAAAAGAGGAAGGGAAAACTTCAGTGAAGTGTGCACCAGTGCTTTTTTCTCCACAATCATGGAAGAGAATACGGAACTATTCAATAGCGAATTAAATCAAGAGTTGTCTAAAGTTTGTGAAGAAATGGAGAGGGGTCAACTGTTCGATTCGTCATACGATGATGAGTTGTATCATCACTGTGTGATGGTTGAAACACAGTTTAAGTATGTAAAATAAACATTCATTTCGATCATAATTTACATATTGTCTTATACAGTTTTTAATAAATTTAAACATTTTAGCAGTCAACCACTACAACTTGGAAGAGGAACGAAGCGAACGTGCAGCAAAGAATCCAAGATCATCAAAAAACCAACAACGGAAGCAGAAGCGCATACCTCTGCAGGGAACAGTATCAGTAACGATGATCAAGTGGAATGTCCAACGTGCCATATATTTATCAAGAAACGGTATTTAGCTAATCATTTTAAACGTAATGTTCATAAAAATAATCTTTTAAATTCACATAATTCTTTATCAAACGTTAGTGTTATTGAATCTGCTTTTGGAAATAGGATTTTAACTTATAAAATCAAGAGTAGAGTAGATCGTTCGACATGGGTAAATTTTGAAACTCCTGAACTATTTTTAAATTCTATTAAAGATGATATTTTATTTTTATTACAAGAGTGTATTCATCAACACATAATTTTTAAGGTAAACTTCATATTGCATGCTGATTTTGTTCAACAAACTAAAGATATTCATGATACGTTCGATTTTCAAACGCTTAACTATATTATTTGTCAAGGAGATGACTTAAATATTTTTCTTTCATCTTTAAATGATACAATTACTACTAAAATTAGTGCTTTCGGAAAAAAAGATAGTGGATGGAGTCTAAAAAACATAAAATCTATAGACATGAATGTTAATAAATTTAACCCCCTACGCGGTACTTCATACATAGATCTTCCTCGTGACATAAAATTAAAAAAGGCTGTTATAAATGTAAAAAACAAGGATTATTTTTGTTTTAAATGGGCGTTACTCTCGGCGTTATATCCTGTAAACAAACACACCGATCGGGTATCATCGTACGTTAAACATGCAAATTAACTTAAATTTGATGGTATTTCCTTTCCGGTTAAAATTTCTGACATAGCAAAAGTAGAGAAATTAAATGATATTAGTATTAATGTTTTTGGGTTAGAATATAATAAAGAAAAACGAAGTAATTCTATAGTAGGTCCATTATTTTTAACAAAGTGTCGTAAAGATAGACATATCAATTTATTATTTTTTTCCAAGGATACAAAAAATCATTATTGCTATATAAAAAATTTATCGCGGTTAGTTAGTAAACAAATTTCAAAAGACGGTCACATCATGTACATTTGTGAAGCATGTCTACTTCGTTTTCCATCTCAGGAAAGGTTAAATAACCATGAACAATACGATTGTGCCCACATTTGTACAGTATTACCAAACAGTGAAACTTTAAAAAAAAAGAATTGGTTTGGTCAACCTATTTCAAATGATAAAATTAAATTTGATAGTTATGAAAAAAAGTTAAAGATACCATTCGTAGTTTATGCTGATTTTGAAGCATTTTTAAAACCAATAGAATCATGTTCTAACGACCCTTCCAAACCTTTCACTCGTAATATTCAGAAACATGAAGTACATAGTTTTGGATATTATATAAAATGTTCATATGATGATAAATTATCAAAATATGTAACATATTGCGGACCCAACTGTGCACAAGTGTTTATGGAAAGTTTATCTAACAATCTAAAAGAAATAAATAGACTTCAAAAATATCCACCACTTCCGCTAACAAATGAAGACAAAAACCAAATTTCAAATGCAACCATTTGTCATATTTGTGAAACTGAGTTGGCAAAACATTTTTATGATTTTGATTGATACACTGGTAGTTTTATAGGTGTTGCTCATGAATCATGTTGTTCGAAGATCAGAACACCTCGTTATATACCAATATTTTTACACAACCTTAGTCACTATGATGCTCATTTTATTGTTCACGCGTTAAACTTTTGTGATGGTGAAGTCGAAGTTATCCCTCAAAATAAAGAAAAATATATATCCTTTTCCAAAAAATTAAAAGTGAATAACCACGAAATTATATTGAGATTCTTAGATTCATTTAAGTTTTTATCGTGTAAATTAGAAGAATTGGCCAAAAATCTCAGTAATGATCAATTTCAAGAATTACGTAGAAATTACCCTAATGATGAAGGTTTCTTTCGTTTAAAACGGAAAGGTGTTTATCCATATGAACTTATGACTAATTATGATAGTTTAAGTCTAACATCGCTCCCTGAACAAAAATGTTTTTATAGTTCACTCACAGATTCACATATTTCAAATGATGATTACAATCATGCTAAAGATGTTTGGGAACATTTTGGGTGTTGTAATATGCTAGGTTATTCAAACCTGTATTTAAAAACAGACGTTTTACTTTTATCCGATGTATTTGAAAACTTTAGAAAGTTATGTATTAATACATATGATTTAGACCCTGTCCATTATTACACAGCACCCGGTTTAAGTTGGGATGCAATGTTAAAATATACAAAAATAGAATTAGAAATTTTAACAGATTATGAGAAAATTGCATTTATTAGATCAGGTATCAGAGGTGGTGTATCTCAATGTAGTAATCGTTATGCTAGAGCTAATAACAAATACATGGAGGATTATGATACAGGGAAACCAAATTCATATATCACATATTTTGATGCCAAAAATTTATATGGTTGGGCTATGTCTCAATATCTTCCTACTGGTGGATTCGAATGGGTAAATCCAAATACAGAATTTAATGTGTCTAAGACATCAGACTTCGGTTTTATTTTAGAAGTTGATTTGGAATATCCAGATGAACTTCATGATTTACATTCGGACTTTCCTTTATGTCCAGAAAACATTTGTGTAGGCAATATTAATGAGAATAAACTAATCCCAAATTTAAATAATAAAGATAAATATGTAATTCATTACAGAAATTTAAAGCAGTGCATAGAAATGGGGGTTAAATTAACTAAAATTCATAGAGTTTTAAAATTTAAACAGTCTCCCTGGTTGAAGATGTACATAGATCTAAACACAAAATTAAGAACTTTAGCAAAATCAGATTTCGAAAAAGATTTTTATAAATTAATGAATAATTCAGTCTTCGGTAAGACTATGGAGAATATTGAAAAAAGGGTTAACATAAAATTAGTTGCGCACTGGGAGAACCAGGGTAAAGCTTTAGGTGCTCAAGATCTAATCGCTAAACCACAATTTCATAGCCTTTCAATATTTTCGGAAAACCTAGTTGCGGTTCAGTTGCGAAAAACGAAGTTAATATACAGGGTATTTTTGGAACGCTCCCGAAAACTAAGACAGGCGACAGCACCAAGTATACCTTTGATCATGGGTTACAAATAAAGTCGATCCTGATGAAAAAAAAATCATCTTTTAACAACGTTTTATTAGCTTTACTCACGCGCCATCATGTTAGTACAGCTAAATGAAACGATAATTTCATAAAAAATATCATGAAAATACTGAAACATAAAACCAGCAGTGGAAACTGAATTGATATCACCTGACTAATGGACGTTAATGTACGCGTGAACGGTGAAAAACAAACGCTGGCCTTGAACTTGGGCACTGAGCGATTTATCACATATTGGTACGAAAGGCGCGCGACGGGGGAACAATCCGCCAGTATTAGTGTGCCTGCATGCTATTGGTTCCCGCGCTTTGTTCGCTCCAAAAATACAGTCGCATACACAGCTTACTTTGCGACTCGCGACGATGTTTTAAAAAGGAAGGAAAGAAAAATTATTTATATCTATTGTTTTATGACTAAACTAGTGATCGAAAAGGTAAATATGATAGGAGAAGGTGAATGGGGAAAATTGTGCAGTAAAGTTAAAAGTGTGGAGGAAGAATACCGAAAAAATTACCATGTGATCGACCTGATGACGGAAGCTCAAGCGAAGATGAAAGTGATGATCAAGTAGCATCCAGTAACACCAACACACCATTAACATCTGGCTTCCATGTGACCCAAGACGTCATAATGGACGGCGTGTTACCCTTAGCTAAAGTTTTCTTGTTACAAACTACTTTATATTTTACGATAGAAATAACAAATAATGCTCATGTAAACATTATCCATTTTTAATTCCCACCTCTTCCAAAGTTCTAAGTAGCTAGTAAAACACCTATTATGATTCTACATTAAAACAATTAATTACTATAATATTATAAAACAATAGCCCAATACCATGTAGTACTTTAGAACGCGATTGTACCCACACCCCCTCCGCTATCGACCTGTATCTAGCTCGGTACGAAACACGCGGTCGTAAGAAAAAAGGGCGCATCTAACAATTTATGAATAAATGAGTTAAATATACCATTCGATTCATGATAAGAAGGCGCATCTACTAAATTTTTTTAATATTCACAAATATCAATATTTTAGAAATTATCGTAAGAATTTTAGACGTAACTGTTGACTTTGACTTTTTTTAGTAGAAAAGACTTATACAAATTCAACATAAAAGAAAAGACTTATTTAACCAGTTGCTACGTCATCTTTAACAATATTTGCATCGATTACTTAAATTTTAATTATTCTTGGTCTTGTCTTATTATTCTATATCTTATTATTAAGAGCTTATATCTTATTGTTAAGAGCTGGTGTTTCACATGTGGTCCCATATAAATTTGATCGAGGTCAGACCAATAGTTTTTGAGTTATCCTTAATTATTTATATTAAAGTCGGTTGTACAAAATTTTTAATTTTTAATTATTATCGTAGTAAGTCTTGTATGATATCCCCTTTAAAATCATTACTTTTTAAAATTATTATTTTTTGTGTCTCACTACCAATGCTTTTCTAATATTTATTAAAAAAAAAAAGTAGTAAATTACTATTAGCGTCCGTTCAACTTCAAATGACCTTTCCAAAATATGTAAAATTGTTAAATGAATGGCAGTTTTTTTTTAATTTATTAGGTTGGAAAGACGCAAATAGTTATATGCGTCTTTCCTTCGATGTTTTTGTGTTGCCAGGTGTATTTTTTAAGCTAAGATGAAAAGGAAAATTCGTTTTATTTAAATAAATAAACAAATTTAAAAAAAAATAAGTTCGTCCTTAAAATCTTCATGTCTCTACGTATATATTTCAATATAGATACCTTTTAATATACTTTAGACACGGGGTCTGAAAGAAAAATTCATCAATTTATTTTTTATTTCCATTTTACGTTTTTGTTAGTTACTTCCTTTTTTATTATGACGGCAGAATGCCTAACCCTGTCGCCTCACGCTTGTGACGCAGTAATTTTCAGCCTTGACGGGGTTCGTTGGTTTTAGTTTTTGAGACAGTTTCGTGTTGATTTTGTACACGCGTGCGCGAGCGACAGTTCAATCGTTTTGTTTAATAAATTTACTTGTGATTACGTGTTGATATTAAAGTTTTTGTTACGTTTTTGGATTCTTTTTTGTTTTAATAATGCCTAACGCGTACGTTTATAGTGGTTATTATACTGCCGTTGGTTATTATATCAGCAACAACGTGTGCCTGGTTCCATTGAGCACATTATCTGGACGGATGAGTCGACATTTACCAGAAACGGCCTGTGGAACCGAAGAAATACACACGTGTATTCAGAGGTTAACCCGCACGCTGTTCGACAAACCGGGCACCAAACCCGATGGTCGGTTAACGTATGGACAGGTTTATTTAAGGATCGCATACTGGGACCAGTGTTTCTGCCAGAGCGACTAAACGGACAGCGATAACTAAACTTTATAAATGAACAGTTGGTTGACATTTTAAACGACCTATCGTTGGCTGAATATCGCCGCACATAGTTCCAACATGATGGTGCCCCTCCACATTTCGTGAGGTTCGTCCGTGAGCGCCTCAATGAGCTATTTGATGATCGCTGGATCGGCAGACTAGGACCACACGCTTGCCCACCTCGCTCACCAGATCTGACTCCGTTAGACTTCTTTTTGTGGGGTATGTGAAAGAAAGGGTTTTTAATCGTGAATGTGATAGTGCTGAAGAAATGCGCCAAAGGATCGTGGATGCTTTCGAGAAACTACGTACGGACTGTGTCGAAGACCACACGATGATGCCCCGCCTGCACCCAAGTCTGCCTTGAAATGAATGGAGCACAATTTGAGCCGCATCTCATAAGACCACGGAGGATTTAGAGCAGTAAGCTGTTTCATAACTATTTTTTTTAAATAACTTAGTACTAGACTAATCTGAATAGCTACATAACTGAATACACGAGAATAATAAACATACCTACACGATGAATAAAAACGCATGACTCCAACCTTGGTTACATTTCATTTAAGTATTTCTTCATTAGCGGGGAATCGAACCAGTTATTTGGGTTATTTAACCTGTAAATTCGGATTAACGTGGCTACGTGGAGATAAGCACAGTGGCAAAATAGTAGGTTAAGTAGATAAGTTAGGTATTTAGACACGTGTTGTAAATTATTAGGTATTGTTGGAAGGCCCGCTAGTTGCGGGCCGCGCGAATTTGTGTTCGCGCGTACATTGACCTTTATCTAGCTCAGGTCAGGTGATATCAATTCAGTCATTCCACTGCTGGTTTTATGTTTCAGTATTTTCATGATATTTTTTATGAAATTATCGTTTCATTTAGCTGTACTAACATGATGGCGCGTGAATAAAGCTAATAAAACCTTGTAAAAAGATGATTTTTTTTCATCAGGATCGAATTTATTTGTGACCCATGATCAAAGGTATACTTGGTGTTGTCGCCTGTCTTAGTTTTCGGGAGCGTTCCAAAAACACCCTGTATAACAAACCAATTTATTTAGGGTTTTGCATTTTAGATATTTCAAAAACATTAATGTATGATTTTCATTATAACTATATGATTAAAAAGTTTAGTAAAATCAAATTATTGTATACAGATACGGATAGTTTAATATATCATATATTTACAAATGATTTTTACACTGATATAAAACCTGACCTTTCATCATACTTTGATACCTCAGATTATGATACAAATAATATTTTTGAATATCCAAAATTAAATAAAAAGAAATTAGGTTTTTTTAAAGATGAAAATAATGGTAAAATAATGAAAGAATTTGTGGGTTTACGATCCAAAATGTACGCTTTTAACTTAGAGAATAAGACTATAGCCAAGGCAAAAGGGGTAAATAAATGTATCACTAAAAAGATGACAATGAATAGTTATAAGTCTTCTCTATTTAATAAAAAAGTGCAATATTATAGTATGCTTAGATATAAATCAATTAAACACACAATTTTCACACAAAAATTAAATAAGATAGGTTTATCATATAATGACACAAAGAGACATATTTTAGATAATAATATTGAAACATTAGCTTGGGGTCATTATAAACTGCGTTAAGTGTTGATAGTTTTTACTTTTATGTCTGCGTTTAAGAAAAATTTATATTGATTGTAAAATTATGATAATACTATAATATGACGTAGTTTATTACATATTTAATCATTGTTTTATTGTAAATAATTTAAGTTAATTGTTGTTTCTATTTATTTGAGGTTGAGTTAATTGTAAAATTATGATGTACTAATTGTTGTTTCTATTTATTTGAGGTTGAGTTAATTGTAAAATTATGATGTACTAATTGTGTTAGAAATAGTATACAGATAATTCTGTTTTATATAATTTTTGGAATATATATTAATTGTTTACACCAACACTTTCATTTTTTATTTCACCCCTTTGAACTTTAGACGTGTGTTATGTTTCACTTTATCCATCCGTTCACTGCTATTGTGGCAGGACCAAGTGGGTGTGGGAAGTCAAATTTTGTAACAAATTTCATAAAATCAGTTACAGAAATATGTAATTGTGATTTTAATCAGATCACATGGTGCTTTGATGAAATGCAACCATTATATAATTTACCAAATGTTAACTATCATCAAGGAATTCCAAATCTTAATATGTTTGATGGTGAAAACCCACATCTTGTTATTATTTATGATCTAATGAGAGAGTCCGATGGAAGAATTGTGGATATATTTACAAAAGGTAGTCATCACAGGAATCTTAGTGTATTTTATCTAACACAAAATTTATTTCATCAGGGTAAAGGACAAAGAGACATATCTTTAAACTCAAGTTATATAATATATTTTAAAAACCCTCGAGATAAAACTCAAATAAGATATTTAGCAAGACAAGTATCACCAGATAACCCAAAATTCATTGAAAATGCCTACAGGGATGCAACTCTAGAGGCGCATGGATATTTAATGGTAGATTTAAAACAGAATACCAATGATTTTTGTCGTATCAAGACAAATGTCTTTCCATTTAATGGTTTCTGTACAGTCTACGTCCCCACAAAAGAGTTTAAATACACCAAGAATCAAACAATTGAAATCATTGCTAAATGATGCATCGTCGACTCACAACGTATAAACATTTGCTAACCGCTCTGCATACGCTTAAACCAAAATATCAAAGAGCATTACTTAAAACGTGTGATGAAGAAGAAATTAACTGTATTTGTGAGTGTATTCATAACGTTTTACAAGGAAAAGTACCTCTTAAAGATCAGGATAAACAAAAATTGAATAAACATATAAACATACTCCGTAAACTAGTACGTAAGTGTAAACATAAACTAAGAAAAAATATAATTATACAAAAAGGAGGGGCTTTCTTACCAACAATATTAGGTGCAATATTGAGTGGATTAGTGAGTGGACTAGCCAGTTAACATGGAAAATGCAAAGAAAATGATACTTATCGAACCTGGATTGATTGAAAAATTAAAACAAGAAAATAAGGTTAATAGTAATTTATCTCGATTAGATATTGAAATGCAAAATATTATGAATAGTAAGACGGAAGACCGAAAGAAATGGATATTATATTTACAAACACTGCAAAGATACCTTCATTTTACCGAAGAGGATCGTCAACCACTCAAATTACCAATTTATTCTGATACATCTAATGAAGATTCAAATGAGTCAAAAATTGGTTTTAAAAATAAAGATAGAGATCTAAAAACTTCAGTTGATATTGAATCTTTGCTGGAGGAGAATCGATCCATTAAAAGTAAAGAAAATGATGAAAATCCACTTTACACACCAGCTCAAATACTCAGTTTAATACCAAAAACTTATCATAAAAAAGGGCAGTTATTATTAAAATTAGTTGAAACAAGTAAAAGTAAAATACATTGGGATAATGAAGGTACAGTCATAATTGATAGTGAAAAAATTCCTGGAAGTAATATTGTTGATTTAATAAATGATTCACTAAGACCCCTAAAAAGAAGTGATCCGGTAGGGTGGGTTAGATTTGCTGAAGCATTAAAAGATATTAAAGTACCACTTACTTATATTGGAAATCCAAGGAGATGTGAGTTTATTAACCAACTTCAAGCAAAAGATCTCAACAAACCCTCTGAGATTGAAGTTCAAGAGTTTTCTACACCGGTCAGTAGAGATAAAAAGTCTACAACTAAAATACGTAAAGGGCTTGAGTGGGAAAAATGGACCCCGTACTAGAAGAAATTAACAGGATTTATTATGATCCATCTAATCCCGCTGGTTTTGGTAGTATTGATAAATTATCAAAAGCCATGAAGGGTAAAATGAATAAAAAGCAAGTAAAGGAATGGTTAAAATCACAAGAAACATACACATTACATAAACCCATTCGAAAAAAATTCCCGCGTAATAGGTACATTCTATCAAATATTAATGAACTGTGGCAAGCTGATTTAAGTGATATGCGAACTTATTCTCAATATAATGATGGTTTCAAGTATATACTTTGTATTATTGATGTATTTAGTAAATATGCTTTTGCAAGACCAATGAAAAAGAAAAACTCAGAAACAACTAAAGAATGTTTTGAAAGTATATTTACTGAAAGTAATTTAACACCTACTCACATACAATCCGATAAAGGTACAGAATTTGTTTCAAAAGATGTACAAAAATACTTTAAATCCAAAAAGATTAATTACTATACCACTAACAATCCTGACATTAAGGCTAGTATTGTTGAACGATTTCAAAGAACACTAAAAATGAAAATGTGGCGTTATTTCACTCATAATAATACTTATAGATATATAGATGTTTTACAAGATTTAATATACTCTTATAATCACAGCTTTCACTCTAGTATTAAGATGAATATTATGACAGTTTGGACTAATCTTTATGATAGACGGTCAAAAAAACTTTCTTTAGAAAATCCTAAACCAAATTTCAATGTGGGTGATTATGTTCGAATAACTAAATATAAACATGTATTCCAAAAAGGATATGAATCAAATTGGAGTGATGAAATATTTATTATATCTTCAATAATTGATAGATCTCCATGGGTTGTTTATACAATAACAGATTTACAAAATGAACCAATAATTGGTACTTTTTATGAAAGAGAATTACAGAAAATCACTTACAACCCCACCTCACAACATAAAATAGATAAAATAATTGACACTCGTTATTCAGGTAACAGAAAAGAAGTATTAGTGAAGTGGAAAGGTTATCCAGATAAATTTAACAGTTGGATTTTAGCTTCTAGTTTAAAAGAAATATGAATAAAGAAAGTTTCTATTTAACTTTGCTCAGCAATAGTTCAATGGAATACTTTCCTGATAACAAGACCACAACTGTTCAAGACCATGAAAATGTTATATACATTACAAAATCTATGTTAATGCCTAATGAAGATAAACCATCCACAGTGTACTACAAAAAACATATTCCAGCTACCAACTATGATAACGTTGAGCATATTTTAAGAGTGTTAAATGGTATCGGAGAGAACTTGAAATTTCGCTATGATGAAATAACAAAATTTGTGTCTATTTCGGTATTGGATAAAAATATAACATCCGTAACATTATCACCCAAATTAAGTTTACAGCTAGGTTATGAACCAAATAAAAATCTCCTAGAGAGAAATTTTGGAAAGTGTCCTGCTAATTTACACTTAGGGTTACCATCTCAACTATTTCTATATTGCGACATTATCGATCCTCAGATTGTGGGTGATGTTATGACTCCTTTATTAAGAGTCATTTCATTAGATCCTACAAAATACATTTATGGTGCAAATAAAATGCACATTTTCTCTCAACCTCACTACTTACCTGTTATGCGAAGAGAGTTCGATACGTTGGAAATAGTTATAAGATCGAGTACAGGACAAAAAATACCATTCCAGTTTGGAACCGTGTGTATTAAACTACATTTCCGAAAATTATAATAATGAATTCTCTTCGTGATCATCATAAATGTCCATATGAAAATTATTATACACATCAAGCTGGATCAGGAGTTGGAGTAATTTATAAGGGTTCACCATATCAACGCGGTCATGGTATTGGGAGCTTCTTAGGGGGGTTATTCAGATCAGTTTTACCTTTACTTTCAAGTGGTGCTCGAGTGATTGGTAAGGAGGCATTAAGCGCTGGAGTAGGACTTTTATCGGATATGGTTCAAGCCCGTCCTATGGAAGCCTCAATAAAAGATCGTCTAAAGCAAGTTAGTACGAATTTAAAACGAAAGGCTGATGAGAAAATTGATCAATTTAACATGACTGGATCTGGGTATAAAACTAAAAGAAAACGATTGACATCGTTCATTCCACCATTAACTGCTAAAGTGAAAGCTGCGAAAAAACTTTGTCTAAAACCAAAAAATATCAAAGATATATTTTCAAACTAAATATGTCTTTCCTTCATAATCATTCTTGTGAGTGCGTTAAGTCAGAATTGGATTTGTTTGCACTACCGTCTACACAAACTAGCATTGAAAATGGATTGTGGATTCATTATAAACCAATTTCATCTCTTGGTGATGATGGACCTATCGAGTTTCAAGTTCCTGGGACCGGCGATGACTACATAGATTTGTCTCATACATTACTCCACATAAAGGCAAAAGTATTAAATCAAGATTCAACTAACTTGGTATCTACTACAATAGTAGCACCTGTAAATAATTGGCTGCATTCACTTTTTAGTCAACTTGATGTTTATTTAAACCAAAAACTTGTATCACCACCTAATAATACCTATGCATATCGAGCATACATGGAAACCCTTTTAAACTATGCCCCTGCTGCTAAACAATCTCATCTTACTTGTAGTCTTTGGTATGAGGATACAGCAGGAAAAATGGATTCTACAGATGGTAAAAACATAGGATTTGTTAAAAGACAGGAATTGATTAGTGAAAGTAAGGAAATAGAAATGATTGGTCATCTTCACGGTGACATTTTTAACCAAGATAAATTTTTAATTAATGGTGTTGAAATGAGTGTTAAATTGGTTCGATCAAGAGAGAGTTTTAATTTAATTGTTGGGTCAAACGATGTAAAGTTTAAAGTTTGCATTACGGACGCAACTCTTATTGTTCGACGAGCACGAATTAATCCAAGTGTATTACTCGCACATCAAAAAGTTTTAGCTTCTACCACTGCTAAATATCCTATTACTCGAGCTGAAGTAAAAGTTTTAACAATTCCTTCGGGTGTTCAAGGAAAAACTCTTGATAATATATTTTTAGGACAGGTACCGAAAAGATGTATAATTGGATTTGTGAACAATTCTGCATTTAATGGTTCCCTTACTAAAAATCCATTTAACTTTGAAAACTATGGTATTAATTCTTTCAGCTTATATATTGATGGTCAACAAATACCTTCAAAAGCTTTGCAACCATCTTTTAATAATATCATATTTACATCAGCATATCATACTCTATTCTCGGGAACTGGTATTCACTTTCTTAATGAAGGAAATGGAATCTCTTGTGAACAGTATGGCAAAGGTTACTGTCTATTAGCATTTGACTTAACTCCTGATTTATCAGCTAACTCATCAACTCATTGGAATCTCATAAAGCATGGTAGTGTAAGAATAGAAGTACGATTTGAATCCTCATTAATACAAACAATTAACTGTATAGTTTATGCTGAGTTTGATAATATTATTGAGATAGATAAAAACAGAAATGTTACTGTAGACTATAGTAGTAAAGGTTATAATATGTGTTGTGTGTTAGATTTTATGTGTTATGTGTAATGCATTTTGTGTGTATGTAACTATGTGAAACGTTATAAAATTAAATAAAACAAATTGTATGCAATATTTTTTTTTTATTTCTTTATAAATCTTCTATTTAATCTAATACAAAACACTGTTCGAGTTGAAATTTTACATAAACACATTGACTAAACCACTGAACATGCTGCTGCCAAGGTTCATCATCATCTTCCCAATCTTTTAAACCACCACCACAATGGAAACACTTGGTCCCGTCTGCATGGCCAGTATAAAAGAAACCAGCTTCTGCAAGATCTTCAGGTTTCTGTCGCATAACGAGAGGCCAGTTTTCGAAACTAAGCAAACGGCTAGATTTTGAACTGAAGAATGGATATTCAGCTCTTGAGTACTGCATACTCTTCTCGTTTTCTTCTCCAATCAGTGTTGTAGTTTTGTTATTCAATGATGTGTTTTGTACACGTATGCCACACTCATCTCTTCCTTCCGCTCTTGTCTTCCTGTAATTGAAGTAAACAGAATCACATTCACTAATGATCAGCTAATGACTGTCATTGTTAAAAAAGTATTTTTTAACTTTTTCACTTTCTGCTATTGTCTTTGTTATATTGTATACGAGGGCGTTTGTGTTGTCGTAGATGCTATCCTTATTAGTCTTTACGTAATATTTAATTCTCGTGGAAGCATGTTTCCAATGATCAGTAGTTGGAATCTTGGATAGCTCCTTCATATCGTACATTTCAATTTTGATGAGATGCGTCGCTTGGTCTCCGTCGTCAGAATTAGTAGAAATGTATGATACACCATCTCTAGCGGCTCGTGCTACGGTTGATGATAACAGCTTCCTCTTTTTTATTTTTTATTCAGCTTCAAAAAAATGATCAATCGATTGCGATTTTCTTTTTCCACCATCGCATGTGTTATTATTAATGACGAGGTTATCACTCTCTTCTTGAGGGGAGAGTGGCGAGTAGTAATACTGTTTATAGGTATCTTCATCGAAGCACAATGATTTCTGCAACAACACAGTTATCATGTTAATATCAATTTGTTAACACTTAATCATAAAAGTTAAAAAAGTTAAAGTTACAGCCTATTAAAGTCCACTGCTGAACATAGGCCTCCTCTCATTTCTGAGAGGGTTTTAGAGCAAGGAAATGTCCGCCGCGCTCCCTCAATGTGTGTTGGCGAACTTCACATGCCTTCGAAATTTTCTCAGACATGCAGGTTTCCTCACGATGTTTTCCTTCACCACCAAGCACGTGGTAATAAGCACTTAAAATTGCGATTAACAATTTAATTGGTGCTGGCGGGGATCGAACCCGGGTCGCGTACTGTGAAATTTACAGCTAGCGCTAACCATCTGAGTTACCACGGCTTAATCATATACATACACAATATTTAAATAAAATAATACACACACATGAAAATAACAGAAAAAAAGTAATTTAGTCAATAGAATAAACACTTACATCCATAGCCTTTGGTGTATTGAAGTAACACAAATGTACTATTGATAGATCCACTGTAGTCAAACGACCGTACACTAACTCGATGACTGCGTCTGTTGGTCTTATATACCACCAGTACGTAAAAATTCTAATCTAAAGTATTTCCGTAATGAGTTGATAATTACTTTATGCGTCAACCAGTTTATCTCACATTTCCGTTGTCTATCTCAACATTTCTTCGTATTGTGTTTTGTTTGGTGATCAATGACTCAAGTACGATTTGTATAACACAAAAATGCAATTTAATATTTAGAAACATATCAGTTTATCTCACATTTCCGTTGCCTATCTCAACATTTCTTCGTATTGTGTTTTGTTTGGTGATCAATGACTCAAGTACGATTTGTATAACACAAAAATGCAATTTAATATTTAGAAATCACTATAATTGACCATTCCTATGTTATTCATTGAGTAGATTGGTACTGTAATTATCTACTAATAGCAGTAATATCATGGATACACTAGATGTACAACAACATCTGAAAAAGATTCACCCCAGTCTAGAAAATAATGTTTATGCAGCTAATAGACTGCCTATGTATACCCACGTACCAACGTATATAATATGCAATTTGGATACAGATGATAAACCAGGGTCACATTGGGTAGCTTTATATATCGATACGAACGACGTCGGTCAATATTTTGATTCATATAGACGATCACCTGTACGATATCATCTAGAGTTTTTAAAAAGGAATTGTAAAAGATGGAACTAGAATGTTGATAGGATTCAGAATGAGTGGACTTCAGTTTGTGGCGAATATTGCTTAATGTATTTGCTATATAAGTTTCAAGGATGTTCAATACATAGTTTTACGAGTATATTTACAAGGAACACATTGTACAACGATATTTTAGTGGATGAGATGTTTCGCTCCTATTTTATAGATAATAAGTAATAAGATTAATTTAACGGTGGTAGAGCCTTGCAGCAGCTTTTGCTGTTGCACGTATGGGCCGGCTCGAGCCGGGTTAGTACCACGACCTCACAGAATACCGGCGTGAAGTGGAAGCTCTGCTTCCGCGTTTCGTCTGGTGAGTGCAGGTGACCGGATGCCCACTTCCCCCCCCCCCCATCAACATGGTAGCGGAATTACGTCAAAAACTACCCCAGGAGGGACCAGTACCCCTGGAGAATCCCTCGCTGAGCATCCACGACCATGCTATTCCACTCCTGAGCGTGGGTGCTCAGGCTGCCCCGCGTATTCTGGGGGGGGTAAAATTCCGCTCAACACAATAACTGCTCGGGGCAAACTGAGCAACAAGACCAAGGCGACCCCTGCCACGCTATCCGTGAATTTCTGCAACATCAGGGGACTTCACTCGAACCTAAACGCCGTCCACTACCATCTTGAGACGGCGAAGCCGGCCTTGCTCTTTCTGACCGAGACGCAGGTGTCCTCTCCGGCTGATACTTCGTATCTCTCCTGCCCGGGGTACAAATTGGAGCACTCCTTTGTGCCTCGGGCTGGAGTTTGCGTGTATGTCAGAGAGGACATCTGTTCTCGACGCCTCGGCAGTCTTGAAGGTTCGGACCTGTCCATCCTTTGGCTACGCGTAGACAGCGACGACCATCCGCGCGTCTACGTGTGCCTCTATAGGTCCCATAGCGGTAATGCCGAAACAGACCGACTCATCGACCACGTCCAAATGGCTACAGATTTCTTGCTACAACAGGTCCCATCCGCAGAGATCGTGATCCTTGGCGATTTTAACGCCCACCACGCCGAATGGCTCGGTTCACGTTTAACCGATCATGCGGGGAGATCTGTTTATGACTTTGCCTTGGCATATGGTCTGACACAACTGGTTACATCGCCTACGCGGATTCCAGATGTTGAGGATCATACACCTTCCCTGTTGGACCTTCTGCTGACCTCTCATCCGGACGGATATCAGGTTTCCGTCGATGCCCCTCTTGGCTCTTCGGACCATTGTCTGATCCGGAGTGTGGTGCCACTCACGCTCCCCTCGCGGTTGCGTTCTGCAGGTTGCCGCCGTGTTTGGCATTACAGGTCGGCGGATTGGGACGGAATGCGGTCTTTCTTTGCTTCCTACCCATGGGGGCGGGTTTGCTTCTCGCCGGATGATCCCAGCGCTGTTGCTGACTCTGTCACTGAAGTAGTGCTACAGGGAATGGAACTATTTATTCCATCATCTGTGGTACCCATCGGAGGCAGATCTCAGCCTTGGTTTGGTCGCTCCTGTAAGACTGCATTACGCAGTAAGCAGGAGTGTTATCAAGCCTGGGCTGCGGCTTCGGTGACTCGGGATGTAAACACCAGCACACTCAAAAAGAAGTATAACTTCGCCTCCAGGTCCTTCAAAAGAGTTATTGCCAAGGCAAAGTCAGAGCACATAGGCAGAATTGGCGAGAAACTAGTTCGCCTTCCTTCGGGAACCCGTGCATTCTGGTCTCTCGCCAAGGCTGTCCAAGGGAATTTCTGTAAGCCATCACTACCATCTCTGCACAGGGAGGACGACTCACTGGCCCACGACGCAAAAGAGAAGGCCGACCTTTTAGGCTCCCTTTTTGCCTCCAACTCGACTGTTGATGACGGGGGGAACACACCGCCGACCATCCCGCGGTGTGAGTGCTCCATGCCGGATGTGCGATTCTCACAGCGCTCGGTTCGCAGAGCACTCCTCTCCCTTGACATCCACAAGTCGAGTGGGCCTGACGGAATCCCCCCAATTGTGCTGAGGACGTGTGCTCCGGAGTTGGCACCGGTTCTAACGCGTCTTTTCCGGTACTCTTACTCCCTAGGCGTAGTCCCGAAATCATGGAAGACAGCTTTTGTCCACCCGATCCCTAAAAAAGGCGACCGCTCAGATCCGTCCAACTACAGGCCTATCGCCATCACCCCCTTGTTCTCCAAAATAATGGAATCCGTTGTAAACTGCCACCTCATGCGGTACCTTGAGGATCACCAGCTGATTAGTGACCGCCAGTACGGTTTTCGTCGGGGTCGATCAGCTGGTGATCTTCTGGTCTACTTAACTCATAGATGGGCGTTGGCAGTAGAGTCCAAGGGGGAGGCATTGGCCGTTAGTTTGGACATTGCGAAGGCCTTCGATCGGGTTTGGCACAAAGCGCTTCTTTCGAAGCTCCCTTCCTATGGGCTTCCCGAGAAATTATGCAATTGGATCACCAGCTTTCTTGCAGATCGGAGCATCAAGGTCGTTGTAGACGGTGCATGCTCCGACTACAAGCCTATTAACGCTGGTGTTCCACAAGGCTGCGTGCTATCACCAACGCTGTTTCTTCTGCATATCAATGATATGTTGCAAGCTGGTAACATTAATTGCTATGCAGATGACAGCACTGGTGATGCTCTATACACCGGCCGTGCCAATATTTCTCGGGAAAACGTCACCGAGTACCGGAACAAACTTGTGTCTGAAGTCGAGTCTTTGCTGGACAAAGTCTCGGATTGGGGGCGACTAAATCTAGTCCAGTTTAATCCTCAGAAGACACAAGTTTGCGCGTTTACCGCTAAAAAGAACCCCTTTGTCGTATCTCCTCAGTTTCAAGGTACTCCCCTTGTTGCCTCAGCCAGTATCGGAATCCTCGGCGTCGACATATCGAGTAGCGTGCAGTTTCGTGGTCACTTGGAAGAGAAGGCCAAATTAGCCTCTAAAAAGCTTGGCGTGCTCAGCAGAGCGGGACAGTATTTCATGCCGGCTCAACGCCTGCAACTTTACAAGGCGCAGGTTCGGCCTCACATGGAATACTGTTCCCATCTCTGGGCTGGGGCTCCTCAGTGCCAGCTTCTTCCACTTGACCGCATCCAGCGCAGAGCGGCTCGAATCGTCGACGACCGAGTCCTTTCCGATCGGCTCGACTCATTGGCACTGCGAAGAGATGTTGCATCTCTTAGCATTTTCTTTCGCATTTACCATGGGGAGTGCTCTGAGGAATTGTTCGGATTAATCCCAGCCGCCAAATTTCACGAACGCACATCGCGGCAGAACTCCCGATACCATCCACACCATCTGGATGATTGGCGGTCCACCACTGTGCGATTTAGAAGATGTTTTCTTCCTCGCACAACTTCCTTGTGGAATAGTTTACCACCAGCGATTTTTCCGGACCGATACGACTTAGGGACCTTCAAGAAAAGAGCCTACTCCTTTTTAAAAGGCCGGCAACGCATCTGCAATTCCCCTGGTGTTGCGGTTGTTCATGGGCGGCGGTAGTCACTTACCATCAGGTGAGCCGCATGCTCGTTTGCCCCCTCTCCTATAAAAAAAAAAAAAAAAAATAAGATTTTGTATTTTATAAATAAAAATTGTAACAAAATTATGTAATGTGTTTTATTGATGATTCAGATTAGCGTTGTATAATTAGGAACAAAGAAGTATAATACAATAGCACTGATATAGTCGACGCACACGCTGCAATGAAGGTGATTAATGAACAATAGAACAATAGAAATAGGAACAATGGGACGCTAATGACGGTGGAGGCCCTTACCGGATATCAATTAGATATTAGCTAATTGATCTACACATCTCCGGAACCGTGCATTCTACACAAAAATGGACCGCGGATTCGTGATCAGAGCATGCCAAAACCTTTTTTTTTTTTTTTAGGATCGTGTGTCGACGAACGTCGTTGAACCACGTCTGACTCAGGTGGTCTAGAAGTGGTACAACTACACTACTCAAAGTAATTAATAATAATAATAATAAGATATAATATTTTAAGAAAAAAAAAAGACAAGAAAGAATAATAATGTCAAAGTAATACAATTGAGAACGTCAAATGATTTCGTGTATGTAATTAGAAAGTTTTACTTATTTATTGCTTGTTTATTAAATGTCCAAATTATAGGATAAAAAAGATTGTAGTTTACGTAATTTTTAAATAATTTTGATTGTTTTTATATTACAGATTCATTGAATTTCCTTTTTTTATGTTACAGATTATTTATTATCAACTGTATTTTTTTTTTTAATAATAATTATTATTTTTTAAATAAACTTAAACGTCATAATGAAATATTTTAACTTTACATAACTACAAAAACTGAAGAGATGGGCGACAGCATCTACCTGATAACAAATTAAAATAATAAATTACTGCGGTTGCCGACTCTCCACCAAGTGTGGCAACTTAGATAAATATTCTTTCTATCATGTACTAACTAGGTAAAGGGGTAGCACTATCCAGCAGTGGACTTTTGGTAGGATGGTTGGTTAACGTAAAATACGTAGATTCATTAAATGAAACTAATTTTATGGATTCTATCGCGTTTAATTTAACTTTTGTAATGCCCGACGTTAAATTAAACGCGACAGAATCCTTACAATTCGTTTAATTTAATCGCGTAAATATTAGAAATCACTATACGTAGGTACGTCAAATAATAAAATATCGTGAGATCTTTAAGGTTCGATCAATACAAAGAGTTGTATCATTGCATAAAATTGTTTAAAATAAAATCACATTTAACAGGAAGTAAAGCACCGGTTAACGTATCTGTTATTTTTATACGTTCGTTAAGACCAATATTTTATGTAACAACTATTTTTCTAGTTTGACGCGAGTTTGACCATTTTAAGTTTATAATGCTATATGTCAAGTTTAAATAAAACAACCTGACGTAATTTTAATTTTCTAAGATTTAATTTTTTTTACGATACCGCCACAGCCTTCACAATACAGAAAAAGAAATAAAGAAAGAAATACCAGTTTAAGCATGCAGCATAAAATGTGTGAAAGTAAAAAGACATGACTTTGACATTAAAAAGCAAAGAAACATTCAATTCTTAAATAGTAACATTGTTAATGTTTTATGGGTGAAACACGAGCACACAAACCACCTCATGGTAAGTGGATGCTGTGGCCCATAGATATTTACATCTATTCTAGATTAAGAATCAAAATGCAGATGCGTTGTCATTCATTCATGTTGACGTTCATTCTTTTTTAATTCTGTTGACTGCAGTATACCTCTATAACCAAAGATGACGTAAAGCAGCCAAAACGTCGAGTCAGTAAATTAGTTTTATTTAATTCTTAATCGTTAATAAAAGATCACTAAAATAAACAAATTCAATGGTTAAGCAGTAATTAAAAATACCTGACTGCGTAAAAAAGTTTACAGAAAAGAGTAAAATTTCATACCCCATGTCACTTCTACAACTGAGACCAATGTAACAACACCCCACTCTTAATACCTGTCAAGCCGTTTTCAGGCTACGGAGCATGAAAAAAACCATGTTTACACAGAATACCAGCGTAAGATAGCAACTTAAGGCTTTTGTATTTCGTATGATAAGAGTAGAAAAGCGGAGATCTTTTTTACTGGAAACGAGGCATTCCATATTAGTCCTGTATAATAAAAACGCATCTGCATTTTGGTTCTTAATCGATGATCGACGTAGATGTGAAAACCTGAGTCCTGTTGAATCCACCGGTTTTCCTGACATCACTCTCGGCACAAAGCTTCAGTATATCCAAATTAGAAAGCAGACTAAGCTCTACAGCTTATGCTGTAAAATGATTAGAGGTCTCAATCTCACTATTGTATATAAATATATTAACTGTTAATATATTTATATATAAATATAAATTTATTAACTTTGGTCTCTCAGTATATTTACGAGAATTTTATGTATATTAACAAAAACATAGGTAGTGTTAGTAAAAAAATGATAAACATTCTGTAAACACAAGCTAATGATACCAGTTTGTCGACTCCACAGAGTTAGTAATATTCATTCTTGGGACAATGTATTCGCTATTACAACAAAGAAATATTACGAATGTGTGCGTGCGTAGTAAAATAGTAGATTAATACACATCCTGAATTTTAAAGATAAAATGGACGGAATGTTTGAGATTTTTTAATTAACTGTTCTTAACAATTCACCTATAATCATCATCATCATCATTACAGCCCACTGCTGAAAATAAGCTTCCTCCAAGGAATGCCTCAAAGCACGGTCCTGAGCCACCTGCATCCATCGACTTTCTGCATGTCCTCCTTCCCCATCGGTTGTCGGTTCTTCGAGCCATATGGCCGGCCCATTGCCACTTCAACTTACTGATCCATTGGGCTATGTCGGTCACTCTGGTTCTACTGTAGATATCCTCATTTCTAAGTTTATCACGCAGAGAAACTCCGAGCATAGCCTTCTCCATAGCTCGCTTGAGCTTCCTCATACGGCGAGCAGTGAAGGACCACGTCTCAGTTCCATAGACCTATTGATCACTGGCAACACGCATTGATTGTATAGTCTAATTTTCAAGTTTTGAGGTATACCTGGCGAGATGTGCCGTAATTTCCCGAACGCTGCCCAGCCGAGCTGAATGCGTCGATTTACCTCTCGGTCGAAGTTGGACTTACCTACTTCGATCGATAGGTCAATCGACGGACTTACTCTTACTAACACTGCATTAGGTCCCTAAATGTCACAAATTTTTTCACGGCTTGAGTCGCATTTGTCCCTTTTTCGTAATAAAACTTCAGTATGTATCGAATTTCTTCGTTAGATTCACTCATTGTGGCGGACAGAAAAACAATTGAAAAATGGCGGGAAAGTGTTTATACTTTTTTTTCCTTTTCTTAATGTCCTATATGAATTGATATTAAAATACAACCAAAGAGATTTTTCTTCAATTTTATACAAACAAAATACGCAGAAACTTTTTCCCCGACCTATTATTAGTCCTTTGAAATGACAACGCCAGTAGCCTTCTTTGTTTGAATTTGGTTGCAGGTGTCCATGGGCTGCAGAACCCACTTACCATCAAATGAACTATAATTCTCGACACACATTGTCAGATAAACTGATCAGTTAAGCTACCGTACATCCAAAAACTCACTGTGAGTGTGAAATTTTAACAGACGGAACCGACGGATTTTTCCGTGCACACCGTAAGTTCTTTGGAAACAAGGGACAGCCTTGATGGAAGTTTATCGACCAAATTAGTGATATATTAAATATGGTTCAAATTAAGAGTACCCTCAACCGACAAGCACGCATGAGTAGGTATATGAACGTTAAGGAGGCTAGAGAAATGTGTCAGGATTGTGCCAAATGAAAGTTCTTAGTCTCTGTATACCCCTCTGTGTGAGGGATGTGAGTGTTTAGATATGTATTTATGTAATTCTATGAGACAGTCTATGGAGAGGCCTGTGGTACCTTACAATTATTTTTACATAGAGCTATTCGATTGGCGATATAATCTTCTCGTTTACGTCACACGTAAAGTTGTTAGAACGACAATTCTTTAAAAGAAAATTGAAGCAAAGTATTGTGAGATAAATTTCAACTCAAAGTACGCCACGGTCCAAGTTAACTGCAGCAATAGAAACTGCGACACAATACGCGATAAAGGCCATTCTTGGCTTATAATAAAGCGCACAGAATGCTGTGCGCTTTATTTCCGGATTCTACCGTGGTATAATTTGAACACTTCTGTGATTTTCATTGTATCGAGTCTTTATTAATTTATTTCTGTTTTAATAAAAATGCCGTCACGTAAGGACTTACACGTACATCGTATTACAGACATTTTTTTAAAACAATTTTTTTTTAATAATTATAATTTATTTCAAGAAACTGTACAATTATTTCAATTAATGTCTTAATTTATAATAGTCTACAATAACAGGCACCTTAACTAGAATAAACCTGTATCTCAGAAATTAAATATGGCCAAACAGTCTACACCCGAAACAAGTTAAAAAAAAAGAAAAAATACGTTAAAAATTAAATATAATTTCATTTCAGGGAGGGATGCTGTTCAAAATAGGTAAAACACATAATTCCATTTTATAACGCAAACCTTGACTAATTAATTTTAAATATTTTAATATAGTGGATTTTCGCAAAGTAACGCCCGATTTGACGAACTATTAAATAGGCCACACAAATGCCAATTCCGTGTAGAAATAGAACGCGTGGCCCACAGCGCCTACCATAGTACTCGTAATGAAACTGAAAGGAACGCGTAGTCCTGAGCCAGGTACTGAGATCATGTTCTAAGTAGACGAAGCTCAAAATGTAGTATTCAGATTCATCACCACAGGATGACGGTGTAAGTGCGTCCACCATCCCGTTTCATCCCGTGGGTGTCATAGGATAGGAGAGCATTAAGGAAAATGCCAGAAAAATATTATGGCTTAAGACGGATGGCATAATATGTCAATTCAATTGCAAGCAGATTAAGGCGAATTCCCCTACAATGGATCTTGAAGTCAACTAACTAGCTACTTTCTGAGGAAGTTATGGTCGTTGGTGAAGCGTCATACTTGTGACCAGTTACTGTTTGGGGTCCCTGTCTGGGTCAGCATAGGTTTGCAATCCATTTACAAGCTATAATTTTGGATATATTTTCTTTTGTTGTGTAGTTTTATTATAGAATATGATTTGATTACATACAGTGAATGATATTGGAGGCGCCGTCGTCGCGCCACATGCGAAATACATCGAAGCCCAAATCGCACTATCAAAGTTCCGCAGTAAATCAGTATATATAGAAAAGCTCCGAACCACCACTCGGAGCGTTAACCGCTCTCCGGACAGAACATCTTGCCCCGCCGGGCATCTACGCTTTTCCTTCAACGGCCACGGTGGCGCTGTCGTCGCGCCACAAGCGAAACACATCGAAGTCTAAATCGCGCTATCAAAGTCCGAAGTAATGCAGTATATATATATATATATATATATATATATATATATATATATATATATATATATATATTATAATAGCTCCGAACTACCACTCGGCGCGTTGGCCGCTCTCCGGGCAGAACACCTTGCACAGCGGGAGATCTCTCCTTTTATTTCCAGCTGCCACAATTTTGATGGACAAAGAGAGGATACCTTACGTAGTTTCTTTTACTGTTCTTCTTCTTTGAACAAAGGAACTTCGTTTTAAAATGGTAATAGAATAAAAATAACATGTTGACGATTGTTTAGTTAAAAATAATGTACTGTGTAGTGGCGGTGTAAGAATATCTACTACCCCATATCGTCGCATGGGTGTCGTAAGAGGCGAAAGAGGGAAACGAACCAGGAGATGGGCAGCAGCGTCATCCTAATATCAGCTGAAAAAAACTGCGGTTGCTAAACCGCCTGCCTTAACCACCTTATGAAACATTATATAGGGAAGGTTATGTTCAACAGTGGACTTTGATCGTCTGTAATTGTAATTATTTAAAATCATCTAGTATGGTTATTTGATAAAAATAAGTAGGAAGTATCTTCACCCCCTGGCTGTCGAAATTCCTTGCGTTCGAACCAAACGGCTTGCTTTTTCTTTTGTGATGTGTACATCGAAAGAGTGGAATAATTTATCGGTCTCTGCCTTTCCGTCGATTTCAATACAAGTGTCTTCAATGCATGAGTGGATAACTACTTACTACTACGTAGAACTTTATCTAAATAAATCTTGTCACCACAACAAGATTTTCTTTCGTATCATAGAGGCAGTTTACAATTACAAATTGCACAAGGACAAACGTCCAGACACGGAAAAGTTACTTGTAGGCCATATAGTTCATGGCTAAGCCACTGCGCAACGGAGCCTTCAATTTTGGAGTTGTTGTCAAGCACTGGATAATATATAAATAAATTCTTAGATATACACATTTCTTTCACTGCCAAGCACGTGGTGAATCAGCACATAAAACTACGATTAACAATTTTGGTGATGGTGGATTAGATAGAACTATGGAACTCACGTACTATAAAATCCACTGAGTTTCTACGGCACATAAATCGAAAGCAGTTAGGAGAAAGGAAAAAGTTAGATATATGAGGTCCTTTACATAAAGAGAATATGGAGGTAACATATGACAAGATAAATCAACTGAGACACGTGTGTCGACAATGATAGGTGAAAAAGGGCCTTTGCATTTGTCTTGTCCAATAGAACATTATTAATACAATTTATGTATAAAGAGCTTGTGAGAACTTGTAAATTTTTTATGGAATATATAAGCGTGAGAAATGAGCGCAGGATGCAATTGATAGTAAGTGGATGCTGTAGCCCATAGACATTATCCTGTTCATTTATCCTCAATTAAGAATCAAAATGCATATCATCGCTGAGGACTATGACTGAATCCCTCGTTTCCAGTAAAAAGGGTCTCCTGTTCTCTACACACACCGTAACACAGGAGCATTGAGCTGTAATTTCACGCTGGTGTTCTCTGAGTTAATCTTACATTAAATTTATTTTAGTTAAAAATCTTGTCGACTCTTCTTTAGTTACACAAACAAAGAAAGCAATATTTCGCTAGCTATCTTCCAACAGCCAACTTATTTCTACTGGTGAAGTTTCCAATATCTTTATCGCAAACATTGTCATTGTTTAAAATAAGGGAACTTCATTTTAAAACAGGACTACGGTTATGAAGCTTGGAAGAAAAAACGCTTTGTTAACTTTGCTTCTTTTTAGCCGGCTTCAAAAAGAGAGATTTTCAATTCGTATGTGTGATATTTGTTTGTTTGTATGTTACGATTACTTAGTCAATCATAAACCGGTTTTTTTTATAGGAGAGGGGGCAAACGAGCATGCGGTTCACCTGATAGTAAGTGACTACCGCCGCCCATGAACAACCGCAACACCAGGGAAATTACAGATGCGTTGCCGGCCGTTTAAAAAGGAGTAGGCTCTCTTCTTGAAGGTCCCTAAGTCGTATCGGTCCGGAAAAATCGCTGATGGTAATCGATTCCACGAGGAAGTCGCGCGAGGAAGAAAACATCTTCTAAATCGCACAGTGGTGGACCGCCAATCATCCAGATGGTGGTGATGGTATCGGGATTTCTGCCGCGATGTGCGTTCGTGAAATTTGGCGGCTGGATATTTTTTTAATTAAATATGTTATACTTGAGTTTTGAGAAGTAATTTGACCTGATGTGAGAATAGGACATGAAGTTTTAAATCTAATTACTTAGATGGCATTCTAGTTGTTTTCTTTTTATTATTTAGAATTGAAGTAACAAACGAAATAAAAATAAAATAATTGTTACTGTGGATACTCGTATACTGTCTCCTTATACCCTTCAAACAAGTAAGCACTGCTATTGGCGGCAGATATACGTAAGAGGATGACACCTACGTATAATCGCGTAGCTTAGTTTTAAATGTACTCGTGCTATTGTATTTAAAAAGCTAAACTTGTGTGTTGGGTTTGGTTCTAGATATTAAATCTATTGTGGTAGAGCCATGCTCCATCTATATTGTGGTTTTAGCAGGAATGGATCGGCACAATCGGAGAAGAACCACGCTCTCACAGAATACCAGCGTAAATAGCTTAGTGCTGTTGTGTTTCGTATGGTGAGTTTAGAGAACCGGAGATCTTTTTTGCTGAAAATGAGGCATTCCATTTTAGTTCTCAGGGGTGACAACGCATATCTGAATTTTGATTCTTATCCAAGGATAGACGAAGATGTCTATGAGCTTCAACTTTTTAGCATCTGGTGAATTATGTGTTTATTCTTTTATTCGGGTAAAAATACAAGTGGACTATTACTTACATCATTTATTTCATTGACTGTAGCTATTATGTAAAATACTTGCTGTAACGAGAGACTTATTTAAAGGACTCTTTGCGCGCTCGCAAATAATGAAGAAGACAAGGAACTTGACTATGTAGGAGGTTAATTTTTTTAATATATAAATATTTTGTTCATTTTATCACATCATTATCGCAAAGGTATACAGGTTATAGTGTTTTTTAGGTACTTACTTTTATTTATTTCCAAAAATATTGTACTTCGTATGCCACAAGGCATAGTAGAACTTGATTATGTAATAATGTATTTAACATATATGTAATACCTTTGATCTACGACATAAATGATTTTGATGATTTTTTAAGCTCGATAAGTGGACACTGCTTTTGATGAGTCTCTGTCATGGATTTGTCATCATGGATTTGTCATAACAGCTGAAAATTATTGGATATTAACGTGGTAGAGCCATGCTGCAGCTACATTATGGTTGATGCACGAATGGGTCAGCTCGACCGGGGAAGGACCACGCTCTCACAGAATAACAGCGTAAAATAGCAGCTTAACGTTGCTATGTTTCTTATGGTGAGTGTAGAGAACCGGAGACCCTTTTTACTGGAAACGAGGCATTCCATCTTAGTCCTCACGGGTGACAACGCATCTGCATTTTGATTCGTATTCGAAGATAGATGTAGATGTCTATGGGCCACCTACGTAGGCGGACTCCTTTATATTAGAGGACCACCGGATAATAATTACACCTTCCCTTATAATGCTACAATAATCAAGGCTCCACTTACACATAATGAAATAAAAGTAATGATTAAATTCGTTCTATAAAGCGTGCACAGGCTTTTTGCAACTTCAAGCGAACTGGCAACAAATTAAATGAATATTAACTACAGCAGAAATGCATTTCATTTAAAAAGGACCGGCCAGAGAATTAAATTTAAACATTTCACTCTGTTCCATTTTAATGTGTCATAATGTTTTCAGCCTTAATAAATTACCTCGATTCAATATACAGTTTAGACAAAATAGAAGGCTACTGGCATTTATAAACATTTATTTATGTTTCTACTAAAATAATTATAAAATTTTTGCTCAACTACTAATAGCTATACAAACTTTATCGCGCTTAAATTAAACTTTTTTAATTTCTGACATGTCAGGTTCTTTACAGCACCCATTGTTACAGGGGGGCGTGGGTGCTGGAAATTGCCTGAACTTTTACATTATTAATACACGCTGTAGAGTCACGCTGCTATATTCTGATTGCAGCACAACAGCATCGGCTCACCGGGGAAGGACCGTACTCTCACGTTACCACAATAAGCACGTGCAATCCTTAAATAAGCACCCTGTAGTATGTGCTTGTTAGGAAACTGTGTTACTGTATGGATAACCAGAGATAGCCTCGTACCCGAGGTGTACCGCGGTACACACTTACACAGTCAATATAGCTGCAGCATGGCTCTACCATGTATTTAAAAATGGCCCTTTATGTCGCAATATATCGCACCTGTACGGTATTTTGTAAAATGAATGTTCTCTATGTTTATTTCTTTTTTAAAATTAAAGAAATTTATAAACCTCTTTCGCTTCTTTCAGATTCATTATCTTCTTCATGCATGCACGTCTAGGTATCCGAGTACTTTTGACCCTACCCTCTTCGAGCAATTTGCTCACATGGTCTTCGAAAGTTAGTCTCGGTTTACCTCGACACCTTTTAATATTAACTTTCGCGCTATATATTTTCTTCACCATTCGGTCTTTACTCATTCGCTCAACGTGCCCAAACCACCGAAGCACGCCCTTATCAATTTTTGTGATAAGGTCATCTTTCAAACCTGCCATATTGCGAATCTCTTCGTTTCGCTTTCGGTCGGCCATGGTAACCCCGCACATTTTACGAAGAGATCGCATCTCCACTGCATTCAACTTATTTTTATGCTTCTTCTGGCATACCCAGGTTTCGCTGCCATATAACAAAGTCGGTACCAACACTGCGTTATGTATTGCAAGGCGTGCACTCTTCGCTACGCCTTGCCTTTTGACTAACGCAGTCAGGGCACCATTGACTTTGTTCCCGGCAGCGACACGCCTGTCCACATCTAAATCACATCTTCCATCCCGGCTAAAAGCACTCCCCAAGTATACAATTTCATTTACCTATTCTAGACATTCCTGATTTACCCATATTTCACACTTCGTTCTCTCTTCGTCCCTTTCAAATACCAGAACCTTAGTTTTATTAGCATTCAAACGGAGAACTTTAATTTCACATTCCTCTTTCATACACGTGACTAATGCCTGCAGTTCTGCCTCTGATGGTGCAATAAGCACTGCATCATCAGCATACAGCAGACAATTTACTTTAATGTCACCCAATTTCACACCCAAACAACTATCTTTCAGCTTCTGTAAACAGCTGTCGAGATACAGTATGAACAGCCAGGAAGACATGACACAACACTGCTTTACGCCCGTTTGGACGTTAAACATGGGTGACAGGTAATGCCCTACCCGCACACAGGCTTTACAGTCACAGTAAAGAGACTGCACAGCCCTTAGCGATCGACCATCCACACCATACCCCGGCATCAGTTCCCACATTTTCTTCCTTACAACCTTATCAAATGCTTTCTCAAGATCCACAAAAGCACAGAAAATCTTCTGGTTAGCAGCCAGAAGCTTCTCCGTGATCATGCGGAGAGAAAACATTTGATCCGTGCATCCTCTTCCAGGTCTAAATCCACATTGTGCCTCATATAGAAATCTTTCCGATTTCTCTTGCATCCTACGTGTCAAAACCTTCGAGTAAACTTTACTTGCTAAACTGGTCAAGCTGATCGCCCGATAGCACCCGCAGTCAAAATGTGAACCTTTACCTTTATATAAAGGCACAATGACTGCGGATCGCCAATCATCCGGGACATCCCCCGTCCGCCAGCACAAAATGCATAGCAGATGACAGCTGTCCAAGACGTGAGGCCCACCATACTTGACCATTTCAGCAGTAACTCTGTCTAGCCCCGCAGTCTTACCACATTTCAAACTTCGAATCGCACGTTCAATCTCTTTCATCCTGATGACCTCTTGACGTTTAAGTTTAAAAATCAAGGAAGTATCATCAGCAAATAATACTATATCATGACTATCCCCTACAAGGTGAGGTAAGTCATTAATATACACCAGAAACAGGAATGGGCCGAGAATCGAGCCCTGAGGTACACCCATTAGTACAGGTAACCCGGAAGAACTTTTACCATTGATAATAACCTTCTGTTTTCTATTACTTAAATATGAAATAATAAGTTTAAGCGCTGTGTTCTTGACACCATAGTACTGTAGCTTCCTGATTAATGTCTCATGGTGAACACAGTCGAAGGCCTTGGAAAGGTCACAAAATATACCCAAAGCATCCTCTGAATTCTCCCATGCACAAAAAATATGTTTAATAAGCTCAACTCCAGCGTCAGTTGTCGAGCGACCCCTTGTAAAACCGAATTGATTATTATGTAGCAATTTATTAATATTAAAGAAACTTAACATCTGATCTAAAATAATTTTTTCAAAAATTTTACTTAATGTTGGGAGTACAGAAATTGGTCTAAAATTGGCGGGGTCTAATGTACTACCAGATTTAAATATAGGTATGACTTTACTATGTTTCATTAAATCAGGAAACACACCAGATTCGACGCTTATATTAAATATAGTGGCTAGATAAAGTGCTAATGTATCTATTATAGATAAAATAACTTTAACGGAAATCCCCCATAAGTCTGCCGTTTTCTTAACATCAATAGTTTTAAAATATTTAACGATATCTTTTGGCAGTACCCTATGGAATTTAAAAGTATTTGAACAAGCCTTTACATTTTGTTTGAGCAATGATTCGGCGACAGTAGGAGAAGAATTTAATGGTTTTGTTGTCAAAAAAGGAACATCAGTAAAATGTTTTTCAAAAGCCATAGCAACTTCTTGATCAGATCGCGTTAAATTATTGTTAATATTCAATTGAAAATCCGAGTTACGCGGTTTGACCTTGCCCGTTTCACTATTTATTATTCTCCAGGTCATTTTAATTTTGTCGGATGCAGTTTTAATTTTGTTGCTTAAATGTAAAGCCTTAGCAGTGGAGCACACTTTTTTAAATATTTTAGAATATGTTTTTACATAATCTCTAAATATAACACTACTATTATATGATCTTTCATCATAAAGCTCGTATAACCTTCGCCTACATTTATAAATTCCTACTGTCGCCCATTCATTAAATGATTTGCGACTGTTAAAAGAGAAAGTTTTAGAAGTAAATATTCTACTAAATTCACAACGTATAATTTCAAATAATGTAGCATACAAATAATTAGCACTATTTTTAAACGAAAGTGATAGAAGTCTTTTTATTATATTACTTCTAAACCTCTCCAAGCGATGTTCATTTATTGGAACAAACACAACTTTCTTATTTTTCTGTTTTTTGTGTATGTAAGGTAGTGATACTAACTGTCCACAGTGATCTGAACTTAAATTTTGAATAATTGATTTATGCAAGGGCTTAACATCTGTAAAAATGTTATCTATACAGGTCGCACTAGGCCCAGCAATACGTGTTGGTTCTAAGAATAAATTTACAAGATTATACGATTTAAACAATGAGCTAAACTTAATACTAATGGAAGAAGTTTCAAGGAGATTGATATTAAAGTCTCCACACATTACAACAGACTTGTTTTGTTTACTAAGTTTGAGTAAAACTTCTTCCACAATCCTTTCAAAATGGTCATAAGTAGCACATGGGGGTCTGTAAACACTTACAACAATGAGGTGCTCGAGCTCGACACAAGCCATTTCTACAGTTCGTTCAACAGAGAGGCTCACAATATCCTTACGTTCTTTATATAATAATGATTTATCTGCTAATATTAAGGAGCCACCACGTAAACTTTTTTCTCTATTGAAGGAACTGACCACCTGGTGATTTCTGAAATTAAACATGAAATTATAATCTTTTAGCCAATGTTCAGTAATACAAAGGATGTGTATATTGTTACTATTTAAAAACAATTCAACTTCCAATTCTTTGCCCAACATGCCTTGTATATTTTGATGCACCAGGTGTAAACAATTTTTATTACTTATTTGTGGGCTGTATTCAAAATTAATTAAACTCTTATTATTGCTAGAGATTGCCTCTATTGTCACATTCACTAATTTAAATTAGTTGGAACTGATTCCAAATTAAATGTCAAATGATTATGCTCAATAAAAGCAGTCTTGGTAGCCAAAAACTTGGCTGAGTTAAAAAGTAAATAATAAGATAGCACATTTGCTATCAGTCTTAAATTATATTTGGATAGGTAATACCTATCTTTTGTCCAAAACTTTTTTATTAAATTATTTATGTCAATTACATGAAATTTATGATTATTATCATTAGAATTATATGTCAAATTTAAATTATTATTACATATTAAATTATGCATTTGTATATTTAAATTATGTCTTAAATTATTTTCTTGTGGCAATCCCTGTATATAAGGCAGTGTGAACACGACAATTTTGTGTACATTTAAGTTATTAAGTTGTTCAATATATCTTAATAACTGTTTGTTGTTGACACTGCCTCTTCTACCAACAAAAATTATTATTGTACTATTTGGGCAAAATTTAGTAACAATAATTTTATTTAGGATGTCACTAAAAGATGCTCCAGGCATGCAGCAATTTGTAACTTTTTGTCCCTTTAAAGAGTTATTTAAAGTTATGCCTAGATTTTTTCCCATGTCATCGCTATAAACAATTATATTATTTTTAGTAATATTTGAGTTATTTATTATTTTAATATCCTCTGCTATGGCACTGTCATAGAGTTTTTGTGGTGGTATAATATTATCAGCACACACTGACTTTGAAGAATCTGGCATTGAGCGCTGACACTCACATTGATATTTAACTAAGGAGTCAAACCGCTCCTCATTATATTTACAAGTCTTTACCAGATTATCCATAGCATATCGCATATCACAGAGATGGTAAAACCGTTCTTTTGGGTCGACAGTGGTTAGCCGAACTTAAAATTCAACTACCAGTGTTTCAGTATCACGATGTAAACAATGTTAATTATAAGGATTTTGACGAAAGTAATTTTATGTATAGATTCAGTGAAGTATTTGCGGATGGGCTTGGACGGTTCAGCGGCGGGCGGGTTAGCATCCACCTGCGGCAGGGGGCGCGGCCGGTGTTCATGCGCGCGCGTCCTCTGGCGTATGCGCTGCGGGAACCGGTGGAGCGAGCGCTCGAGCAGCTGGTGCGAGACGGCGTCCTCACGCCGGTGGAGCGCTCCGACTGGGCCACACCCATTGTACCCGTTCTCAAAAAGGATGGTAATATTAGAATATGCGCTGATTATAAATTAACACTGAATAAAGTGCTAGAAGTTGACCGTTATCCCTTGCCACGCATAGATGATTTGTTATCGCGTTTATATGGCGGTGAACGTTTCAGTAAGATTGATTTATCTCAGGCGTACGCTCAGTTTGAGCTTGACGAATCAAAAAAGTATACGGTTATCAATACACATAAGGGTTTATACATGTACAATCGACTAGTTTACGGCTTGTCGTCGAGTCCAGGAATTTTTCAAAAACACTTAGAAGAATTATTGACAGGGTTACCGAACGTGGGTGTATTTTTAGATGACGTAATTATAACGGGTCCTGATAGTCGTAGTCACATAAAAAATTTATATAAAGTGTTCGAGCGATTGCAGTCTCACGGGTTGCGCGTTAAGAAAGAAAAATGTGTATTTTTCGCAGAATCTATTAACTACTTAGGGCACGTCATTAGTAAAGAGGGTGTTCACACGTGTCCGGAAAAAGTCCGGGCAATTGTAAACACGCCTGCACCCACCAATATTTCAGAACTGCGATCTTTCATCGGGCTAGTAATGTATTATGGTAAATTCGTACGAAATGTTAGTTCATTGCTGGCCCCGTTATATCGTTTGCTAAAAACCGGGGTTCGATTCCTGTGGAGTACTGAGTGTCAATTGGCATTCAATGAAGTAAAAAAAATATTAAGTTCGAGCGAAGTGCTTGCTCATTATACGTTAGACTTACCCGTGGTACTGACGGCGGACGCCAGCGGGGTCGGAGTCGGCGCCGTGATATCGCATATCACTGAGGAGGGAGAGCGGCCGATCGCATATGCGTCGCGTACTCTCAGCGCGGCCGAGATAGATCGAGAGGCCTTAGCAATAATATTCGGTATTAAAAAGTTTCATCAGTACTTATATGGTAGAAAATTCGTTTTAAGGACTGATCACAAACCCTTGACGTATATTTTCGGCAGTAAAGTGGGCATTCCAGTGATGGCCGCTTCGAGATTACAGCGTTGGGCAGTATTATTGTCGGGATACAATTATGACATAGAATATGTAAGTTCACACAAAAATTGTGCAGATGCGTTATCTCGTTTGCCGCAACCGGTACATAAACGGCTTCCGAAGTCGGAGGGAATGAATTACATTAATTTCGTAGAAAATTTTCTCCCGGTCACAAATGATGACGTCAGAACGGCAACAGCAAGCGATCCGGAATTAAGTAGAATTTTAACCTATGTTCAGTCCGGATGGCCCGCGTCCTGCCCAAAAGAAGTGTTGCAGCAATATTATATTAAACGTAATGAACTATACATAGATAGGGGCTGTATTAGGTGGGGTTACCGCTTGGTGATACCGCGCACTTTAAGAAAAAAAATACTTATGCAATTACATACTGGTCACATGGGCATTGTTAAAACTAAGTCCATAGCTCGAAGTTACGTATGGTGGCCTAATATAGATACAGACGTCGAATCCGAATGCCGAGCATGTGAGACGTGCGCGGTGGAGTCACAAGCACCCCCGCGTTCCCCACCGCAGCCTTGGCCGTACCATTTGCAGCCATGGAGCAGACTCCATATAGATTTTTTAGGCCCTTTTAACGGAAAAAAATTTCTTATTTTAATAGACTCCAGTACGAAATGGCTAGAAGTGTTTGAAATGCCAAAAACAAATGCTACAGCGGTTATTAAGGTATTACGGTGCACGTTCGCAAGATTCGGCTTACCACTAGAGCTAGTATCGGATCAAGGGCCACCCTTCACTAGCGCGGAATTTAAGGAGTTTTTAACACGAAATGGTATTCAGCAACGTTTCTCGCCTGCTTATCACCCGTCTTCGAATGGCGCCGCGGAAAATGCTGTAAATATTTGTAAAAAAGCAATAAAAAAAGCACATAGGGAATCAATCGATGTTGACGCCGCGTTGCAAACATTTTTACTTCCTTCTCGTAACAGTATACACAGCAGCACAGGTGAAAGCCCTTCAATGCTGTTACAAAAACGAACGTTACGATCACGGCTAGACTTATTACGAAGCGATCGCGCGCTCATAAATAAGGTAAATCAGGCTCAAAGTAAGCAAGTGGGGTACACGGGCGGGGTGCAGCGCTCGTTTGCACCGGGGGAACCTGTGTGGGTGCGAGAGTACGGCCACAAGGATAGGTGGGTGAAAGGAACGATAGTTCATGGCGAAGGTTCGAGGAGATATTCTGTGGACAAGGGGGACAGTCGACAAGTAGTTAAGCACGTTGATCAAATCAAGCGCAGATCAGGGTTGTACGACATACCATTCCCTGAGGAGCAAAGCGAGTCAATGAGGGTACAAATACCTGATAGTAGTGGCTCGGCGAGAGACGGAATGTCGAAGGAGGACGACGGCCCGGACACATCTCCGACTACGGTTGTGGGTGATTCGGGAAAGGAGAGGAAACGGGTTTCGAGTGAACACATTAAAAGTCCTGGAATCGAATATAGTACACCGCCAACGTCACCTAGTGCACCGTCGCCTGAACCGCCTCGAGCCCGATCCGGGCGAGTTCGTAAACCTGTTGTTAGGTTTCAAGTTTAGCTTAGTTTATTAGTTTATTAGATTTAGTAACTAAGTTTAGTTTAGTTTATTACATTTATAGATAATGTATTATATAGTTAAGGTATTATTATAAGTAAAGTTAGGTTTAAGTTAGGTTTCAAGTTTAGCTTAGTTTATTAGTTTATTAGATGTAGTAACTAAGTTTAGTTTAGTTTATTAGATTTATAGATAATGTATTATATAGTTAAGGTATTATTATAAATAAATTTGTGATTATATAATTTATGTACCTTACTTAATAATATCTGATAATACCATATATTAAGAAGGGAGGTGTGATATATGTAGGTATAAATTAATATTGTATTATGTAGGTAGGCGCCACCGCGCGTCTTCTCCAGTGAGTCGCTCAATACATGCTATGAAGTCACACCGTGTTTTATTATTTAAATACCGAGTTATCCAGAAATCTCTCAAAAACATGTGATACTCTGCTTGATGGCTGGGCTTGCATTTTGCCTAGCTACACTATGGTTTCTGTAAAATAATTTCCTTGTAATTTAAACATTTGTGATTTTTCCTGCTCTTTTTTATTATTAAAAACCAACATATATGCTGTCTCCACAGTTTTTCCAATGTTAATTAAACTTTCTAATGACTGATAGGCTTGTTTCAACAGTTCAAATTTAACTGAATCGCAGTAAGTACCAATCACAAATCTTTCCTTTATTTTTCCATTTAAATTTTTGAAGTTGCAATATTAAGACAGTCTCTTTAGTTCCAGAATATATTGATCTATTTTTCATTAGATCTTTGACATCTGCTTCGAAATTCTGCTTAATAAAGTGTATAATTTTTTTAATGGGTGATAATATTTTCTCAGTTTTTCGCAAATATTATTATATGTTTCGGTAACCGGTGATATGGGTGTACATAATGTGGTCAGTAAATTATAAACGTTTGGGCTAAGTTTGGTAATAAGTAATGGGACCTTTTTCCCTCTGGGATGTCATTTAGAACAATGAAACATTCATATTAATGCTGGTATGCATTCCAATTATCACCGGTGAAAACTTCCAAACTAGTGATAGAATTCATTGTGCAACACTAGAACTAGAACTAGTTATTAAGCGAATTGGACGAATTTCTGTTTTTTTGTCTATCAACGTATTCACGTAAATATTTTCGAACGTCTTTTTATCAAATGCTTTTACAAAAACAAAGTTCTTTTTATCATCAAAACAAAGTTCTTGGACACTCCTTGGTATGCTTATTTTGTTTCTTTTATTTATTTTTTTACTAATATATTAGCAATGTCTATTAATTCTTCTTTAGTTTTTTCTGGTATCCAAGATTTTTTCCTTTGTTTAATCTAATATTCGATTAAATCCATGAAATTGTAAAAACATTCATTCCACTTGTAGGTTATTTTAGACGTTTGTCTTTGCGTTAAATTTTTATTCCGTAATCTTTTACAGGAATTGGTAAAAAAATGAATTAATTTCACTTATTTTGGTTCGTCCTTGTCGCCCATTGTTATATCTCACTTTAAACACGGGAAAAATTAATTAATTTATACAACCACGTGTTAACAAAAAGAATGTTATATTTAGTTGAAAGATAAACAAAAACTAAACACAACAACTAGTTTTGCCTTTGAGATTATAAATGTATTACAGTAATAAAGTAAAAAAAATAATAATAAATAAAGCAATAACTGATTTTGGTCCGACAAGAGATTCAAACCAGGGACCTCGTGATTAGCAATCGCGTTTACGGCCGTATTATATTAGAAATAAATGTATAGTAAACGAACTAACAAATAAATGAAGTACAAAGTAATTAATAATAATAATAAGGCGTAGGGAAGTGACGACCCCATCGCCCGCTGACGTAACAGTTAAGTGACAAAACTGCTATGTCAGCGCAGTCAGTCAGTGCCTTGCCAAGAGGTGTGAGCGCCGTGCCTCGGCAGTATTGAGGGTGCAAAGGCCCGTTTGTGCTTACGGCCACACTATTGAACGGCGCCGGGTCTGGGCGTCTCCCGTTAATTGACGCCCAATTTAATTTAATTTAATGGATGATGGAAGATAATAGAACGCGCATAGGGCCGCTGCCTGGGGGTCGCCGGGGCGCGTCTGGAGCTGGCGCTGGACGTGGCAGCATGCGAGCCGCCAGCCGAGCGCGAGGTGCTGCACGACCACCTAGCAGCCCCTCGCGTCCATCATCCCCACCAGACGGCTTGGTGTCGGCGGGGTCCTCTCGGACTCGGCAAGCGGCACCCGCCGCTGGTGGAGTACGCCGCATGCGTTGGACAAAAAATATGAACACAAACGCATTGCGGGCGTACTATAGGGCGAAAGGGGAAGAAACTGGAGGGATAGCGTATCGGGCTCGGATGCATCGCTTTATTGCTGAGCTTGAGCCGTCAGTTCCCGTCACGGAGCAAAACCTGGCAGACCGAGTTCGGTACATCATACGCTCGAAAATATTTGATGATGCCGAACTCGAACGACTACGACGTGAGGCTATTCCCTCATCGAATGAACCGGCTATAGCTGGGGATGTGGCTCTTCAGGCCACAGACCAGCAGCCACATATAGAGGGCGCCATGGATCTCCCTGCTCTGGTTGATTCAGGCGATGATGGAATGGTCACCCAAGAACTAAAGCAGATGAGGAGTAAATTGGAGGAGGCGATTGTGGAAACGCGCAGTACGCCTCTCGAAAATCGACAGCGACCCCCGCGCATACCCCTAAGCAAGCGGAATCGGGCTGTCGTGAGGGCTCTCAACCCAATGCTGGTGACCTATTTGGAAGCCAGCCGGGACCTTTGCGAGACGGACTCAATTCTTTTTGGCGCCGCACTGGCAGTTTGCCGTATTGTTGGCGCCAAAATTCCCACGGCTGGACGCGCTACTAGACAAAGTAGCGCCATCCCAGCCTGGAGAAGAAGGATTGAGGTCCGTATCGTAAAGGCAAGGGCCCTCATCGGCAGGCTGATAAGCTTCAGGTCGGGCAATAATAGGCCGCGAATTTTGCGCACCGTCAGAATGGCGTTTGCTGGGACAAATATCAGTTTGTCCCAGCCGGATATAACGCAAAAACTGACGGAGCGCATAGACGACCTGAAGCAGAGAATCGCTGCATGGGGGAAGCGGATTCGGCGATATACCGAGAGGTCGACACGGTTCAACCAGAATTGTCTCTTCCAGAGTGATCAGAAGAGGCTATATAAATCATTGGAGCGACCAATGGTACGTGGAACGGGCCAAGCACCGAATCAGGCCAACACTGTCGCATTCTGGCGCGGCCTGTGGTCAGAGCCCGTAAACTACAGCGAGGGCCCTTGGACGGAAGTTGTGGTGAGTCAGTGTGCGAAACTTACGCCCATGGACCCCGTCATTATAACGCCGGACGATGTAGCTGAGGCTGAATGAAGGAGACGTGTTCCTTGTACAAGAACTTTAATTATACTGTGTTCTATTCTATACTTAATACTAATTTTATAAATGTATATTGTCGGAGGTAAAGGGGAGTCTACAGAGCACTACAGCACAGACAAAACCCTCGGTTTCCCCAAAGAGGTCACCGAAACGTAGCCAGTGAAGGGAGGCGACTGTGTCTACGAAAGGCTCATGTAGAGCCTTGTAGAACCTCCCGTGGAGCTCTTTCTCCTTCCATACGGCCTCCCGGTCGGAAATGCACTGTACTGCTGGGTCTTGCCATTGCTCGTTGGCTAAGGAGAGAGGGTCAGTCCTTTATCACAAGAAATAACGTCCCTATAGTATGGATCATCCGCTCTCGTCAGAAAGTAATTACGGAGGCTGCACACTTCGCGATTATGCATGGTAAGCGTGCTTAAAAAGCCGCGCCCACCATGCTTCCGCGGCAAGTACAGCCTCATTACTGACGATCTCGGATGATGCACCCTGTGGGACGTCATTATAGTGCGGACTTTTCTGTCCAGAGCGTTTAGTTCGGTCTGAGTCCGCCTAAGCATGCCAAAGGTATACATGAGAACAGGCATGACCCAAACGTTATATGCGTGCGTCTTATTCACACCGGACAAAAGGCTGTTAAGCACTTTGGTCAAGCGTGCATAAAACACATCGCAAACTGACTGTTTCATACCCGCCTCATCTACACCGATGTTCTGTAACATACCCAGGTATCGGTATGTTTCAGCATCGGAAAGGGTCCTTATGTTGATGGGCATAGATAAATCTATGCCCTCAGAGTTAGCAACCCTACCCCTTTCGACATGGAGGACCGCACACTTATCCGTCCCCAGCTCCATTCTAATAGAATTGCTAAAATCACAAGTGATGTTTAGCAATTCCACAAGATGAGAGCGACTGGAGGCGAATAACTTGAGATCATCCATATAGAAAAGGTGGGTCACTTTTGTACCTCCTCTCCGAAGCTGAAATCCCCTCCCGGAGCCCTCCAGTAAGGTACTGAGAGGGTTCAGAGAGAGACAGAACCAGATTGGTCTCAGACAATCGCCCTGGAAGATACCCCTTCTTATCCTTATGTGGTTCTCCGCAGCCGTCATCCGCTCGACTAGATGACAAAGGATCGTACTCCACTGCCCCATACACTGCCCGAGGAAGTCTCTAACTGTACAGTCAACCTTATACAGCTCGAGGACCCTCTTCAGCCATGTATGAGGCACCGAGTCGAATGCCTTTTTGTAGTCTATCCAGGCGGCGGATAGGTTCCAACGGTTGCGTTTAACCACTTTGCCAATGACCGCGTCAATGAGGAGTGGTTCCTTGGTTCCACGACCACCGCCCCGACATCCATTTTGAGCGCGCGACATCACCTGATTTGAGTTCAGGTGACGAGTGATTCTCGCGCTCAAAATGGATGTTAATGTCTTATATATCGTGGGTAGACACGTGATGGGGCGGTATTTGCTCGGGTCTATGGTATCCCGGTCTTTAGGAACCAAATGAGTGATCCCAGTAGTGAAGAGGCTCGGGAGCGACTTTTGGTCGAGAGCCTCTTGAAATTGTCGGGCGAGCACAGCGTGACACACCACGAACCCCTTCAGCCAGTAGTGATGCAGCCCGTCGAGCCCCGGACTTTTCCAGTTCGGGGCCCTTCGGACCGCCTCAGCTACATCGTCCGGCGTTATAATGACGGGGTCCATGGGCGTAAGATTCGCACACTGACTCACCACAACAACCGTTCCATTAACACATTTACACATTTAGTAACACATTTTATTTTTTGTCATGTCCTTTTATGATTTAAAATTTTCTCATTTCATTGTACTTAATTTCATACCAGTACGACTACTCCTATTTACTTTGTTTAAATTATTAGGCCTTAAGTTATACATATATGTATTTATATTTTCTTTTATAATTCTCGTATGTACATACTTTCTTTCCTTTCATAATAATTTATTCCTTTTGACCTTTTAGCTAGCTTAATTTGTTTTCGTAATTCTATTCACCTATATATTTATTTATTTATTAGATATCGGGAATCGGTGAGTCAGTGTGCGAATCTTACGCCCATGGACCCCGTCATTATAACGCCGGACGATGTAGCTGAGGCGGTCCGAAGGGCCCCGAACTGGAAAAGTCCGGGGCTCGACGGGCTGCATCACTACTGGCTGAAGGGGTTCGTGGTGTGTCACGCTGTGCTCGCCCGACAATTTCAAGAGGCTCTCGACCAAAAGTCGCTCCCGAGCCTCTTCACTACTGGGATCACTCATTTGGTTCCTAAAGACCGGGATACCATAGACCCGAGCAAATACCGCCCCATCACGTGTCTACCCACGATATATAAGACATTAACATCCATTTTGAGCGCGAGAATCACTCGTCACCTGAACTCAAATCAGGTGATGTCGCGCGCTCAAAATGGATGTCGGGGCGGTGGTCGTGGAACCAAGGAACCACTCCTCATTGACGCGGTCATTGGCAAAGTGGTTAAACGCAACCGTTGGAACCTATCCGCCGCCTGGATAGACTACAAAAAGGCATTCGACTCGGTGCCTCATACATGGCTGAAGAGGGTCCTCGAGCTGTATAAGGTTGACTGTACAGTTAGAGACTTCCTCGGGCAGTGTATGGGGCAGTGGAGTACGATCCTTTGTCATCTAGTCGAGCGGATGACGGCTGCGGAGAACCACATAAGGATAAGAAGGGGTATCTTCCAGGGCGATTGTCTGAGACCAATCTGGTTCTGTCTCTCTCTGAACCCTCTCAGTACCTTACTGGAGGGCTCCGGGAGGGGATTTCAGCTTCGGAGAGGAGGTACAAAAGTGACCCACCTTTTCTATATGGATGATCTCAAGTTATTCGCCTCCAGTCGCTCTCATCTTGTGGAATTGCTAAACATCACTTGTGATTTTAGCAATTCTATTAGAATGGAGCTGGGGACGGATAAGTGTGCGGTCCTCCATGTCGAAAGGGGTAGGGTTGCTAACTCTGAGGGCATAGATTTATCTATGCCCATCAACATAAGGACCCTTTCCGATGCTGAAACATACCGATACCTGGGTATGTTACAGAACATCGGTGTAGATGAGGCGGGTATGAAACAGTCAGTTTGCGATGTGTTTTATGCACGCTTGACCAAAGTGCTTAACAGCCTTTTGTCCGGTGTGAATAAGACGCACGCATATAACGTTTGGGTCATGCCTGTTCTCATGTATACCTTTGGCATGCTTAGGCGGACTCAGACCGAACTAAACGCTCTGGACAGAAAAGTCCGCACTATAATGACGTCCCACAGGGTGCATCATCCGAGATCGTCAGTAATGAGGCTGTACTTGCCGCGGAAGCATGGTGGGCGCGGCTTTTTAAGCACGCTTACCATGCATAATCGCGAAGTGTGCAGCCTCCGTAATTACTTTCTGACGAGAGCGGATGATCCATACTATAGGGACGTTATTTCTTGTGATAAAGGACTGACCCCTCTCTCCTTAGCCAACGAGCAATGGCAAGACCCAGCAGTACAGTGCATTTCCGACCGGGAGGCCGTATGGAAGGAGAAGGAGCTCCACGGGAGGTTCTACAAGGCTCTACATGAGCCTTTCGTAGACACAGTCGCCTCCCTTCACTGGCTACGTTTCGGTGACCTCTTTGGGGAAACCGAGGGTTTTGTCTGTGCTGTAGTGCCCTGTAGACTCCCCTTTACCTCCGACAATATACATTTATAAAATTAGTATTAAGTATAGAATAGAACACAGTATAATTAAAGTTCTTGTACAAGGAACACGTCTCCTTCATTCAGCACCTTCCGAGTTCCGACATTACATGGCGACCCTGCCAGGCGGTGCGCTGCGACAATGCACGCGCACCGCCGCGGCCTATTACTTAAAAGGAAAAAAAATATTATAAGAAATCTAAATTAAATTATGAAAAAAATATTAACGGCAATACCGGACGTGACGAAAAATAATAAGAATATAAGAAAAGGACTGATATTACTATTTTTTTAAAGAAAATTACAGAAAGTATTTAATAAACTAATGAAGATCAACTTAAAAAGATAAACTTTATGAAAATTTCAAAGGTAATATGAAGAATAAAATACTTAATATTGATAATTATGAGAAGTATAATGAAGAAAGGAACAGCAGTTGTACCCTAGGAAGCTTAGCCCAGAAGAATGTGAAATTTGAGTCAGAAAGTACAAAGAAGATATTAAGAGGTAACTTCCCACCTTTGTGATTTTATCTCCATCAAAAACTTTATTTATCAATTTGTGATTGTTTTATGTTCTTTTTGCTATTATATTTTATGAATTTAAGTATTAAATATTCTATATTTAATACACCTATGTTTAAATTGAAAGTAATTATCAGATAATTTACGATTCAATTGATTTTTTAATATCTTATTACTGTATCTGAAAAAATAATTAAAAAGCAATAATTATAAATTAAGTTATGTATGCACTTCTGTGGCATGTTTTATTAAGGTAGAAGACGATTTTATATTCACTTTTTTCAGTTATTGTCTTATATTATTTTATAACTGTGTCGTGCAAAAATTAATGAAATAATGTGATTTATTACATTTTTATGTCCTTAAATTTACTATAGTTCATCATAAATTAATTTTTTCATATTTTATAGTAAAATAACACTTTTTCTTTTAACGACCACAAACTAATCTAGATAAGTTAAATTCAATTTCAATTCAAAATTCAAATGTAACAATCTTTACACAGTGAATATAATAAGTATGCTAAACTTTTCTTATGAATGATATATCTATAAATATGACATGTTATGCAATGAGCTTATCTTAAAACAATAGAGAGCAACATGCGATATATGAACAGGTGCATAAAAATAAATCATAACAACATTCTAATAAAGACGAAAATAATAATATCAAAAAATAAATAAGAAATGACCTGTAAACACGTGGATAATAATAAATATAAATAATAATAACGTGTAACATAAATATGAAAATAATGAAATACTGTAAAATAAAATAAAAATAATTAAGAGGTTTAATAATAATGTTCCCTAACAGTTAAAAACGGCAAAAAAAAAATAGACTGACAAAAATGTTATCCAATTTGTACAAAATTAGAATGTATGTAATTAAAAGATATGAGGAATGGAAGAAAAAAATGTTCGAAAGTGTGAATACGAATGATCGAGTTGCTAAGTTTCCTCAATATTGGACTGATCACCCAAATATTGATGAATGCTTAAACTCTTGGTATGGAACTCATTATGAGCGAGAATAATGCAAATTAGTATATGGAAGTGGAGCATGCAAGTGAATAAAAATACCTGATACACCCAAACAGATATTAAGATGTAAAAAAAAAAAAGAAAAAAAAAACACGGGTCATGTATAAATAAAGAAGCAAAATGGTTTATTAAGAGAATAGAAATAAAACATATTATAATGACCTTGATAAATAAATCATGGAGAGATACGGGAACGTCCATCACTGGTAAAGCATATAGTCCTCGAGCAGGGTATGTTTCCATGATTGGATGATAAAATCGGAAGTAACGGGTACTAGGGAACAATACCTTCAGTACAAATGAGATGTGAACGAGTTTACTCATATTAGTACTGTTGGGGACCAGAGAAGTCTTAAATTTGTTACCCTTAATAATGGTACATAGGGGTCACATCCTTCATTGGATCATAGTGTGAACTTAGTTTTCCTCCGTGACAATTGTTGGAGTCCTTTTAAAATGACTTAAAAGTTGACCTCAAGGTTGTGCGCACAACCCAAGGTACAGTTCTACCTTGAGATAGTATGATAAAAAAAAAGTTAATGTACCAATAAAATGAAATGAATGTTATGAAAATGTAATATAATACCCCAGTAAATGGGGGGCCCATATTTATAAAGTACCCGCGTGATAAATATCACGAAATAAATTATAAATGAAGTGAATTAATACTCCGATTCCCGATATCTAATTAATAAATAAATATATAAGTGAATTGAATTACGAAAATAAATTAAGCTAGCTAAAAGGTCAATAAGAATAAATTATTATGAAAGGAAAGAAAGTATGTACATACAAGAATTATAAAAGAAAACATAAATACATATATGTATAACTTAAGGCCTAATAATTTAAACAAAGTAAATAGGAGTAGTCGTACTGGTATGAAATTAAGTACAATGAAATGAGAAAATTTTAAATCATAAAAGGACATGACAAAAAATAAAATGTGTTACATACAAGGTATTAAGGGGATCCCCGACCAAATCTATAAAGTGAGATAGGTAGTTATTTGCATTTCTTTACTAGGATGCTACCCAAAATGCTACCTACTAGTTGCACATGTAGTACCTATAGGATCGATCCACATAACTGCATGTATAATTAAATAAATACCTAATATAATACACGTGTTATAATCATATAGCAAATAATATATTTTATCCATAATCGCAATAATTTAGAGTATAGGGCTTAAAATAAAATAAAATCATAATATAAATTATTATTGCAATAGGTACATATTATACACGTAATAATAATAATTACGTTATAAAAATAATGAATAGTTATAAAAGATTGTTTCGTATTATATAGAATCAATTAATCAAAGTTCAAAATTCAACATAATAAAAAATAAAAAAATAGGAAGGAGATGTTGAAATAAATTAGAGATACGAACGTAATCAGAGAAGAGTATAAAAATATTATATTTATACAATAAATGCATGGCGCACATTTCAGCCCACTAATATTAATTAAATACAGGCAATTATTTAACACTCACAAATTAAACATGTAGTAATTATAGACACACAACCACATGTACACAAAAAGATAACTAATTAAATATGAAATAAACTATTAAAATAACTAATTAAATTTTATATGAATTTACAAGATTTTTTCCTTAAATTAATAATTTAACCTTAAATTTTCTATTTTATGTTATGTTTTTTTGTTTATGCAAAAGTTGTACAATTTTAAACTAAAGTTGGTTTATATATTGCTTTATTGAATCAAGTCGAAACAGTATCGATCCGCTATTATTATAAGTTCCACAATGTAATAGTTTTTTTCTTTTGTTATAGACAATAAAACCTAAAATTATGTTATTATATACTAAAAATACTTAAAACAACAAATACAACATACATTTTGCTATACAAACTTATATTTGTGTAATAGCCTATTTTTTCATAAATTTATGATTCAAATGAGATAAACATATTCCTTAGGAGTCATAAAATCTTAAAAAGGTAATAATGCGTTTCCGACTATTTATAACAATAAATAATTGATAATGTATGTAAATTTATAATGACACAATGCAATGTAAAATATTTAATACGTAAATTAAAAAGCGTTTAATACTATAATTTTCAGATACATTTTAAGTGTATTCATAATAAAACATTTTAAAAGTTATGGTATAATTATGTAATAAAGAATATCTAATAAAGAAGTAAATGTAAAAATAAAAAATAAATCAAGCTAAACTATTGAACTGAGTGAGCAAAACGTGTCCTTCTCATTGACACATTTCCTATATCACATGTTTTTTTTTTCTATAGGAAATTTTATTTAAATGTAAGATTCAATTTGAAAAGGGTAAAAACAATTCGGTATTATTAATAAGTGTTAGCTTTTCTTTTCTTTTATAAAAGCAGGGACATTAAAGTTATGTAATAACCTACTTAAAAATTAAATGTGTTCTTTTGAATGTTTAAATTTTTAATGTTTTGTTGTGTAAAGTTGATAGGTGTTACAGTGATTATTCAATTATTTTCTGTAAGCATAAAAAAAACTAACGCATTTTTTTGATGGGTGTAAAATTAATGTAACCATCTAAAATTATATAATAAATAAGAAATTTAAAACTATCAGTTTACATGTATCCATATATGTATGTAATAATAACATTGTACAACTTATGTTAAAATAGCGTGATCATAATACGATGTAATTGTAAATGTTTCCATATACGTACTTTGGTAATTAAAACAAAGGTGTCTCAAATCGCTTACGCGGCTGGGAATGCAATTTGTATTTTGATCTGTCTTTTGTTATGTGATTATGTTATTGTTATTGAAAATGATTACGTCGCTTAACGTTGACTTCTTTGTTCTGTTCGTCTTAATATTAAATGAAATAATTAAATTTTTGATTAAATTGAATGACCTCAACAAATTATAAGATTTGGAAAGGAAAATATACATTGGCCATTTTCTTAATTATGTATACGCGAGCTGTGTAATTGAAAGAAAAGACGCAATTATTTGATGAATATTATTATTAATGATATTTAGAGCCATGCAGTAAAATGAAAAATAAATAATGGTTACCGGAGAATAAAGTAAACATATAAAGTTAATAAAAAAAAGTGAATTAAATAAAAGAATCTTGAAATGTAAGACAAAGTATAAGAAAATATTTTTAAAGTTTATAAAAAAAATGTAATCATTCCCTTTTTTTTATTTTATTTTTGTCTGTGGGAGGTGTAGTGCCCTGTAGACACCCCTTTACCTCCAACAATATACATTTATGATATTAGTATTAAGTATAGAATAGCGACAGTATAATTAAAGTTCTTGTACAAGCAACACGTCTCCTTCATTCAGCACCTTCCGAGTTCCGACATTACAGTCTTACGGAGTTCTAGCGTGTTACATAATTTCCAGGGTGTTACTTACGATTTTGTGTGTTACTGTTTCTAGAGCGTTATGTTACAAATTTTGTGAGCCCCACCCATGTATGTAAAAATAATCAATATTATATACAGCTTTTGGTGCATGTGGTAGAGTGAAGCTGTAACTATATTATGGTTGCAGCGTCGGGTCGAACGGTGTAAGACCACGCTCTCACGGAATAGTAGCGTAAAAAAGCAGCTTAATGCTTCTGTGTTTCGTATGGTGAGTATAGAGACCGACACGACCGGAGAGAGATAAGGCGCAGGACCAATGGCTTTAAGTGCCATGAAACATGGCGAATTTTCTGACTCCGGGCTGCTACTGAGGAGTTTTTGACAGAAAAACTCAATAACTGATTTTTATTGACCCGACCCGCGACTCGAATCCAGTGCCTTATGAATGATTTACGACTACTAGACCAACGAGGCAGTCAAACAGGTCAATAATTTTCAATATCTCAACTTGAAAGAGCTTTACATCGAGAAGCGGACAGCAGTATAACTTCGCCTCCAGGTCCTTCAAAAGAGTTATTGCCAAGGCAAAGTTAGAGCACATAGGCAGAATTGGCAAGAAACTAGTTCGCCTTCCTTCGGGGACCCGTGCATTCTGGTCTCTCGCCAAGGCTGTCCAAGGGAATTTCTGTAAGCCATCACTACCATCTCTGCACAGGGAGGACGACTCACTGGCCCAAGACGCAAAAGACAAAGCCGACCTTTTAGGCTCCCTTTTTGCGTCCAACTCGACTCTTGATGACGGGGGGAAAATATCGCCGACCATCCCGCGGTGTGAGTGTTCCATGCCGGATGTGCTATTCTCAACTGAGCGCTGTTCGCAAAGCACTTCTCTCCCTGGACATCCAGAAGTCGAGTGGGCCTGACGGAATCCCCCCAATTGTGCTAAGGACGTGTGCTCCGGAGTTGGCACCGGTCCTAACGCGTCTTTTCCGGTACTCCTACTCCCAAGGCGTAGTCCCGAATTCATGGAAGACAGCTTTGATCCACCCGATCCCTAAAAAAGGCGACCGCTCAGACCCGTCCCACTATAGGCCTATCGCGATCACCTCCTTGTTCTCCAAAATAATGGAATCCATTATTAACTGCCAGCTCATCCGGTACCTTGAGGATCACCAGCTGATTAGTGACCGCCAATACGGTTTTCGTCGGTGTCGATCAGCTGGTGATCTTCTGGTCTACCTGACCCATAGATGGGCGGAGGCAGTAGAGTCCAAGGGGGAGGCGTTGGCCGTTAGTCTGGACATTGCGAAGGCCTTTGATCGGGTTTGGCACAAAGCGCTTCTTTCGAAGCTCCCTTCCTATGGGCTTCCCGAGAAATTGTGCAATTGGATCACCAGCTTTCTTGCAGATCGGAGCATCAAGGTCGTTGTAGACGGTGCATGTTCTGACTACAAGCCTATTAACGCTGGTGTTCCACAAGGCTGTGTGCTATCACCAACGCTGTTTCTTCTGCATATCAATGATATGTTGCTAACTGGTAACATTCATTGCTATGCGGATGACAGCACTGGTGATGCTCTATACACCGGCCGGGCCAATATTTCTCGGGAAAACGTCGCCGAGTACCGGAACAAACTTGTGTCTGAAGTCGAGTCTTTGCTGGACAAAGTCTCGGATTGGGGGCGACTAAATCTAGTCCAGTTTAATCCTCAGAAGACACAAGTTTGCGCTTTTACCGCTAAAAAGAACCCCTTTGTCGTATCTCCTCAGTTTCAAGGCACTCCCCTTCTTGCCTCAGCCAGTATCGGTATCCTCGGAGTCGACATATCGAGTGACGTGCAGTTTCGTGGTCACTTGGAAGAGAAGGCCAAATTGGCCTCTAAAAAGCTTGGCGTGCTCAGCAGAGCGGGACAGTATTTCATGCCGGCACACCGCCTGCAACTTTACAAGGCGCAGGTTCGGCCTCACATGGAATACTGTTCCCATCTCTGGGCAGGGGCTCCCCAGTGCCAGCTCCTTCCACTTGATCGCATCCAGCGCAGAGCGGCTCGAATCGTCGACGACCGAGCCCTTTCCGATCGGCTCGATTCATTGGCACTGCGAAGAGATGTTGCATCTCTTTGCATTTTCTTTCGCATCTACCATGGGGAGTGCTCTGAGGAATTGTTCGGATTAATCCCAGCCGCCAAATTTCACGAACGCACATCGCGGCAGAACTACCGATACTATCCACACCATCTGGATGATTGGCGGTCCACCACTGTGCGATTTAGAAGATGTTTTCTTCCTCGCACAACTTCCTTGTGGAATAGTTTACCACCAGGGATTTTTCCGGACCGATACGACTTAGGGACCTTCAAGAAAAGAGCCTACTCCTTTTTAAAAGGCCGGCAACGCATCTGCAATTCCCCTGGTGTTGCGGTTGTTCATGGGCGGCGGTAGTCACTTACCATCAGGTGAGCCGCATGCTCGTTTGCCCCCTCTCCTATAAAAAAAAAAGACAAATAATATTGATTTATTTGTATCTTGTTAGCAGCTGAAACGACGTTGATTGTATTACAAAGGGTGCGTGAAACACGAGCGCTTCTCATTTCTTAGAAGAACTCTGTTAGAACAAGTTATGCTGCCATGTTATATTTTAGCAGTAAGTTGATTTTCCGCGGAAATAAGAAAAAAGTTCCCATAACTTAGTTATGCTTTGTTCATAGAAATTATTTACTTTTGTTTTAGTAAATAATATGGGTTATTTTAACTACGGGGTACAATGGTCAGCGTACTTCTTGTCAGACTGTGGGTTCAGATTTTGAATCTCGAAAAAAGCCAATTTTAGTGTCAATGATTCTTCAACAGGTTTTTAATTCCATTTATTTGTAAGGATTTAGTTTTGTATCAAATACGAATCATTGGAAGTTCTTGCTTTTAGTATGAAAACTTTTCAGTACCTTACTCAGAATGTTTTGCTATACATCACACAAGACTAACAAGTTTAAAATAAGTTCTATTTATATAACCTAACTTCAACATTAACGTTCACCAAGAGGAAAGTACAGGACCTACTACAGTTCATTTGTTTGATGAGAATAGTTTTTTTCGAGTTAGCTCGGTGATATATAATGGCATTACGTATGAGACCTAATCATTCAGTTTGGATTTGTGGAGGTAGATGTAAACTTAAGAAACGAATGTACGTAAATTTTAACAAAAAACTGATGATACAGTAATCCCAACTGACTGAGCTGATTATGGCCTTTTCTTGTGGCCTTTGTAATGCTGTGGATACGCGTTTGGCTACGGCGCTTCGGGACTGTGGGTTTGAAATGAAATTAACAAAAGATTGAGATAATTTAAGGACCTGTTTAGTACTATAACATTATCATCATCATCTTTATCATTAGAAATATATATCAACTTAGAAATATTGAAAGTCTCTCTTTTGTTTAATTTAGCACTGGTAGTAGTGTAGTTGTACCACTTCTAGACCACCTGAGTCAGACGTGGTTCAACAAAGTTCGTCGACACACGATCCTAAAAAAAAAAGGTTTTGGCATGCTCTGATCACGAATCCGCGGTCCATTTTTGTGTAGGATGCACGGTTCTGGAGATGGGCAGATCAATTAGCTAATATCTAATTGATATCCGGTAAGGGCCTCCACCGTCATTAGCGTCCCATTGTTCCTATTTCTATTGTTCTATTGTTCATTAATCACCTTCATTGCAGCGTGTGCGTCGACTATATCAGTGCTATTGTATTGTACTTCTTTGTTCCTAATTATACAACGCTAATCTGAATCATCAATAAAACACATTACATAATTTTGTTACAATTTTTATTTATAAAATACAAAATCTTATTACTTATTATCTATAAAATAGGAGCGAAACATCTCATCCACTAAAATATCGTTGTACAATGTGTTCCTTGTAAATATACTCGTAAAACTATGTATTGGACATCCTTGAAACTTATATAGCAAATACATTAAGCAATGTTCGCCACAAACTGAAGTCCACTCATTCTGAATCCTATCAACATTCCAGTTCCATCTTTTACAATTCCTTTTTAAAAACTCTAGATGATATCGTACAGGTGATCGTCCATATGAATCAAAATATTGACCGACATCATTCGTATCGATATATAAAGCTACCCAATGTGACCCTGGTTTATCATCTGTATCCAAATTACATATTATATACGTTGGTACGTGGGTATACATAGGCAGTCTATTAGCTGCATAAACATTATTTTCTAGACTGGGGTGAATCTTTTTCAGATGTTGTTGTACATCTAGTGTATCCATGATATTACTGCTATTAGTAGATTATTACAGTACCTAGCTACTCAATGAATAACATAGGAATGGTCAATTATAGTGATTTCTACATATTAAATTGCATTTTTGTGATATACAAATCGTACTTGAGTCATTGATCACCAAACAAAACACAATACGAAGAAATGTTGAGATAGGCAACGGAAATGTGAGATAAACTGATATGTTTCTAAATATTAAATTGCATTTTTGTGTTATACAAATCGTACTTGAGTCATTGATCACCAAACAAAACACAATACGAAGAAATGTTGAGATAGACAACGGAAATGTGAGATAAACTGGTTGACGCATAAAGTAATTATCAACTCATTACGGAAATACTTTAGATTAGAATTTTTACGTACTGGTGGTATATAAGACCAACAGACGCAGTCATCGAGTTAGTGTACGGTCGTTTGACTACAGTGGATCTATCAATAGTACATTTGTGTTACTTCAATACACCAAAGGCTATGGATGTAAGTGTTTATTCTATTGACTAAATTACTTTTTTTCTGTTATTTTCATGTGTGTGTATTATTTTATTTAAATATTGTGTATGTATATGATTAAGCCGTGGTAACTCAGATGGTTAGCGCTAGCTGTAAATTTCACAGTACTCGACCCGGGTTCGATCCCCGCCAGCACCAATTAAATTGTTAATCGCAATTTTAAGTGCTTATTACCACGTGCTTGGTGGTGAAGGAAAACATCGTGAGGAAACCTGCATGTCTGAAAAAATTTCGAAGGCATGTGAAGTTCGCCAACACACATTGAGGGAGCGCGGCGGACATTTCCTTGCTCTAAAACCCTCTCAGAAATGAGAGGAGGCCTATGTTCAGCAGTGGACTTTAATAGGCTGTAACTTTAACTTTTTTAACTTTTATGATTAAGTGTTAACAAATTGATATTAACATGATAACTGTGTTGTTGCAGAAATCATTGAGCTTCGATGAAGATACCTATAAACAGTATTACTACTCGCCACTCTCCCCTCAAGAAGAGAGTGATAACCTCGTCATTAATAATAACACATGCGATGGTGGAAAAAGAAAATCGCAATCGATTGATCATTTTTTTGAAGCTGAATCAAAAATAAAAAAGAGGAAGGGAAAACTTCAGTGAAGTGTGCACCAGTGCTTTTTTCTCCACAATCATGGAAGAGAATACGGAACTATTCAATAGCGAATTAAATCAGGAGTTGTCTAAAGTTTGTGAAGAAATGGAGAGGGGTCAACTGTTCGATTCGTCAGACGACGATGAGTTGTATCATCACTGTGCGATGGTTGAAACACAGTTTAAGTATGTAAAATAAACATTCATTTCGATCATAATTTACATATTGTCTTATACAGTTTTTAATAAATTTAAACATTTTAGCAGTCAACCACTACAACTTGGAAGAGGAACGAAGCGAACGTGCAGCAAAGAATCCAAGATCATCAAAAAACCAACAACGGAAGCAGAAGCGCATACCTCTGCAGGGAACAGTATCAGTAACGATGATCAAGTGGAATGTCCAACGTGCCATATATTTATCAAGAAACGGTATTTTGCTAATCATTTTAAAAGTAATGTTCATAAAAATAATCTTTTAAATTCACATAATTCTTTATCAAACGTTAGTGTTATTGAATCTGCTTTTGGAAATAGGATTTTAACTTATAAAATCAAGAGTAGAGTAGATCGTTCGACATGAGTAAATTTTGAAACTCCTGAACTATTTTTAAATTCTATTAAAGATGATATTTTATTTTTATTACAAGAGTGTATTCATCAACACATAATTTTTAAGGTAAACTTCATATTGCATGCCGATTTTGTTCAACAAACTAAAGATATTCATGATAAGTTCGATTTTCAAACGCTTAACTATATTATTTGTCAAGGAGATGACTTAAATATTTTTCTTTCATCTTTAAATGATACAATTACTACTAAAATTAGTGCTTTCGAAAAAAAAGATAGTGGATGGAGTCTAAAAAACATAAAATCTATAGACATGAATGTTAATAAATTTAACCCCCTACGCGGTACTTCATACATAGATCTTCCTCGTGACATAAAATTAAAAAAGGCTGTTATAAATGTAAAAAACAAGGATTATTTTTGTTTTAAATGGGCGTTACTCTCGGCGTTATATCCTGTAAACAAACACACCGATCGGGTATCATCGTACGTTAAACATGCAAATAAACTTAAATTTGATGGTATTTCCTTTCCGGTTAAAATTTCTGACATAGCAAAAGTAGAGAAATTAAATGATATTAGTATTAATGTTTTTGGGTTAAAATATAATAAAGAAAAACGATGTAATTCTATAGTAGGTCCATTATTTTTAACAAAGTGTCGTAAAGATAGACATATCAATTTATTATTTTTTTCCAAGGATACAAAAAATCATTATTGCTATATAAAAAATTTATCGCGGTTAGTTAGTAAACAAATTTCAAAAGACGGTCACATCATGTACATTTGTGAAGCATGTCTACTTCGTTTTCCATCTCAGGAAAGGTTAAATAACCATGAACAATACGATTGTGCCCACATTTGTACAGTATTACCAAACAGTGAAACTTTAAAAAAAAAATTGGTTTGGTCAACCTATTTCAAATGATAAAATTAAATTTGATAGTTATGAAAAAAAGTTAAAGATACCATTCGTAGTTTATGCTGATTTTGAAGCATTTTTAAAACCAATAGAATCATGTTCTAACGATCCTTCCAAACCTTTCACTCGTAATATTCAGAAACATGAAGTACATAGTTTTGGATATTATATAAAATGTTCATATGATGATAAATTATCAAAATATGTAACATATTGCGGACCCAACTGTGCACAAGTGTTTATGGAAAGTTTATCTAACAATCTAAAAGAAATAAATAGACTTCAAAAATATCCACCACTTCCGCTAACAAATGAAGACAAAAACCAAATTTCAAATGCAACCATTTGTCATATTTGTGAAACTGAGTTGGCAATACATTTTGATGATTTTAATTGGTACACTGGTAGTTTTATAGGTGTTGCTCATGAATCATGTTGTTCGAAGATCAGAACACCTCGTTATATACCAATATTTTTACACAACCTTAGTCACTATGATGCTCATTTTATTGTTCACGCGTTAAACTTTTGTGATGGTGAAGTCGAAGTTATCCCTCAAAATAAAGAAAAATATATATCCTTTTCCAAAAAATTAAAAGTGAATAACCACGAAATTATATTGAGATTCTTAGATTCATTTAAGTTTTTATCGTGTAAATTAGAAGAATTGGCCAAAAATCTCAGTAATGATCAATTTCAAGAATTACGTAGAAATTACCCTAATGATGAAGATTTCTTTCGTTTAAAACGGAAAGGTGTTTATCCATATGAACTTATGACTAATTATGATAGTTTACGTCTAACATCGCTCCCTGAACAAAAATGTTTTTATAGTTCACTCACAGATTCACATATTTCAAATGATGATTACAATCATGCTAAAGATGTTTGGGAACATTTTGGGTGTTGTAATATGCTAGATTATTCAAACCTGTATTTAAAAACAGACGTTTTACTTTTATCCGATGTATTTGAAAACTTTAGAAAGTTATGTATTAATACATATGATATAGACCCTGTCCATTATTACACAGCACCCGGTTTAAGTTGTGATGCAATGTTAAAATATACAAAAATAGAATTAGAACTTTTAACAGATTATGAGAAAATTGCATTTATTAGATCAGGTATCAGAGGTGGTGTATCTCAATGTAGTAATCGTTATGCTAGAGCTAATAACAAATACATGGAGGATTATGATACAGGGAAACCAAATTCATATATCACATATTTTGATGCCAACAATTTATATGGTTGAGCTATGTCTCAATATCTTCCTACTGGTGGATTCGAATGGGTAAATCCAAATACAGAATTTAATGTGTCTAAGACATCAGACTTCGGTTTTATTTTAGAAGTTGATTTGGAATATCCAGATGAACTTCATGATTTACATTCGGACTTTCCTTTATGTCCAGAAAACATTTGTGTAGGCAATATTAATGAGAATAAACTAGTCCCTAGTAGTAATTTAAATAATATAGATAAATATGTAATTCATTACAGAAATTTAAAGCAGTGCATAGAAATGGGGGTTAAATTAACTAAAATTCATAGAGTTTTAAAATTTAAACAGTCTCCCTGGTTGAAGATGTACATAGATCTAAACACAAAATTAAGAACTTTAGCAAAATCAGATTTCGAAAAAGATTTTTATAAATTAATGAATAATTCAGTCTTCGGTAAGACTATGGAGAATATTGAAAAAAGGGTTAACATAAAATTAGTTACGCACTGGGAGAACCAGGGTAAAGCTTTAGGTGCTCAAAATCTAATCGCTAAACCACAATTTCATAGCCTTTCAATATTTTCGGAAAACCTAGTTGCGGTTCAGTTGCGAAAAACGAAGTTAATATATAACAAACCAATTTATTTAGGGTTTTGCATTTTAGATATTTCAAAAACATTAATGTATGATTTTCATTATAACTATATGATTAAAAAGTTTAGTAAAATCAAATTATTGTATACAGATACGGATAGTTTAATATATCATATATTTACAAATGATTTTTACACTGATATAAAACCTGACCTTTCATCATACTTTGATACCTCAGATTATGATACAAATAATATTTTTGAATATCCAAAATTAAATAAAAAGAAATTAGGTTTTTTTAAAGATGAAAATAATGGTAAAATCATGAAAGAATTTGTGGGTTTACGATCCAAAATGTACGCTTTTAACTTAGAGAATAAGACTATAGCCAAGGCAAAAGGGGTAAATAAATGTATCACTAAAAAGATGACAATGAATAGTTATAAGTCTTCTCTATTTAATAAAAAAGTGCAATATTATAGTATGCTTAGATTTAAATCAATTAAACACACCATTTTCACACAAAAATTAAATAAGATAGGTTTATCATATAATGACACAAAGAGACATATTTTAGATAATAATATTGAAACATTAGCTTGGGGTCATTATAAACTGCGTTAAGTGTTGATAGTTTTTACTTTTATGTCTGCGTTTAAGAAAAATTTATATTGATTGTAAAATTATGATAATACTATAATATGACGTAGTTTATTACATATTTAATCATTGTTTTATTGTAAATAATTTAAGTTAATTGTTGTTTCTATTTATTTGAGGTTGAGTTAATTGTAAAATTATGATGTACTAATTGTGCTAGAAATAGTATACAGATAATTCTGTTTTATATAATTTTTGGAATATATATTAATTGTTTACACCAACACTTTCATTTTTTATTTCACCCCTTTGAACTTTAGACGTGTGTTATGTTTCACTTTATCCATCCGTTCACTGCTATTGTGGCAGGACCAAGTGGGTGTGGGAAGTCAAATTTTGTAACAAATTTCATAAAATCAGTTACAGAAATATGTAATTGTGATTTTAATCAGATCACATGGTGCTTTGATGAAATGCAACCATTATATAATTTACCAAATGTTAACTATCATCAAGGAATTCCAAATCTTAATATGTTTGATGGTGAAAACCCACATCTTGTTATTATTGATGATCTAATGAGAGAGTCCGATGGAAGAATTGTGGATATATTTACAAAAGGTAGTCATCACAGGAATCTTAGTGTATTTTATCTAACACAAAATTTATTTCATCAGGGTAAAGGACAAAGAGACATATCTTTAAACTCAAGTTATATAATATATTTTAAAAACCCTCGAGATAAAACTCAAATAAGATATTTAGCAAGACAAGTATCACCAGATAACCCAAAATTCATTGAAAATGCCTACAGGGATGCAACTCTAGAGGCGCATGGATATTTAATGGTAGATTTAAAACAGAATACCAATGATTTTTGTCGTATCAAGACAAATGTCTTTCCATTTAATGGTTTCTGTACAGTCTACGTCTACAATTGAAATCATTGCTAAATGATGCATCGTCGACTCACAACGTATAAACATTTGCTAACCGCTTTGCATACGCTTAAACCAAAATATCAAAGAGCATTACTTAAAACGTGTGATGAAGAAGAAATTAATTGTATTTGTGAGTGTATTCATAACGTTTTACAAGGAAAAGTACCTCTTAAAGATCAGGATAAACAAAAATTGAATAAACATAAAAACATACTCCGTAAACTAGTACGTAAGTGTAAACATAAACTAAGAAAAAATATAATTATACAAAAAGGAGGGGCTTTCTTACCAACAATATTAGGTGCAATATTGAGTGGATTAGTGAGTGGACTAGCCAGTTAACATGGAAAATGCAAAGAAAATGATACTTATCGAACCTGGATTGATTGAAAAATTAAAACAAGAAAATAAGGTTAATAGTAATTTATCTCGATTAGATATTGAAATGCAAAATATTATGAATAGTAAGACGGAAGACCGAAAGAAATGGATATTATATTTACAAACACTGCAAATATACCTTCATTTTACCGAAGAGGATCGTCAACTACTCAAATTACCAATTTATTCTGATACATCTAATGAAGATTCAAATGAGTCAAAAATTGGTTTTAAAAATAAAGATAGAGATCTAAAAACTTCAGTTGATATTGAATCTTTGCTGGAGGAGAATCGATCCATTAAAAGTAAAGAAAATGATGAAAATCCACTTTACACACCAGCTCAAATACTCAGTTTAATACCAAAAACTTATCATAAAAAAGGGCAGTTATTATTAAACTTAGTTGAAACAAGTAAAAGTAAAATACATTGGGATAATGAAGGTACAGTCATAATTGATAGTGAAAAAATTCCTGGAAGTAATATTGTTGATTTAATAAATGATTCACTAAGACCCCTAAAAAGAAGTGATCCGGTAGGGTGGGTTAGATTTGCTGAAGCATTAAAAGATATTAAAGTACCACTTACTTATATTGGAAATCCAAGGAGATGTGAGTTTATTAACCAACTTCAAGCAAAAGATCTGAACAAACCCTCTGAGATTGAAGTTCAAGAGTTTTCTACACCGGTCAGTAGAGATAAAAAGTCTACAACTAAAATACGTAAAGGACTTGAGTGGGAAAAATGGACCCCGTACTAGAAGAAATTAACAGGATTTATTATGATCCATCTAATCCCGCTGGTTTTGGTAGTATTGATAAATTATCAAAAGCCATGAAGGGTAAAATGAATAAAAAGCAAGTAAAGGAATGGTTAAAATCACAAGAAACATACACATTACATAAACCCATTCGAAAAAAATTCCCGCGTAATAGGTACATTCTATCAAATATTAATGAACTGTGGCAAGCTGATTTAAGTGATATGCGAACTTATTCTCAATATAATGATGGTTTCAAGTATATACTTTGTATTATTGATGTATTTAGTAAATATGCTTTTGCAAGACCAATGAAAAAGAAAAACTCAGAAACAACTAAAGAATGTTTTGAAAGTATATTTACTGAAAGTAATTTAACACCTACTCACATACAATCCGATAAAGGTACAGAATTTGTTTCAAAAGATGTACAAAAATACTTTAAATCCAAAAAGATTAATTACTATACCACTAACAATCCTGACATTAAGGCTAGTATTGTTGAACGATTTCAAAGAACACTAAAAATGAAAATGTGGCGTTATTTCACTCATAATAATACTTATAGATATATAGATGTTTTACAAGATTTAATATACTCTTATAATCACAGCTTTCACTCTAGTATTAAGATGTGCCCATGTGATGTAAATTCCAACAATATTATGACAGTTTGGACTAATCTTTATGATAGACGGTCAAAAAAACTTTCTTTAGAAAATCCTAAACCAAATTTCAATGTGGGTGATTATGTTCGAATAACTAAATATAAACATGTATTCCAAAAAGGATATGAATCAAATTGGAGTGATGAAATATTTATTATATCTTCAATAATTGATAGATCTCCATGGGTTGTTTATACAATAACAGATTTACAAAATGAACCAATAATTGGTACTTTTTATGAAAGAGAATTACAGAAAATCACTTACAACCCCACCTCACAACATAAAATAGATAAAATAATTGACACTCGTTATTCAGGTAACAGAAAAGAAGTATTAGTGAAGTGGAAAGGTTATCCAGATAAATTTAACAGTTGGATTTTAGCTTCTAGTTTAAAAGAAATATGAATAAAGAAAGTTTCTATTTAACTTTGCTCAGCAATAGTTCAATGGAATACTTTCCTGATAACAAGACCACAACTGTTCAAGACCATGAAAATGTTATATACATTACAAAATCTATGTTAATGCCTAATGAAGATAAACCATCCACAGTGTACTACAAAAAACATATTCCAGCTACCAACTATGATAACGTTGAGCATATTTTAAGAGTGTTAAATGGTATCGGAGAGAACTTGAAATTTCGCTATGATGAAATAACAAAATTTGTGTCTATTTCGGTATTGGATAAAAATATAACATCCGTAACATTATCACCCAAATTAAGTTTACAGCTAGGTTATGAACCAAATAAAAATCTCCTAGAGAGAAATTTTGGAAAGTGTCCTGCTAATTTACACTTAGGGTTACCATCTCAACTATTTCTATATTGCGACATTATCGATCCTCAGATTGTGGGTGATGTTATGACTCCTTTATTAAGAGTCATTTCATTAGATCCTACAAAATACATTTATGGTGCAAATAAAATGCACATTTTCTCTCAACCTCACTACTTACCTGTTATGCGAAGAGAGTTCGATACGTTGGAAATAGTTATAAGATCGAGTACAGGACAAAAAATACCATTCCAGTTTGGAACCGTGTGTATTAAACTACATTTCCGAAAATTATAATAATGAATTCTCTTCGTGATCATCATAAATGTCCATATGAAAATTATTATACACATCAAGCTGGATCAGGAGTTGGAGTAATTTATAAGGGTTCACCATATCAACGCGGTCATGGTATTGGGAGCTTCTTAGGGGGGTTATTCAGATCAGTTTTACCTTTACTTTCAAGTGGTGCTCGAGTGATTGGTAAGGAGGCATTAAGCGCTGGAGTAGGACTTTTATCGGATATGGTTCAAGCCCGTCCTATGGAAGCCTCAATAAAAGATCGTCTAAAGCAAGTTAGTACGAATTTAAAACGAAAGGCTGATGAGAAAATTGATCAATTTAACATGACTGGATCTGGGTATAAAACTAAAAGAAAACGATTGACATCGTTCATTCCACCATTAACTGCTAAAGTGAAAGCTGCGAAAAAACTTTGTCTAAAACCAAAAAATATCAAAGATATATTTTCAAACTAAATATGTCTTTCCTTCATAATCATTCTTGTGAGTGCGTTAAGTCAGAATTGGATTTGTTTGCACTACCGTCTACACAAACTAGCATTGAAAATGGATTGTGGATTCATTATAAACCAATTTCATCTCTTGGTGATGATGGACCTATCGAGTTTCAAGTTCCTGGGACCGGCGATGACTACATAGATTTGTCTCATACATTACTCCACATAAAGGCAAAAGTATTAAATCAAGATTCAACTAACTTGGTATCTACTACAATAGTAGCACCTGTAAATAATTGGCTGCATTCACTTTTTAGTCAACTTGATGTTTATTTAAACCAAAAACTTGTATCACCACCTAATAATACCTATGCATATCGAGCATACATGGAAACCCTTTTAAACTATGCCCTTGCTGCTAAACAATCTCATCTTACTTGTAGTCTTTGGTATGAGGATACAGCAGGAAAAATGGATTCTACAGATGGTAAAAACATAGGATTTGTTAAAAGACAGGAATTGATTAGTGAAAGTAAGGAAATAGAAATGATTGGTCATCTTCACGGTGACATTTTTAAACAAGATAAATTTTTAATTAATGGTGTTGAAATGAGTGTTAAATTGGTTCGATCAAGAGAGAGTTTTAATTTAATTGTTGGGTCAAACGATGTAAAGTTTAAAGTTTGCATTACGGACGCAACTCTTATTGTTCGACGAGCACGAATTAATCCAAGTGTATTACTCGCACATCAAAAAGTTTTAGCTTCTACCACTGCTAAATATCCTATTACTCGAGCTGAAGTAAAAGTTTTAACAATTCCTTCGGGTGTTCAAGGAAAAACTCTTGATAATATATTTTTAGGACAGGTACCGAAAAGATGTATAATTGGATTTGTGAACAATTCTGCATTTAATGGTTCCCTTACTAAAAATCCATTTAACTTTGAAAACTATGGTATTAATTCTTTCAGCTTATATATTGATGGTCAACAAATACCTTCAAAAGCTTTGCAACCATCTTTTAATAATAGCATATTTACATCAGCATATCATACTCTATTCTCGGGAACTGGTATTCACTTTCTTAATGAAGGAAATGGAATCTCTTGTGAACAGTATGGCAAAGGTTACTGTCTATTAGCATTTGACTTAACTCCTGATTTATCAGCTAACTCATCAACTCATTGGAATCTCATAAAGCATGGTAGTGTAAGAATAGAAGTACGATTTGAATCCTCATTAATACAAACAATTAACTGTATAGTTTATGCTGAGTTTGATAATATTATTGAGATAGATAAAAACAGAAATGTTACTGTAGACTATAGTAGTTAAGGTTATAATATGTGTTGTGTGTTAGATTTTATGTGTTATGTGTAATGCATTTTGTGTGTATGTAACTATGTGAAACGTTATAAAATTATATAAAACAAATTGTATGCAATATATATTTTTTTTATTTCTTTATAAATCTTCTATTTAATCTAATACAAAACACTGTTCGAGTTGAAATTTTACATAAGCACACTGACTAAACCACTGAACATGCTGCTGCCAAGGATCATCATCATCTTCCCAATCTTTTAAACCACCACCACAATGGAAACACTTGGTCCCGTCTGCATGGCCAGTATAAAAGAAACCAGCTTCTGCAAGATCTTCAGGTTTCTGTCGCATAACGAGAGGCCAGTTTTCGAAACTAAGCAAACGGCTAGATTTTGAACTGAAGAATGGATATTCAGCTCTTGAGTACTGCATACTCTTCTCGTTTTCTTCTCCACTCAGTGTTGTAGTTTTGTTATTCAATGATGTGTTTTGTACACGTATGCCACACTCATCTCTTCCTTCCGCTCTTGTCTTCCTGTAATTGAAGTAAACAGAATCACATTCACTAATGATCAGCTAATGACTGTCATTGTTAAAAAAGTATTTTTTAACTTTTTCACTTTCTGCTATTGTCTTTGTTATATTGTATACGAGGGCGTTTGTATTGTCGTGGATGCTATCCTTATTAGTCTTTACGTAATATTTAATTCTCGTGGAAGCATGTTTCCAATGATCAGTAGTTGGAATCTTGGATAGCTTCTTCATATCGTACATTTCAATTTTGATGAGATGCGTCGCTTGGTCTCCGTCGTCAGAATTAGTAGAAATGTATGATACACCATCTCTAGCGGCTCGTGCTACGGTTGATGATAACAGCTTCCTCTTTTTTATTTTTGATTCAGCTTCAAAAAAATGATCAATCGATTGCGATTTTCTTTTTCCACCATCGCATGTGTTATTATTAATGACGAGGTTATCACTCTCTTCTTGAGGGGAGAGTGGCGAGTAGTAATACTGTTTATAGGTATCTTCATCGAAGCTCAATAATTTCTGCAACAACACATTTATCATGTTAATATCAATTTGTTAACACTTAATCATAAAAGTTAAAAAAGTTAAAGTTACAGCCTATTAAATTCCACTGCTGAACATAGGCCTCCTCTCATTTCTGAGAGGGTTTTAGAGCACGGAAATGTCCGCCGCGCTCCCTCAATGTGTGTTGGCGAACTTCACATGCCTTCGAAATTTTCTCAGACATGCAGGTTTCCTCACGATGTTTTCCTTCACCACCAAGCACGTGGTAATAAGCACTTAAAATTGCGATTAACAATTTAATTGGTGCTGGCGGGGATCGAACCCGGGTCGAGTACTGTGAAATTTACAGCTAGCGCTAACCATCTGAGTTACCACGGCTTAATCATATACATACACAATATTTAAATAAAATAATACACACACATGAAAATAACAGAAAAAAAGTAATTTAGTCAATAGAATAAACACATACATCCATAGCCTTTGGTGTATTGAAGTAACACAAATGTACTATTGATAGATCCACTGTAGTCAAACGACCGTACACTAACTCGATGACTGCGTCTGTTGGTCTTATATACCACCAGTACGTAAAAATTCTAATCTAAAGTATTTCCGTAATGAGTTGATAATTACTTTATGCGTCAACCAGTTTATCTCACATTTCCGTTGTCTATCTCAACATTTCTTCGTATTGTGTTTTGTTTGGTGATCAATGACTCAAGTACGATTTGTATAACACAAAAATGCAATTTAATATTTAGAAACATATCAGTTTATCTCACATTTCCGTTGCCTATCTCAACATTTCTTCGTATTGTGTTTTGTTTGGTGATCAATGACTCAAGTACGATTTGTATAACACAAAAATGCAATTTAATATTTAGAAATCACTATAATTGACCATTCCTATGTTATTCATTGAGTAGATTGGTACTGTAATAATCTACTAATAGCAGTAATATCATGGATACACTAGATGTACAACAACATCTGAAAAAGATTCACCCCAGTCTAGAAAATAATGTTTATGCAGCTAATAGACTGCCTATGTATACCCACGTACCAACGTATATAATATGTAATTTGGCTACAGATGATAAACCAGGGTCACATTGGGTAGCTTTATATATCGATACGAATGATGTCGGTCAATATTTTGATTCATATGGACGATCACCTGTACGATATCATCTAGAGTTTTTAAAAAGGAATTGTAAAAGATGGAACTGGAATGTTGATAGGATTCAGAATGAGTGGACTTCAGTTTGTGGCGAATATTGCTTAATGTATTTGCTATATAAGTTTCAAGGATGTCCAATACATAGTTTTACGAGTATATTTACAAGGAAAACATTGTACAACGATATTTTAGTGGATGAGATGTTTCGCTCCTATTTTATAGATAATAAGTAATAAGATTTTGTATTTTATAAATAAAAATTGTAACAAAATTATGTAATGTGTTTTATTGATGATTCAGATTAGCGTTGTATAATTTGGAACAAAGAAGTATAATACAATGGCACTGATATAGTCGACGCACACGCTGCAATGAAGGTGATTAATGAACAATAGAACAATAGAAATAGGAACAATGGGACGCTAATGACGGTGGAGGCCCTTACCGGATATCAATTAGATATTAGCTAATTGATGTACACATCTCCGGAACCGTGCATTCTACACAAAAATGGACCACGGATTCGTGATCAGAGCATGCCAAAACCTTTTTTTTTTTTTTCAGGATCGTGTGTCGACGAACGTCGTTGAACCACGTCTGAATCAGGTGGTCTAGAAGTGGTACAACTACACTACTACTGGTTCAGAAAGTACCTCTCCCCTGGGAATAACTAGTTTTTTGAAAAACTTACATTATATAAGTATTTAATATGTTACGCAATTAACAATACAAAACAAATCAGGGACAGCTTGGTAGCGATTACTTTATTCCCTATCAGCCATAAATTACTTAATATTAGAATAACCCTTTTATGCAGTCATTATTATTTAATGAAGTTTTTGAACTAGACGGAAATCAAATTTTGTGATGTTCTAGGATTTTTTTGTAGGATAGGGTGACAAACGAACACGCAGTCCACCTGATGGTAAGTGGTTGCTGTGACCCATAGACATCTACATGCTATCCTCAATAAAGAATCGAAATGCAGATGCGTTGTCACCCGTGAGGACTAAGATGGAATGCCTCTGTTCCACTGAAAACCGTGCCCAGTTTTCTACAGTCACCATACGAAACACAGCAGTGTTAAGCTCCTTCTTCTTAGGCCGAACCGACCCATTCGTGCTACATCTATACTACTAATATAGCTGCAGCATGGCTCTACCACGTATAAAACAGAGTTTTGTTGTTAAAGCGTTTACATCGCCTCAAGGATGATTAATGACTCTGTGACAAGCTCACTTCTGAACAGGCCTTCCCAAAAGAATGCCACTGTGCTACCTGCATCCTTACAAGGCCGTCATTTCATTTTGTGGGAGGCCGTCCAAAACTTCGCTTACTCGGTTCTCCGATCTATATGGCCTGCCCATTGCCACTTTAGCTTACTGAACCTTAGTCCTCAGGTGGTGACATCGCATCTTCATTTTTATTTTTAATCGAGCATATAATATGTAGCTGTATATGGACTACAGCACTTCCACTTACTATCAGGTGAACTGTGAGCTCGTTTGTCAGCCTTATTCTAGAAATGGTTCGTGTATTAAAACTTAAATTGTTATATCGAGCTAATTTTGTAAACTAATTTTAATTAAACATACACATGATATATTATTGTTATTTACATTAATTCTTCCATTTAAATCTAAATTTAATATTCTATGATTATACGTAAAATGTCAGTGTCGGTAGTCAACAAAGCATGTCAGGAGCGTCACAACAGATAACGTGATATACGGAGTGTCACTGCAGTCTACTAGACCTCATACACCTGTCAACGTATATCTTATGACACGATGCGTTTATATAGTGCTTTAAATCTAGTGAAGGCATCTAACTAAATATTACAAATTAAGGTAACTTTGGAAACCTATTTATGTAAGTTACTTTATAATCTGCATTTAATTCTCATAAATCAGAATAATATCCTCCAGAGCAAATTCCAGTCACGGCGGCCAGGTTCAACGAGGACTAACCATCTGCGCAGGACAGGATTAAAATGCCAGAGTGTAAGCACAGGTGCACTCCCTAATTTCTCAATTTCATAGTTCGATGAGACGGTAATCCGACACGACCGGAGATAGATCAGGCGTAGGACCGACGGTTTTACTTGCTTCCTGATGCTCTGGAGTTAAACATCGCCTGTCAGGTAATTAGAGAATAAAATCAGTGCTTGCATACACATCAAATACTATATCTTTTGTATTTGATTCTCATCTGCGCTTACACACTGAGAATTTCTTGAAATAAAAACCCAACGGGATTCGAACACGCGACTTCATGAAAACTAAAAACTCTTTATTTTACGAGCTAAGAAATTAAAATTTCATTTGTCAAGCGTCAACATGTTTTTTATTTACTACCATTGGAAAATGAGGTCCCTCTGCCCGAAGCAGAAACGGCTCCATTTTAACCATTTTTTAAAGAACGGGTTAATAAATAAGGTTCAAGTCCATTTTCCTTCTTAACATTGAAACTGTTTACGATGCTAGATTTCGATAGTCGATGAATGCGTGTGGTTCAGGACTTTGCTTTATGGTATTCCTAGAGGGATGCCTATGTTCAGCAGGAGATGACGGCCCTATCTGACAATGCCACGAAAATGCTGTGATAATGAAAAACTCGATGCTGTGGCCCATAGACACTTAGATTAATCTTAGATTGAAAATAAAAATTTGGATGCTTTTTACACCACCTAAGAACTAAGATGAAATGTTCTGTTTCCAATAAAAAGGGTCTCCGGTTCTCTACCCCGGTCGATCCGAATCATTCGTGTTACGACTTGCTACCACGTAGAAACGCACCTAAAATGCAAGTACAAAGTACAAGCGCTTCTGAAGTGAATAGTAATCACCTTTATTTTTAAGAAAAATAATATATAAATAATATATATATTAGTAATGTTATATATATATATATATATAACATTACTAATATTTCCCTTAAACCACTTCCGGTAAGCTTAAAATGCTTGTGTTAGAAGTGGTTCACGACAGTAGTCAAATGGCGGATTGGAACCCACGAACTTTCGAGTTTGCGGTCCGCGCTCTACCGTTAGGCTACTGACGCTTAAATCACATTGAAAGTTAAATCAATCAAATGCTGTCATAATCCACTTAAACTCGGCGCCAGGTCAAAGACATCTTTCAAGGCGACGCAATTAATTTGCGATAAACTGCAACTGTCAGTGGCATTAACAGATTATATTCTGAATTTGACTTTCGCTAGTTTAATGGTGACACTCTACGATCGTCCAGCTGTTCCACTTAAAACGTCTGAGCGAACCTCTGCGAACTCTTTTAATCTCTATACCTCTCTAAACGACGGAAAATTAGAAAACCTAACTGAAAATGAAAATGATGGATGCTACCTACTTATTTATTAAATTGAAACAGTTTGACATGTTAACGATCAGTTCATGCGAGTAAGCGAAGATTGGTGAACTTGGTCACACTCCTTAGACGAGTTGTCGATTATAAAATGTAGCATCCCATATGTAGACCGCATCCACGATACTATTCATCTAACTTACTCTGAAGTTACCGCGCAGTCTCTTGTGTACTGTTCGAGTTAGATCTCAAGTGTAAGCAACTTCAATAAAAGTGCGCTTGCAGTGCAATAAACTTGCTCGAAACTTAACTTCAAGTCCACATAATCTCGAACAATTTTATGTTTGCAGAGATAGTACAATAGCAAAGTTAAATTTTTATGTACTCATGAGCCCTGGTTTCGTATTGTATATAAAAAGTTAAAATTGTTTAAAAGTGTTAGATATCTAGAAAAAAATACTACAACACTAAACTTTTAATTACTTCATCATTTATTTAGGTCGCCCCAAGGAATGCCACAAAACACGGTCCTAAGCCACCAGCATCCATGAATTTTCTGCATGACTACGAGATTATTATTACATCTAGTGGGAAGCCGAACAGACTATTTCAAACTAATTGAGCTGGTTCAGCAGTGGACTTTCACAAATGTACTTTTGAACCTAGAAAAACAAATTGGGTACATTACATTATGCTTTATTAAGACAATGAGTTTGATATTACTTATGATGTGTCGATCGCAATGACAACATTATAATATTTTAAAATATACAAAATAAACTAATATATCTTAAAATAATTAACCTACTCTATAGTCAATGTCTTTTTCATTATTTGTCAGACGCAGAGATAATTATTAAAATCACGTGTTACTTTGCGAAAACTCATTTTTATTATTATTACTATTTGGTGGTAAGTGGTTACTTAGGCTCATAGACATCTATCATCGATTACGAATCAAAATGCAGATGCACTGTTACCCACGGTTACGAAGGTGGAATGCCTTGTTTCCATTAAAAAAGGTCCACGGTTCCCTACACTCACCATTCGAAATACATAATACAGCGCTAAACTAATATTTATGCTGGTATTCTGTGCGAGCCTGGTCCTTCCTCAGTCGAGCCGACTCATTCGTTCTATAACTATAGCAGTAATATAACTGCACCGTGGATCACAGCTGATATAAAAGACCTGATGGCACTTAGAGATAAAGCTAAAAGAAGGTATAAGCGATATCCCCTTGAACGCAATTTAATCAGCTTTAAAATACTACGAAATCGCTGCAATCGTTTGTGTAGAGATGCTAAAAGGCGCAATTTTCATGGTATCCTCACAAGTTGCGATACTGCAAAAGCATGGAATTTTCTGAGATCTGTCGGTGTCGAAAAATATTCTGCTAGTGTGGGAAGTGAAATTAACTTGGATAGTCTCAATGAACATTTTGCCAACCCTCCTGTAATAGTTTCATCATTTACCAAAGCCAGAACCCTACTTGAATTATCCAAATGCCCAATACGTCATTATTCCTCATTTAATTTCACTTCTCTTACTGAAGATGATTCTATGCGATCCGTCCTTGCAATTTCATCTACTGCTATGGGAAATGATAACATCTGCTCTAAAATGATTACGTTGATTCTTCCCTTTCTGCTCCCTATTCTTACTCATATCTTTAATTTCTCTTTATCTTCTTGTTGCTTTCCATCTTCATGGAAGTTAGCTCATATTATTCCTATACCCAAAGTTTCAAATCCTTCATCTGCAACACATTACCGCCCTATTTCCATTTTATCATTTCTTTCAAAGGTACTTGAACATATTGTCCACACACAATTGACCAAGTTTCTTAACCGTAACAATATCTTAAGTACTTTTCAATCCGGTTTTAGGCCTGGTCACAGTACAACTACTGCTCTCCTCAAGGTAACGGATGATATCCGGTGCGGTATAGACCAAAAATATTTAACGGTACTTGTGCTGCTAGATTTTAGTAGTGCCTTCAATTCTATTGATTTTGATACACTTCTTAGCATTCTTCATTCTATTAATGTGTCTCCTTCAACTATTCAATGGTTTGATTCCTACCTCCGTGGCCGCTCTCAGTGTATTCGTATCAATGAAACTTTATCCAAGTGGTGCAATCTAGCCACGGGTGTACCTCAAGGTGGCGTCCTTTCTCCTTTACTCTTTTTCATCTTTATCAATTGTATCACCCAGGTGATATCTTAAAACTTCCATCTCTATGCAGACGATTTGCAGCTGTATCGTCATTTTCTAGTGACTGAAGCAAATTCAGCATTACTTGAAATAAATAACGATCTAAATAAAATCGATGAGTAGTCTAGATCATACGGACTTGTTATAAACCCTAAAAAATCACAAGCAATGATTATAGGCACCAGATGTACTCGTAAATTACTTGACTTTTCTTCACTGCCAACTCTGCAAATTAATGGTATTCCACTAAGCATTTCAGAAACGGTTAAGAATCTGGGCATCATCATGGATTGCAAGTTGACATGGAATGCACATATCACAGAAATTAGCAGGAAAATATATTATACTTTTCATTCCTTAAAATGCCTTCAACATTTTCTGCCGTTATCAACGAAGATTTCTCTTGTCCAAACACTTATTTTCCCGATTCTTGACTATGCTGATGTCTGTTATTTGGATGCAACTGAGGAGCAATTAAACAAACTTGAGCGCTTGCAAAACTTATGTATTCGTTATATTTTCGGACTAAAAAAGTATGACCACGTCTCCTCCTATCGCAAACAGCTCAAGTGGCTCCCAATCCGACTTCGCAGCAATACCCGAATCCTATGCCTCCTCTTTAACATACTATACAATCCAACATCACCACCCTATCTACGTGATCGATTCCACTTTGCACACTCCCCCGATGCAGTTTTCAGATCACATTTAAAAACCCTCCTAAATTTCCCTTCCTCTAAAACTAAGTCCTATTCTCACTCTTTTACAGTACATGCAGTTAGGTTATGGAATTCTCTTCCTGCTGCAATTCGAGAGGCTCAAATAGTGTCCGTGTTCAAAAGGCGAGTCAAAGAGCACTATCTTTCTTTGTCGTCCCAATGATTATATATATATAATATATTATTATATTTATATATGTAATATATATATATATATATATATATATATATATATATATGTGTGTGTATATGTATTTATAGTGGTATTTAGTTATATGTATGTTTACATGGATATTTGTTTTTATTATCTTTACTTTATGTTAAGTATACTAATATTATAAAATTTTATTATGAGAGTGCACACTAGATCAGCTTCTCTTTTAATTTGTCCAGTATCAGGCCTGCTGGAAGAAATTTCAATATGAAATAAGCAGTGCCTTTGTACAAAATATCTTTTTTTTTCTCTTCCTTGTAACATTATTTTGTGTGTACATAAATTGTTAAATAAATAAATAACTGCAGCATGGCTCTATCCATATATAACAAGAGAAGATTTATATTAAAGATGATCAAAATTAATTAACAAAAATGCGCGTAATACGTGGATATGCCAATGGCGCTGATTGTAGTTAATTAATTCTTAACATATTCAAAGTCGCAAAAAGTCCACCGCTTTAGTTGAATCATTAGAGGAAGGATTTATCATAACAGCTAAAGTTTAATTTTAGAACATCTAATATCATATATACATCCGTATACTGTCTAAACAACGTAGTTCGTTTAAAATACACATATAAAATCATTGCGATTGTTGGAATGCCTCAGAGGCGTGCAATTAACGTAACGCCTCCCTGCGGTTGCTCCGAGCGCCTGCAGTTGGCTGAGCTTTGATTGCGGCAAGAGCAGCTGCTAATATTGTTCGATACACTAATCACTTCATTGTTGTTTGCTTATTTGTTCCCAGATAAGTGTATTTCTTAGTTTATACAAGTATTTCTATAAGTTTAAGGAAATAAATAAATATAAAGAACTCACTTTTTACAAAATACCCTACAGGTGCGAGATATTCCGACGTAAGGTGCTATTTTTAATAAGTGGTAGAGCCACGCTGTAGCTATATTATGGTTATATGTCAATGGGTCGACTCGACCAGAGTGGGACCACGCTCTCACAGAATACCACCGTAAAATAGCAGCTCAATTCTACTGTGTTTCAACGATCTGCTTTTTGATTCTTAAGTGAGGATAAATGAATATGATGGGCCAAAGCCCAAGTGGACTACGTGCTTGTTTTTTACACCTTTTCTATAAAAAAAGAGTTTCCATAAAAATAGATATTTATGTAAATACTTCATCTATCCCAGGAATTATAAGTATACACGTATGTATTTAACGTGGTAGAGCCATGCTGCAGCTATATTATGGTTGTAGCACGAATGGGTCGGCTCGACCAGGGAAGGACCACGCTCTCACAGAAAACCAGTGTAAAATAGCAGCTTAACGCTGTTGTGTTTCATATGGTGAGTGTAGAGAACCGGAGGCCCTTTTTACTGCCAAAGAGGCATTCCATCTTAGTCCTCACGGGTGACAACGCATCTGCATCTTGAGTCTTTATTGAGGATAGATGTATATGTCTATGGGTCACAGTAACCACTTAACATGAGGTGGACTGTGTGCTCGTTTGTCACCCGATCCTATAAAAAAAATGCACCAGAAATTGAAAAAGAAAAGAATGGAAAAATTTTTGATGGATTTAAAACCCTAATTGGGTTTGAAACTTAACTTTGAAGTTGAAAAAATGATATTCATCGCGGTCAATACTTAACTGCAAATGCAATTTTATAATCAAAAAATATTTATGGATCACAAAAAATAATTATTATTTTAACAATTTTTAAAATTTTTGTCTTCACAGGTGCTATAAAAACTTGATTCTTGTCAAATTTCATGATTCTAGGTCAGCGAAAAACAACCTATAGGTTTTGATCATTGAGTCTGCAAGCTGCAAAACGCCGTGTTTTCTCATTGCGTTGACTTATGATTCTTTTTACACCTCTAAGGGACCGTAGACCTTAGTATTTGACATGAATGACTTGATATCTCTACGGAGACGTCGGGAATATAAAATACGATAACATACGCGATAAAATCCGTAAAGACTAGTAGTGTAGTGTTCTCGTAAACATAAGAAATCATGAAGTTCTTGATAGACGAATAGACGTATAGACAGACAACAAAGTAATCCTATAAAAGATTAGTTTTTTCCTTTAGAGGTACGGAACACTAATAAGTTGTTTTAAAATCTACTAACGTAAGAGAAACTAAAATATTTAAAAAAGCAATATTTTATTAAAAAAGCAATATTTTATTGAAAAAAGCAATATTTTATTATATCATCAACATCATCATCACTTTCTAACAAAGTCCACTGGTGAACAAACATCCCGCCACAGATTACCATACAAGGGGGATTAATGCCATACTTGCGACGCTTAGCAGGCAGGACAGCAGCAGTTTTTTATTATTTTGAATTGTTTTGTGAAAAATGCTACTACCCATCTCATGGTTTCAGTTTCATTCTGTCGATACTTACGACACCCACGCGACGAAATAATTTTTTATAATAAGCGTGACAAACGAGCACACAGTCCACCTGATTGTTATTGGATGCTGTGACACATAGACCTCTGTATTTAACCTCAATTAAGAATGAAAATGCAAATGCGTTGTCATCTTTAAGTTCTAATATGAATTGCCTCGTTTCCAGTTATAGGGGTCTTCAGTTCTCTACACTCACCATACGATACACAGCAGCATTAAGCAGCTATTCTACACTGGTATTTTGTGATAGCGTTTTCCTTTCCCAGTAGAACCAACTTATGCATGCAACAACCGTAAGAACAAAAAATTAAGGCAGCAGCTTTTTGTTGTGTCTAAACTTTAAAGTGAATCTACATAATTTAAAAAGGCTTAAAACATTATGAAACATTAAATGGAATATTTCAATTTAATACTCTGGTCGTTCCTTTATAAATGAGATGCGTTTCTGCTCTAATTAATATTAATTTCATTTATTGCCAATCCACTTGTAGTTGAGAAAGTCTGTGCATGTTCTATATAACGAATTTAATAATTACTTTTATTTCATTACGTGCAAGTGGAGCCTTAATGATTGTAGCATTATTAGGGAATAAGTGTGATTATTATCAGGTTTTTTTTATAAGATAAGGGTTACAAACGAGCACACAGTCCACCTGATGGTAAATGGTTGCTGCGGCCCATGGACATCTACATCTATCCTTGTTTGCGAATCAAAATGCAGAAGCGTTGTCACCCTTGAGGACTAAGATGGAATGCCTCATTTCCAGTAAAAATAACCTCCGGCCACCTGCACTCACCAAGCGAAACGCAGAGGTAAACCTCTACTTCACGATGGTATTCTGTGAGGTCGTGGTACCACCCCGGTTCGAGCCGGCCCATCCGTGCGACAGCAAAAGCTGCCGCGTGGCTCTACCACTGTTCAGGTGGTCTTGTTGTACAAAGGAGTCCGTGTGGTTAGCTTACCATCCTCTTACGTATTTCTGCCACCAAGTAGCAGAGCTTGTACTGCTGTGTTCCAGTGTGAAAAGTACAGAGAGCCAGTATAATTAGAGTTACAATTATATTTAAATATTTTGTTTGTCACTTCAGCTTTATACAAAGAATGAACTAGAATACCGTCTTAATAGTTTTATTTAAAACTTCATTTCCTATTTTCCCACACTTTGGGATCAATTTTTTTCTCCTTACTGAAGTATTACTATTTAATAAAAAAGGATTAAAATCGGTTCACAATTGACGAAGTTATCGCGTAACAATTATTTCTTTTTCTTTCTTTTTTTTAATTTTAAATTACCGGCCAAGTACAGTCGGACTCGGCATGAAGTGTTCCGTTGGTGTTCCGTACCATCGTAATACATGTTTCTAGTAAGGGAGCCCCTTTTAATTTTAAATTTATTTTTATTTTTATTATTTGTTGTTATATCGGCAACAGAAAGACATATTTTGTGAAAATTTCAACTGTCTACCTATTACTAATCATGAGATACAGCCTGCTGACAGACAGACGGACGGACGAACGGACAGCGTAGGCTTAGTAATAGGGTCCCGTTGGTTACCCTTCGGCCACATAACCATAAAAGAACAAACAGTCGCATTGAGAAGCTTCCTTTTTAAGCCGGCTAAAAAGAAGCAAAGTTAACAAAGTGATTTTATTCGAAGCTTCGTAAGCAAATTCCAATGTTGTAATGAAACTCTTATTTTCAAGACTTTGAGATAAATATGTATATTGGAAACCTAAACAGTAAAAACAAGCTGGATGTTGGAAGAAAGCCAGCGAAATATCGCTTTGTTTGTTTGTCTACTAAAGAAGAGTCGATACGATTTTTAACTAAAATTTTATGTTGAGCTTATATCACAGAATACCAGCGTGAAATAGGAGCTCAATGCTGCTTGTTGTGTTTCGTAAAGTATCTGTGGAGAACCAGAGACCCTTTTTACTGGAAGCAAGGCATTCCATCTTAGTCCTATATATAATAATATCGATATTGATTCTCAATCGAGGATAGACGTAGATGTCTATGGGCCACAACATCCACTTACTATCAGGTGAATTGTGTACCCTTTATTTTATAAAAAAAAGGTTCCGTAAAAACTTAATTATTTATGTAATTAGTTCATCTATGACAGGAATTCCAACTTCTCATAAGTTGTTCATACATATATTGTATTATTAATGTTTTATTGGAAAAGACAGACGCAAAGACAATCGGCCCTTTTTCACCTTTTATTGTCGACACACGTGTCTCAGTTGATTTATCTTGCCAAATGTTACCTCCATATTTTCTTCATGTAGAGAACCTCATATATCTAACCTTTTCCGTGCTGCTGACTACTTTATAATAATTGCAGCAGTAGTGGCTTCCATAGTACGTGAGTTGCATAGTTCGGTGCAGACCAGCACTACTAAAAATTGTTAATCTTAGTTTTACGTATGTGTCGATTCACCATGTTCTTGGCGGTGCAAGAAAAATTCTTACACTATCCAGTTATTGAGAATAATCTCGAAATTGACACTTCTTGGCGCAGTGACATAGCCATGAGTTACGGCACCGAGGGTCACGGGTTCGAATCCCACACGAAAGAAGTATTTGCGTGGCCTGCAAATTATTGTTCCGGGTCTGAAAGTTTGTCCTTCTACAATTTATGTTTGTAAACTGTATCCATGATACAAAAGTAAACCCCAGTATGGGGTTAACGTTTTTATTTAAAACCCATTCGGAAATAAGCTGTTATCCACTCACGCATTAAAGACATCCAGATTAAAATAAAACGGAAAGACAGTGACCGGTAAATTATTCACCTCTTTTGATAAACAAATAACAAAATACGAAGCGAGCCGTTTAGTTCGAACGCAAGAATTATCGAAAACAAGGAGGTGAAGACACTTCCTTCCTTTGGAATCAGATAAGCGTACTAAAGGATTTAAAAAAGAAATCAAGCGTCAATATGTTATTTTAATTTTATTACCGTTTCAAAATGAGATTTTTCTGTCTAAAGAAGAAACAATGAAAGAAACTCCTCAAGGTATCTACTTTTTGTTAATCAAAATTAAAAAAGGAATAAATAAATAATAAAAAAACCAAGTGATAGCAAATTAATGTTGCTGTGTTTCTTATGGTCAGTGTAGAGAACCGGAGACCCTTTTTACCGGATACAAGGCACTCCATCTTAGTCCTCAGGTCTGACAACGCATCTGCATTCCTTGTAGCTCAGCAGAACGTATTTCTTTTAGATTCATTACTACTGTAGGCGACGGGGGCCACATGTTCGATGTCCAAATGGAATTAACATTTCTGTAGCCTACTTATTAAAAGTTTCCTGTGTACATTGTCTGGTAATGTTGAATAAGTTTTTAAACGCCTCTACATAAAGTGAAAATCCTAATGTCCTCTACATGAAACAAAAAAAAAAAAAACAAAAATAACTCTAGACCCGAAACGAATTAAAATCACAGAAATTTGCGAATACCACTTCGCTATAATCGGGTAATAAAGTGAACAGACATCTCAACATAAGCCTTTAACGTGTATTGTGTCGCAGTTTCTATTGCAGCAGTAAACTTGAACCGCGGCGTACTTGTAGCTGAGATTTAACTCGCAATACTTTGCTTAAATTTTCTTAAAGGAATTGCACTGAGGCGTGACTTTAATATAAATATATTTATTTCAATAACTTTCACTGTCAAACACATGTACACTCCAACCGACATTAACAACGACTGGCCAAGGGCCATTGTTCTAGTGGTTGTAAACGCAATTGCTGACCATGAGATTCTGGGTCCGAATCCCGGGTTAGGCCAAAACAAAATTAGTTGTTGTGTTTCTCTGTTCAGTAATTCTCAGTAGCAGGCCGGACTTAACCCTCATTCCTCGGGAAGCACGTAAAGCCGTTGGTCCTGCACCTGATCTCCCTCCGGTCGTGTCGGTTTACTATCCCATCGGACTATGAGAGTGTGGGTATAGAGCCACACAGCCGTACAAAGAATAGAATAGAATAGAATAGAATAGAATATTTTTTATTCAATATACATTACATGTGTAATTCTTATTGAAAGTCATTTTTTACTTTACCACTGGTTCGAAAAAACCCTCTGTCCTGGGAAGAACCAGCAAGAAACCCAGCGGGACTTTTTTTTAAAAATAAATTTTACAAAATAAATGATTACGAACTATTTACAAAATTTATTTTAGAAACTGCTTGGAAGCGATCACCTCATTCCCAGGGGTTATTATCAACCATGTATTCATTTATACTATAATAACCCTTTTTATACAGTTTCAGCTTAATAAAACATTTAAACTTGGTAATAGAGAGAACCTGTACACTTTCCGGGACCTTGTTGTAATAGCGTATACATTGCCCCAAGAATGAATTACTGATTCTGTGGAGTCGAGAAACTGGTATCACTAGCTTGTGTTTGTTCCTAGTGTTTACAGAATGTATATCACTTCTTTTACTAAAACTATCTTTGTTTTTGTGAACATACATTAAATTTTCGTAAATATACTGAGAGGCCAAAGTTAATATATTAATTTCTTTGAATTTATCTCTAAGAGACTCTCTCGGTTTTAGATTGTAAATAGCTCTAATGGCCCTCTTCTGTAAAACAAAAATAGTTTCTGAATCAGCCGCATTTCCCCATAGCAAAATCCCATAAGACATTATGCTATGAAAATAACTAAAATAAATTAATCTAGCTGTCTCGACACTAGTGAGACCTCTAATCTTTTTTACAGCATAGGCTGCAGAACTTAGTCTGCTTGCTAATTTGGATATATGGGGGCCCCACTGGAGCTTTGCGTCAAGAGTGATGCCAAGAAAAACAGTGGATACAACAGGGCTCAATTCCTCCCCATTTAAAAACACATTGGTATTCAGATTTTGAACATTCGTTGTTGTAAATTTAACACAATTAGTTTTATTTCCGTTCAAATGCAGATTATTAACGTTAAACCAATGCACTAATTTTGATATAGCATTATTCACTTCGTCATATTTAAATGATTGACGTTTAAGTTTAAAAATCAAGGAAGTATCATCAGCAAATAATACTATATCATGACTATCCCCTACAAGGTGAGGTAAGTCATTAATATACACCAGAAACAGGAATGGGCCGAGAATCGAGCCCTGAGGTACACCCATTAGTACAGGTGACCCGGAAGAACTTTTACCATTGATAATAACCTTCTGTTTTCTATTACTTAAATATGAAATAATAAGTTTAAGCGCTGTGTTCTTGACACCATAGTACTGTAGCTTCCTGATTAATGTCTCATGGTGAACACAGTCGAAGGCCTTGGAAAGGTCACAAAATATACCCAAAGCATCCTCTGAATTCTCCCATGCACAAAAAATATGTTTAATAAGCTCAACTCCAGCGTCAGTTGTCGAGCGACCCCTTGTAAAACCGAATTGATTATTATGTAGCAATTTATTAATAGTAAAGAAACTTAACATCTGATCTAAAATAATTTTTTCAAAAATTTTACTTAATGTTGGTAGTACAGAAATTGGTCTAAAATTGGCGGGGTCTAATGTACTATCAGATTTAAATATAGGTATGACTTTACTATGTTTCATTAAATCAGGAAACACACCAGATTCGACGCTTATATTAAATATAGTGGCTAGATAAGGTGCTAATGTATCTATTATAGATAAAATAATTTTAACGGAAATCCCCCATAAGTCTGCCGTTTTCTTAACATCAATAGTTTTAAAATATTTAACGATATCTTTTGGCAGTACCCTATGGAATTTAAAAGTATTTGAACAAGCCTTTACATTTTGTTTGAGCAATGATTCGGCGACAGTAGGAGAAGAATTTAATGATTTTGTTGTCAAAAAAGGAACATCAGTAAAATGTTTCTCAAAAGCCATAGCAACTTCTTGATCAGATCGCGTTAAATTATTGTTAATATTCAATTGAAAATCCGAGTTGCGCGGTTTGACCTTGCCCGTTTCACTATTTATTATTCTCCAGGTCATTTTAATTTTGTCAGATGCAGTTTTAATTTTGTTGCTTAAATGTAAAGCCTTAGCAGTGGAGCACACTTTTTTAAATATTTTAGAATATGTTTTTACATAATCTCTAAATATAACACTACTATTATATGATCTTTCATCATAAAGCTCGTATAAACTTCGCCTACTTTTATAAATTCCTACTGTCGCCCATTCATTAAACGATTTGCGACTGTTAAAAGAGAAAGTTTTAGAAGTAAATATTCTACTAAATTCACAACGTATAATTTAGTAGAATATTTACTAAAGGCATTTTCCGTTAAAAGAAAAACAGAAAGAACATATTTATTTATTGCAGTAACTTGCAGAACATTATATTTTAAAAAAAACAAGGGTAACGAACGGACACACAGTCCACCTGATGGTAAGAGGATGCTGTGGTCCATAAACGAAATAAACTGGTTACTTAAACAAAATGTAAATGCGTGTACAAAGAATTTTACATTTCATAAAGTATCATCAAAAGATATTGAAAAATCATCATCATCATCATCATTACAGCCCTTCACAAGTCCACTGCTGAACATAGGCCTCCCCCAAAGAATGCCACAAAGCACGGTCTTGAGCCACCTGCATCCATCGACTTCCTGCAAATCTTACCAGGTCGTCACTCCATCTAGTGGGGGGACGCCCTACACTTCGCCTGCCGGTACGAGGCTGCCACTCGAGAACCTTTCTTCCCCATCGGTTGTCGGTTCTTCGAGCTATATGGCCGGCCCATTGCCACTTCAGCTTACTAATCCGTTGGGCTATGTCGGTCACTCTGGTTCTACTGCGGATATCCTCATTTCTGAGTTTATCACGCAGAGAAACTCCGAGCATAGCCCTCTCCATAGCTCGCTGAGCGACCTTGAGCTTCCTCATCCGGCCAGCAGTGAAGGACCACGTCTCAGTTCCGTATGTCATCACTGGCAACACGCACTGGGTGTACAGTCTCGTTTTCAAGTTTTGAGGTATACCTGACGAGAAGATGTGCCGTAATTTCCCGAACGCTGCCCAACCGAGTTGAATCCGTCGATTGACCTCTCGGTCGAAGTTGGACTTACCTAGTCGGACTATTTGTCCCAGGTAAACATACTCGTCAACAACTTCGAGCTTAGTGTTCCCAACAACTACCGGCATAGGTGTGACATGGACATTAAACATGATGTTTGTTTTGTCCATGTTCATCTTAAGACCTATCCGTTGGGAAACACTATTGAGGTCATTGAGCATAGTGCTTAGGTCCTCCAGCGATTCTGCCATAAGGACTATATCGTCGGCAAATCGAAGGTGAGTGATGTACTCGCCATTGATGTTGATACCGTATCCTTTCCAGTCCAGAAGCTTGAAAACATCTTCCAATGCAGCGGTGAAGAGTTTCGGGGATATGACGTCACCCTGTCTTACACCTCTCTGCAATTGGATAGGTTTCGTACTCTGGTTCTGTACTCGGATAGCCATCGTAGCCCTACTGTACAAGCACTTCAACACTTCGATATACCGACAGTCAACTTGGCATCGCTGAAGGGACTGCAGCACCGCCCAAATTTCGACGGAATCAAAGGCTTTCTCATAGTCCACATACGCCAGACATAGTGGCAAATTGTACTCCTCGGACTTCTGTACAATTTGCCGAAGGGTATGTATGTGGTCTATGGTGCTAAAGCCTTTTCGGAAACCGGCTTGTTCGGGAGGCTGGAAGTCGTCAAGACTGCGCGCGAGACGATTCGTAATGACTCTCGAAAACAGCACGTAGACGCGGCTCAGAAGGGAAATCGGTCTGTAGTTCTTCAAGAGAGCGTTGTCGCCTTTCTTGAAGAACAAGACCACCGCACTTCTGCTCAACGCCTCCGGTGTAATGCCACCATGGAGGACGGAATTAAAGAGCTTCTGAAGGACTTCAAGTACCGGTTTTCCACCCGCTTTCAGAAGCTCCGCTGTAATTCCATCCTGGCCTGGGGCCTTGCCGTTTTTAAGGTGCTGGAGAGCCATTCTAATCTCGCTCAGACTGACGTCCGGGATATCATCGGAATAATGTCGGATAAGACTCGCTCTTGGATCGTTACTCACACTTGCGTGTGGCTCCAACGATGACGTGTACAGCTGCCCATAGAACCTCTCAATCTCACTCAAAATCTCAGGTGCCCCGGAAACGATGCTGCCACATTCGGTCTTCAGCTTTGACAGTTGGCTCTTTCTGGCAGACAGATCTCTGGCAAAGACTTTGGAGCCTTGGTTCCGCTCGATCGCTTCTTCAATACGAGCTGTATTGAAGTTGCGTAAGTCCCGCCGCATGCATTTGGAGATCTGTCTGTTCAGTTGCCTGTATGCTGTCAAATCTGTTGAAGAATGTAGCTTCATCTCCCGTCTAACAGCCATGAGATTAAGAGTGTGATCGGAGAGTTTTTGTGTTCTTCTGCGGCGGGTCTTGCAGAACTTAGCTCCGACCGCATGGACAGTTTCCACGAGCTTGTCATTCAAATCGTCCACTTCATTGCAGTCTTCTAGGCACCGAAAACGGTTTTGCAACTCGAGCTGAAAGGTTTCGGGACTTTGGATTAGAGCACGAGGGATCGGTGATCGCTGCCGGTTTTCACCCTCGCGATCACTGAGACATCACTGAACAGTTGTCGTCTGGTCGTCATAATGAAGTCAATCTCATTTTTTGTCGAACCGTCGGGGCTCGACCAGGTATTGAAAAATATTTTTAAAATATTGATGTTAAGAAAACTGCGGATCTTTGGGGGATTTCCGTAAAAGTTATTGCGTCTATAATAGATACAATCGCGCCTCATTTAGCTATTATTTTTAATACTAGTATTGAATCTGGTGTGTTTCCTGATTTAATGAAGTATAGTAAAGTAATACCTTTATTTAAATCTGGTAGTACATTAGACCTCGCGAATTTTAGACCTATTTCTGTACTACCAACACTTAGTAAGATTTTTGAAAAAATTATTCTTGATCAAATGTTAAATTTCTTTAATATAAATAATTTACTTCATAAAAATCAATTTGGTTTCACAAGGGGTCGCTCGACAACTGATGCCGGTGTTGAGCTGATTAAATATATATTTAATGCATGGGAGAATTCACAGGCTGCTTTGGGTATATTTTGTGACCTATCCAAAGCCTTCGATTGTGTTCACCATGAAACATTAATCAGGAAACTTCAACACTACGGTGTAAGAAGTGATGCTCTTAAATTAATTATTTCATATTTAAGTAAGAGAACGCAAAAAGTTATCATAAACGGTATGAGTTCCTCCGGGTCGATGGTACAAATGGGCGCGCCTCAAGGCTCAATTCTCGGCCCCTTTCTGTTTCTTGTATACATTAATGACTTACCTTACATAGTAGGAGATAACCATGATATAGTATTATTTGCAGATGACACTTCTTTAATTTTCAAATTAAGTCGACAATTGCTAAATTATGACGAAGTAATTAATGCTATATCTAAATTAGTAAATTGGTTCAATGTTAATAATTTGCATTAAAATGGCACAAAAACGAAATGTACGAAATTTATGACTCCAAATGTTAAACAATTAAATACTAATGTAATTTTAAATGGGGAGAAACTGAGTCTTGTAGATACCACCATTTTTCTTGAAATCACAATAGACGCGAAGCTTCAATGGAGCCCCCATATATCAAAACTAGCAAGCAGGCTCAGTTCTGCAGCATATGCCGTAAAAAAGATTAGAAGTCTAACTAGTGTTGAAACAGCTAGACTAGTTTACTTTAGCTATTTCCATAGCAGAATGTCGTATGGTATTTTGCTATGGGGACACGTAGGTGACAATGAAATTATATTTGTTTTACAGAAGAGGGCCATAAGGGCAATTTATGATTTAAAGCCTAAAGAGTCGCTGTGACAAAAATTTAAGGAAATTAATATATTAACTTTGGCCTCTCAATACATTTATGAATATGTAATGTACGTACACAAAAATAAAAGTAGTTTTACGAAAATAAGTGATATTCATTCTGTAAATACTAGGAACAGACACAAGCTAGTAGTACCAGTTACTCGACTCCATCGAGTCAGTAATCCATTCTTGGGGCGATGTATACGCTTTTACAAAAATATTCCAGAAAATATACAAAATTTGACCTGCTCAAAGTTCAAAAACTTTATTAAACTAAGTTTGTATAAAAAGGGTTATTATAATATTAAAGAATTTATAGATGATAATAACCCCTGGAAATGAGGTGATCCCTACCAAGTTATTTCTAATTTGTTGCGTTGTTAATTTGTGTAACAAACATGATTGTAAGCTGTTTTTTTTAAAAAAAATCCCGCTGGGTTTCTTGCTGGTTCTTCCCAGGACAGAGGTTTTTTTTTCGAACCAGTGCTAATTATACAAAAGAGTGACTTTCAATAAGCATTATTTATAATCTATATCGAATAAAAAAAGTTTCTGCTTCTGTTTCTGTTTCAAAAATCCAAAATACAGTTGCATTACCACTCTTTAGAACTAAGATGTAATGTCTCTTTTCCAGTTAAAAGGGTCCCCGGCTCTCTGCACTCATCATACGAAACACAGCTGATATTTTACGCTGGTATTCCGTAGTTGGTCCTAATCCAGTCGAGCTGACGCGTTTATGATGCTACCACAATAAAGCTGCAGCGTGAATCTACCACGTATAAAACTTCAATAATTTACAAAAAAAATCAACCAAATATTAAAAAATAAAGTAAATGTATTGCAGCAACAAAAAAAGCCACTGACTCAGCATAGAGAAGATGTGCAATAATTGTCACGCTTGACATCGCTTGACAGCTTGAGGTAAATCCACGATTGAAAAAAAAGTCCTTGTTTAGGCCTTATCGGGACTTTGTAAATAAAATAAGTGGACTGTATTTAACTATAGATTTAATGCCGTAAAATACTCTGAACAAATACAACGCAAATTGAATACTGAAGTGCCCGTCTGCTACCGCGTCTCGCAGCTGAGCGTCCGACGGAAGCGCCTGCGCAGTCGCAGGGTCAACGACCGGTCCGCGCCCCCCGCGTCCTCCACTTTTGGCCAAGGCGCGATGACGTGCGCCGACATCCTTTTACTAAAAAAATCCACTGCTGAACCTGTCAAATCAAATCAAATAAATTTGAATGTGATAGACAGGTTCACAAGGAAAATATTCAATGGTGCTGCGATCCACCATTTGGTATACAGTATAAAAATATTATTTCGTTACCACATTTCATATAATTGAAACGTAAACGAAACGTGACAATCGAACTTACAGTTCACTAGATGGTAGGTGGGATCTACAGTTCATGGCCACTCGTAACCAACTGCAAACGAAGGTTACATATTTTTAAAATACAGACTTACAGACTTATAAAATAAATTGGGTTTCCGTTTCTTTTGACATTAATTAGCAAAACACGAAAATAGCAATAAAATAGAGTTTGATGTTAAAAAAGTAAAAACAAAATTTGTTTAAATTGTTTCTTTATAGAATAGGGGGCAAACGAGCATGCGGCTCACCTGATGGTAAGTGACTACCGCCGCCCATGAACAACCGCAACACCAGGGGAATTGCAGATGCATTGCCGGCCTTCGAGAAAAGTATAAGAAGGAAGGAAGAAAACTCCTAGTAAAACGCAGTCGTGGACCGAAAGCATCTAGATGGTGATGATGGTATCGTGAAGTTTGACGCGATGTGCGTTCGTGAAATTTGGCGGCTGTAATTAATCCGAACAATTCCTCCGAGCACAACCCGTGGTAAATTCGATAGAAAATACAAAGAGATGCAACATGCCTACGCAGTACCAGTGTATCGAGCCGATCAGAAAGAACTCGATCGTCGACGATTGGAACCGCTCTGCGCTGCGATAAAGTAGAAGGAGCTGGCATTGGGGTGCCCCAGACCAGAGATGAGAACAGTATTCCATGTGAGGCCGAACTTGCACTTTGTAAAGTTGCAAGCGATATGCCGGCATGAAATACTGTCTCGTCCTGTCGAGCACGCCAAGCTTTTTAGAGGCCAATTCAGCCTTCCCTTCCAAGTGACTACGAAACTGCACACTATTCGATATGTCGACGCTGAGGATTCCGATGCTAGCTGAGGCAGCAAGGGGAGTGCATTAAACTGAGGAGATAAGACAAAGGAGTACTTTTAAGCGGTAAACACGCAAAATTGTGTCTTCTGGAGATTGAACTGGACTAGATTTAGTCGCCCCCAATCCGAGACTTTGTTTGGCAAAGACTCGACTTCAGACACAAGTTTGTCCCGGTACTCGACGACGATCACCAGTGCTGTCGTCTGCATAGCAATGAATGATACCAGTTTGCAACATATCATGGATATGCAGGAGAAACAGTCTTGGTGATAGCACGCAGCCTTGTGGAACACCAGCGTTGATAGGCTTGAAATTAGAGCATGCACCGTCTACTACCATCTTGATGCTCCGATCAGGAAGGAAATTAGTGATCCATTTGCACCATTTCTCGGGAAGCCCATAGGAAGGAAGCTTCGAAAGAAGCGCTTTGTGCCAGGCCCGATCGAAGGCTTTCGCTATGGCCAAACTAACAGCCATTACCTCCTCCTTGCACTTTATTGCACTTTACTGCCTCCGCCCATCTATGAGTCAGGTAGACCAGAAGATCAACAGCTGATCAACCCCTACGAAAACCATACGGGCGGTCACTAATCAGCTGTTGATCCTCAAGGTACCTCTAGAGCTGGCAGTTTAGAATGGATTCCATTATTTTGGAGAACAAGGAGGTTATGGCGATAGGCCTCTAGTTGGACGGGTCTGAGCGGTTGCCTTTTTTAGGGATCGGGTGAACCAAAGCTGTCTTCCATGAATTTCGGGACTATGCCTTGGGAGTAGGAGTACCGGAAAAGACGCATTAAAACCGGTGCCAACTCCGGAGCACACGTCTTCAGCACAATAGCAGGGACTCCATCAGGCCCACTTGACTTGCAGACGTCCAGGTAGAAGAGTGCTTTGCGAACCGAGCTCTGTGTTAACCGCACATCTGACATTGAGCACTCACACTGCGAGATGGTCGGCGGTGTGTTCTACCGTTATCTAGAGTCGAGTTGGACGCAAAGAGAGAGCTTATCAGATCAGCTTTCTTCATTGCGGCATGGGCCAGTGAGTTGTATTCTCTGTGCAGAGATAGAAGAGATGGCTGACAGAAGTTTCCTTGGACAGCCTTGGCGAGAAACCAGAATACACGGGTTCTCGAAGAAAGGCGAACTAGCTTCTCGCCAATTCTGCCGATGTGCTTAGACCTTGCCTTGGCAATAACGCTTTTGAAGGACCTGGAGGTGGAATTATACTTCTTTTTAAGAGCGCTGGTGCTTACATCCCGAGAACTTGATCCATCACCCCAGGCCCGGTAGCAGTTCTGCTTATAGCGTGATGCTATATTACAGGAGCGACTAAACCATGGCTGGGATCTGCCTCCGATGGGCACCACAGAGGATAAAATAAAAAGTTCCATACCCAGATGTACCACATCAGCGACAGAATCAACAACCATGTTGGGATAATCCGGTGAGAAGCAAACCCGCGCCCAAGGTTAGTGCCAAACAAGGCGGCAAGCAGCAGATCGCAACTGCGATGGGAGCGTGAGTGGCACTGTACTCCAGATCAGACATTAGTCCGAAGAGCCCAGAGGGGCATCGACGGATACCTGATATTCGTCCGGATGAGAGGTTAGCAGAAGGTCCAACATGGAAGGTACATGATCCTCCATATCTGGGATCCGCGTATGCAAAGTAACCAGTTGTTTTAGACCATATGCCAAGGCAAAGTCATAGACAGATCTACCCGCGTGATCGGTTAAACGGGAACCAAGCCATTCAGCGTGGTGGGCGTTAAAATCACCGAGCATCACGATATCTGCGGATGGAACCTGTTGTAGCACGGAGTCTGCAGCCATTTGGACGTGGTCGATGAGTCGATCTGTGTCGGCATTACCGCTATGGGACCTATAGAGGCACCCGTAGATGCGGGGATGGTGGTCGCTGTCCACGCGCAGCCATAAGATGGACAGGTCCGTACCTTTAAGACAGCCGAGGCGTCAAAAACAGATGTTCTCTCTGATATATACGCAAACTCTAGCCCGGGGCACAAGGGAGAGTTCTAATTTGTACCACGGGTAGAAGAGATATTAAGTATCAGCAGGAGAGGACACTTTAGGCTCGATTAAAAAGAGCAAGGCTGGCCGCGCCGCCTCTAGATCTTTTTTATATTTTTTTTATAGAATACCACATTAGTCCACCTAATGATAAGTGATTGCTGCGGCCCATTGACATCTACATCTATCCTTGATTACGAATCAAAATGCAGATGCGTTGTCACCCGTGAGGGCTAAGATGTAATGTCTCATTTCCTGTAAAAACGGTCTCCGATTCTCTAAACTCACCATACGAAACACAGCAGCATTAAGCTGCTATTTTACGCTGGTATTCTGTGAGAGCGTGGTCCTGCCCCGGTCGAGCCGACCCATTCGTGCTACAGTTATACCAGAAATATAGCTGCAGCATGGCTCTACCACGTAAAAAGAGTTATTGAGTCAAGAGTTTGACTCAAGAGTCATGTAATAGCTCTTAGCAAGGCGGATCGGACAGAATTATTTAAAATAACCCAAGTATTAAATTGAAAGTGCAACTTCTATAGCAATTTCCAGCAATCCTGTATCTAATATTAAAATGCCTGACAGGAGGAACGTCAAAGGATTTGAGAAAGGTATCGTTTGAGTTTTGAACGAAAATATTTGAGCGATTTAAATATCAAAGGCAGTCAGCTGACAGCTGTATGAGAAAAGCTATATCTAGCTTTTTTGTTGATATCGTTTTAAAGTCATTTAAATAAAACAGATTTGATTTTGTCCCAGAAAAAGTGCTAAAAGCGTTTGTTTTTAACCAACATTAAAAAAAAGAGTTTCTATATTTGACGATATATTTTTATGAATATTCAATGATTTCTCGGAAAAGGTTGAAACGATTTAAATAAGCCTTTTTATTAAGTAGGTTATGTAGGGTGGTCCCATTTAAAATTGAAGTAGAACTTCCAAACCTAAGAGAATTAGGAACTAAAGGAACTTATGTTTTTGTTGTAAATATTTAGACAATATGCTAGTTATAACCTTGAGCTTGTGAAATTTGCTCAGTACGGGAAAAGGGGGGAAAATGAAACTATTATTAAAAAGTAAAAACCAACTGCAAAAACAAAAAACAAAAATCACTTGACATAATAACTTCTAAAGTCGAGTATCTGATAGTAAGTGGCGAAATCCACAACAAACTCGAAGGTTTTTGATGAGTGATTCAGTGAATAACAAAACGGCACTTTGCGGTCCTTAATAACTCGAGAAATTTAATTTACAACACTAAGTTTTCAGGAGCTGATCCCTTATTGGTACATTTAAACGAAATATTAAGATTAAAATTATTTTAAAATACATTTTTTTCTACTTTTCTGTTTTATTGCCAGTGAATTTTAAATTTAAATTCATGTTTTTTTTAACTTTCTATAAGCCAGTGCCCGACCATAATCACACCTTGTGGTAAGTGGTGATTTAGCCCTAGAAGGTAAATCGCACTGTCTTATCGCAAGAAAAGCCTATTACCTTGAAGGCGTCCAGGTTGTATTCGGACGGAAAGATCCGACGCCAGCAAAATTGTTCCACTCTTTTGATTTACGCATTACAAAAGATGAAGCAAACCGTTTGGTTCAAATGCGTAGAACATCGACATCTAAGGCGTCAATACCCCCGACCGCCTGGTTGTCCGATGGTGGAAAGGAGAGGGGGGAATTAAAGCACGCAATTCCTGCGTACACTCACCAAAATTCATCGTATGCAGCGCCGGTGCTCGAAGCTGACAAGATTGGTTTCATCAAGGTTACCAATAAACCTCTTAGTACGTCTGTTCTGAGTCCAATGTTGCTAGGTGGCATTTTGTAGCACCAGCCCATATGTGACAGCAATACTCCATGCACGAATCAACTTGAGCTTTATTTTTATAAGGTAAAAAGCTGCCCCAGTTTGAAGTACCGCCGCACCGCACCCTTGCAAGGACACCTAGTTTTCCTACAGCTGCTTTGGCCCTTGACTCAATGAACCGTCCATAGTCGAGTTTCGGAGCAAATTCAAACCCTTACAACTTAAGGCGGTCAGTGTACTCCAAGGATACATTCCGGAAAGTAGGAGCCAGTGTGAGCGGGCTCCATTATGTGGTGAATAGACACGCTTGTGTTTTGGAGGCGTTGAATCTTACAAGATTAACATCGCCCTATTCGGATATCCGAAGGAAGGCCTGCAGTGAGAGTTTCGACAAGAGTTCGCACGCTCAACCGTTTTCAGACTGGATTCGATCCCTACTGTTCCGAGCATTCGGCTGGTTCATGTTATTAAATAACACTTCTAAAATGCATAATTTATATTTTGGAATGTTATCGTCACGTATATATGTTCTTGTAACGTTGTTTCTGATTTATTTAATTCATTAATCACATAAGTTTTAATATATATTTAGTTAGAAGGCCTTGTCCTTATCAAATATAGCTAGTGCATAACTTATGCACTAGCTATATTTGATATACTTACTGGCCGAAATCTCTAAAATTATTTGTATACTGTGTTTGTTAAAATCATGTAAGACTGTTGTTATCCTAAATAAATAAAAACTAAATTAAATTTTAAATAGTTTTATTCATGAAATTTGAGTAGTGTTTACGGGTTATAAGTATTCAAATAAATCTCATTAGACATAAAACTTACAAGTAAATATGTTGTCTACAAATTTCTGTGTAATAAGGCGGTTCGAATTATCTCGAAATGGTTCGTGTAAATAAACACTGGCGGTTCTTTTATAGAATATGTGCCAAACGAGCATAGAGTCCACCTTATGGTAAGTGTATGCTGTGACCGATAGACATCTAAACTGCCGTCATAATAAAGAAGGACGCTACTAACAAAAACGTAAAATGGAATTAAAAAATAAATAGATGAATTTTTCTTTCAGACCTTGCTGTGTCTAAAGTATATTAAAAGGTGTCAATATGAAAATTGAAATTGATAGATAGAGACATGAAGATTTTAAAAACGTACTTATTTTCTTGATAATTTGTTTATTTATTTAAATAAAAGATTTTTCCTTTTCATCTTAGCTTAAAAAATACACCTGGCAACACAAAAACATCGAAGGAAAGACGCAAATAAGCATTTGCGTCTTTCCAACCTAATAAATAAGAAAAACTTGCCACTCATTTAACACTTTTACATATTTTGGAAAGGTCATTTGAAGTTAGAAGAAGAAAAGGACGCTAATAGTAATTTACTACTTTTCTTCTTAGTACATATTAGAAACTTGTTGGTAGTGAGACACAAAAAATTACAAACCGCAACTCATGTGTAATGATTTTAAAGGGGATATCATACAAGACTTACTACGATAATAATAAAAAATTAAAAATTTTGTACAACCGACTTCAATATAAATAATTAAGGATAACTCAAAAACTATCGGTCTGCCCTAGATCAAATTTATATGGCACCACATGTGAAATACCAGCTCTTAAATAAAACAAGAATAATCTAAATCGGTTCACCTAGAATAAATATAAGTGACAGTTGAGTTTTATAGGCATAATTTTGGTTTTGGTGTTGTGAAAGCAAATTTTAGACTATTATAGTTTTTAGGTATATTGTAGTCATGTAATTGTTACTCAAAACTTATGATAATTTAGAAAACAACTGAAGGTAAACTATTTAATTTTGATTTACTAGTTACAATAACAATAAAAGTGTGCTATAAATATAATCAATAAGCAAATGATTAAATTTTAGAGGTATATATTTTGTTTCGATGTTTTGAAAATAATTTGTGTTCCTTTTAGTTTTTGTTTTCGGCAATATTTAGCCCGTTTCCTACCGACTTAAAATAGGAGGAGGTACTAAATTCGACTGTATGTTTTTTTATGTGTGTTAGTTACCTCACAGCTTTGTTCTACGTAAACCGATTTCGATGATTTTTTTTTTATTTGAAAGCTGGTGCTTCTATTGTGGTCCCGTATAATTTGATCAAGGTCTGACCAATAGTTTTTGAGCTACTCTTTATAATATATATTGAATTGGTTGTAGATTTTTTTTTATTATAAATGTCTTATAAAAATCCTTTGTTTTTTTTTCTAATCATGCCATATATGTAAAAAAAGATTAAAGTGATTGGTCGCACGTTTTATCGCATGACTCAGTCGCTCGCTCCTTAAGTAGAAAGCGGTAGCGTCATCGGTCTGTATAAAAGGCACTTGTTTTGGCTCGCCGCTCACTTAGCGGTTAGCCACCGTAGAGTCTATATCACCTGAGGATGCCTCGTGTAGAGGCGAAACACGTGTCGTATTATCGTCAGTGGTGTGTCTTGCCTAGTGTAGTCGTGTTGGGAGTAGCGGTGCTGAGATTAGTGGTGACGGGGATAGTGCACGCAATTGAGGTAGGGCGGGAGGTGCTCTTCACACTAGGTAAGACACATCATTTTATTTTATAACGCGGATATTTGCGAAATAAAAAAAAAATTCTAAAAGCTTTTAAAAAACGATTAATTAATTTGCGCCGGTCTACTGAAATATAGATAGATAGATAGATAAATAACTCTTTATTGCATTTATACAAAGTGTTACAATTACGGAATAACTTAAGAACTACAAACGGTGGTCATATCGCTTTAAGCGATTTCTACCTGACAAACCGAACGTAATAGGGAACAATGTAATATATTTTGACGGATAGGTGCAACGTGCAATTTAAAATGAAACTGAGGACAAAAACTTATAATTAAACACGATTTATATAAATATATGAATTATAATATATAATATTATAAATTTAATAAACATAAATAAATAAATATATACATATATATATATACACACATACATACATACATACATATATATATATATATATATATATATATGCAGAGAAAATTAAGCAAAAAGAAAAAAAAAGACAAGTATTTATAAAAAGAGGAAATGCATATAATTTATAATTATGACGGGAAATTCAAATAATACTCCTTCAGTTGTTTTTTAAAAGTCTGTAAAGATTGCGCTTGCTGGATGTTAAGTGGTAATGAATTCCAGAGTCTGGTTGCTTGTGAAGTAAATGACTTATTATAAAAAGAAGTTACGCTGTAAGGAGTGTTCAAAGCCAAGCTATACACTGAACGCAAACTACGATCATGAAATTCATATCGATAGTGAAATTGTTCCTTAAGGTACCTTGGAGATTTCGGATCAAACAGAACACAAAAAAGTAAAGAAAGTAAATGAACATTCCGGCGAAGGTGAATTGGGAGCCACTTGAGTTGTTTTCGAAATTGGGATACATGGTCATATTTGCGTAAGCCAAATATGAACCGAATGGAAAGATTTTGAAGACGCTCAAGCTTGTTTAATTGCTCCATGGTAATATCAGTGTAGCATATATCAGCATAGTCTAAAATAGGCAACAAAATGGAATGTGCTAACGCAATTTTGGTAGAAATGGGTAAGAAATTTCGAAGTCTTTTGAGACTTCCACAAGCTGCAAACATTTTCTTACTTATTTGTTCAATTTGTGGTGCCCAAGACATTGTACTGTCAATTAGAACCCCTAGGTTTTTTACAACCTTACTGTAAGGAATAGCAGAATTTTCAAAACAAACGAAAGGCAGCGTATGCCAAGTAATTTTTTGTAGTAGTTTGTTGCTACCTATCACTATTACCTGCGTTTTACTAGGGTTAACCTTAATTCCATAAGATGTGCAAAATTCTGAAATAATAGCGAGATCACGATTTGTGGATAGCACGGCAGATGGAAGATTATTGATGCTTGTTTGAGAATATATTTGGAGATCATCTGCATAAAGATGGTAGAGAGAAGTTATTCCTGAAGTGATAGAGCGTATGAAAATTGAAAAGAGGAGAGGAGACAACACGCCACCTTGTGGTATGCCTGCATCCAGAGAACACCACGAGGAATAAGTGTCTTCAATACGGATGCATTGACGGCGTCCAAACAAGTAACTACGAAACCAGTCAGTTGCCGCTGGAGATACGTTAATAGAACGGAGCACAGCTAGAAGTATATCAATATCGACTGTGTTGAAGGCGTTGCTGAAATCAAGAAGAGTAAGAATAGTAACTTGCCGATTCTCCATTCCTGCCCGAATGTCGTCTGTGATTTTAACCAAAGCAGTGACCGTGCTATGGCCAGGACGAAAGCCTGATTGGAATGTATTTAAGAGGTTATTTTGATTAAGAAATAGATTAAGTTGCTGTTGGACAAGACGCTCAAGAATTTTAGAAAGAAAAGGTAATATGGAAATAGGACGATAATCACAGAAGGACTTGGGATTTGATTTCTTGGGTAGTGGAATAATTTGAGCATCTTTCCATAGAGTAGGAAAAGTTCCTGTATTTATAGAATTGTTGAAAATTTTAGTTATGATAGGAGTTAATAGATCTAAGAGCGGGAGAATCATGTTTCGGCTGACATTATCATTACCAATTGCATTAGAAGTTACAGCTGTGATATTCTTTCTAACATCACAATCAGCAACCTGACATAAAACGAATTCGGGGAAATCGGGAGTTGGCAAAGAATGAAGGTGATTTAGTGTCCTAGATTTACAACTGTTAACGTAACTAGAACTTGAGGAAAAGTATTGATTAAGCATTTCAAAATTTAAATCAGGAGGAAGGGAGTCATTTCGCTTTTTGCCAATTCCCAAACTTTTAAGAAATTTCCAAACCCTATAGGGATCAGATTCCTCAATTGTCTTGTGAATGTGACGTCGTTGCGCATCTCTACACATCGTGTTGCAGCGATTCCTAAGTATCCTATATTTCTCACGATTTATATTACAGGGGTCCTTTTTAAATTTGGCTTTGGCTAGGTTTCTTCTTGTCATTAAATCTTTAATCTCTTTTGTGAGCCAAGGAGCAGGCAGATACTTAAGTTTGATTGGTCGTAAAGGTGCATGCTTGTCATAAAGTTGCATTATAAAGGCATTTAAAAGTCGTACTTGTTCGTCAACATCTGTTGTCTCATCAATTAACGACCAGTTTATACTGGCAGCATCATTTTTAAGACGGTCGACGTCCATTCTAGCAAAATTACGCAGCAGAAGAACACGGGACTTGACTTTTGGTGATCGTAATTTATATGACAAAAACAGCAAATCGTGGTAAGAAAAAGCATCGGCAGTATACTGCCCGTGTTTGTATATGTATTCTGGAGAGGAAACGATTTTTAAATCTAGAAGAGAAGGGGCACTATTAGGGAAGAAATGGGTAGGATTAGAAGGCAAGATGTGAAGATTACATGAGTCAACTACGGACTTCAATTTTTTTGAACGGACATCATTTTTGAGAAGACACGTATTGAAGTCACCCATAATGATAACATGTTTACATGTCGGAACCAATTCTTCCAAAGTTTTTTCAAAGGCAGAAAAATAATTAACAGAGCTAGAGGGACTATAAACGACGCCTAAGAGCACTTTGAAGGTAGAAAGTGTGACTTCAATGAAAAGATGTTCTGCTGCACTATCAACAATTGTGGTGGACGATATGCTGGCTATAGAGTAACGAATATCTTTACGAAGATATATGGCAACCCCACCACCAGTTTTGACGGGTCGGTCATTTCGCAATAAATGGAAACCTGGAATTGCATAAGAAATGGATGGTAAACACGGTTTTAGCCAAGTTTCAGAGACCAGAATTGCATGAATGTTTTTATGGTTTAAGCTTGTCAGCATATCAGGATAGTGAGCAGGAATGCTCTGAGCATTTATGTGAATTACATTGAAATTATTAGCACAATCTAAGAAGCAAGAATCTAAGGAAGAATTGAGAGAGAGAGTACTGTGGAAACTGTCATCTCCGTCATCTGAAGTACCCGAGGTACAAGTCTCGAAAGAGCTAGAGCCTAAGTAAATATCATTTAGGGAAATATTCATCATAATTATTCAAATAAAATAATACTTATTAAATAACTATAAAAATAATATTAAGATAAAAAATATGAATATAAATAATATATACACCTATAAATATTTAAATATGTTAATTACTTAAATAATTTACGTATCACAATACACACTCACCCACCAGCAGTACATATGATACAAAAATAATAATCGTTTATTAACACCATAATTATCAATGAAATGCGACAATTCTACTAACAAAATGTACTACAAATACTTATGCCGACAGACTAGCAACACTAAAATATGAATAATATTTAATTAATAATAGTTAATTAAAAAACGTACAAAAAAATTCATAACTGACAACTAAGTAGATCTAAGTTGAAACGGGACATGAAAGACCTGACATGTCTATGCTAAGGTGACATACACGTATGCATCACGTATGTGTGCCATAGATTAGAAAAAAAAATGTTTATTCAGAATTAACCACAAACGAATAACAAGTGCTAGCCAGTCATAGATAAATAAATATGTAGCTATAGAGTATATTATAATATCTGATCAATGGCAACATGCGTAGTATCCTCTGATCGTAGTCTGTGACGGTAACAAATGACAATAAAATATAGGCTCAGAAGGGCTAGAACCCAGAGCCGTAAAACCAGTTATAGTAATAAAAAAAAACAATAACAAATATATGAACAACAGTCTGTCATGATACATACGCATCAAAAATAAACAAATTAAAGGGTACTAAAACATTAAAATATAACAAAAATTACTACACAAATTAAAGTCGTTATTTAACGAAAATTAATAAAGGTTGCGGAAGCTGTAATTACTTACGGGCCGCAACGCGACTCCGAGTTTTAGTTGGCTTGGTTTTTTCGGCAGATTTAGCACCATCTTGGTTCTGCTTTGATGATGACGGTGATTGGATGGACTGTAAATCAGCAACAGTGAACACGGAATGCCGTACCCCGTCTTCTATATACATATATTTCAGTAGACCGGCGCTATTTAAAAAACGCGATGTCGTTTGCGCCTAACCTATAATTATTATATTCACTGCGAGTACCGAGATGAATGGGCGTTAGAAACAAAAAGCGTCTTTTCATTTAAGTAATCGATGCAAATATTGGTAAAGATGACGTAGCAACTCGTTAAATAAGTCTTTTATTTTATGTTGAATTTGAATACGTCTTTTCTACTAAAAAAATGTCATCTTTGATCAACAGTTACGTCTAAAACACGATATTTTCTAAAATAATGATATTTTTGAATATTAAAAAAATTGAGTAGATGCGCCTTTTTATTTTGAGTCGAATGGTATATTTAACTCATATTTTCAAAAAATGTTAGATGCGCCTTTTTTCTTATGACAGCAGTACATTTATCCTCGATTAAAAATCAAAATGTAGATGCGTTGCCACCTTTGAGGACTAAGATGGAATGTCACGTATCAGAATAATATTGCATCACCCTTTCCTTTTCCGAACTTGACTGGCACACTGCTGGTTGTCGTGATCAAATAAAATTGTAAGCTACATGTTTTCGCCACGCGCTGAACTCACATCTGATTCTGATCGATTGATTTTCGATGACGTAACAATATGAGAAGCCATAAATCAACTAGCCGCGACGTGCTCTGCATTGAACACGTCTGAGATTTAAGATGTTAGTCGGTTTGTGTGGCATACTACTATTTATTTTACTTATTATAAGTCAGCCCTTGACTACACTCTAATCGGGAATTTAGAATTTCATCAGTGTCGGCAGGGATTTTTATACGTGGTGGAGCCATGCTGCAGCTATATTAGTAGTATAGTTGTGGCACGAATGGGTCGGCTCTACCGGGGAAGGACCACCCTCTCACAGAATACCAGCGTCAAATAGCAGCTTAACGCTGCTGTGTTTCGTATGGAGAGTGTAGAGAACCGGAGACCCTTTTTACTGGAAAAGAGGCATACCATCTTAGTCCTCACGGGTGAAAACGCATCTGCATTTTGATTCGCAAACGAGGATTGATGTAGATGTTTATGGGCAACAGCAACCACTTACCATCAGGTGAAATCTGTGCTCGTTTGTCACTCTATCCTATAAAAAATGGTTGGAACCCGGGTTTCTATCATACTCATACCCATCAACTCTCTTAGATTGTCTTCATTCACCATACGAAACACATCAATATTATACTGCTATTTTAAGCTGGTTATCCGTACGCGCGTGTCCTCTCCTCTGGTATTTTGTTACATCTGTCCATTACAGCCTATAAAAGTCCACAGCAATACGTAGGCCTCCTTCATAGATTGTTTCACAGCGGGGGTTTAGCCACAGTTGCCACGCCTGGCAGGTGAGTCGGCAACCGCAATTTTTTAAAATAATTTTGGGTTTTCATCAGGATGATGCTGTTGCCCATTACCTGTTTCATTTTCCCCTTGTTGAGTAGGGGATAACCATGATATAGTATTATTTGCAGATGACACTTCTTTAATTTTCAAATTAAGTCGACAATTACTAAAATATGACGAAGTAAATAATGCTATATCTAAATTAGTAAATTGGTTCGATGTTAATAATTTGCATTTAAATGGCACTAAAACGAAATGTATGAAATTCGTGACTCCAAATGTCAAACAATTAAATATTAATGTAATTTTAAATGGAGAGAAACTGAGTCTTGTAGATACCACCATTTTTCTTGGAATCACACTAGAAGCGAAGCTTCAATGGAGCCCCCATATATCAAAACTAGCAAGCAGCCTTAGTTCTGCAGCATATGCTGTAAAAAAGATTAGGAGACTAACCAGTGTTGAAACAGCTAGACTAGTTTACTTTAGCTATTTCCATAGCATAATGTCGTATGGTATTTTGCTATGGGGCATCTGACACTGAAATTATATTTGTTTTACAGAAGAGGGCCATAAGAGCAATTTATGATTTAAAGCCTAAAGAGTCGCTGCGACAAATATTTAAGGAAAGTAATATATTAACTTTGGCCTCTCAATACATTTATGAAAATGTAATGTACGTACACAAAAATAAAAGTAGTTTTACAAAAATAAGTGATATTCATTCAGTATATACTAGGAACAGACACAAGCTAGTAGTACCATTTACTCGACTCCATCAAGTCAGTAATTCATTCTTGGGGCGATGTATACGCTTTTACAAAAAAAAATCCAGAAAATATACAAAATTTGACCTGCTCAAAGTTCAAAAACTTTATTAAACTAAGTTTGTATAAAAAGGGTTATTATAATATTAAAGAATTTATAGATGATAATAACCCCTGGAAATGAGGTGATCGCTACCAAGTTATTTCTAATTTGTTGCGTTGTTAATTTGTGTAACAAACATGATTGTAAGCTGTTATTTTTAAAAAAAAAGTCCCGCTGGGTTTCTTGCTGGTTCTTCCCAGGACAGAGGTTTTTTTTCGAACCAGTGATAATTATACAAAAGAGTGACTTTCAATAAGCATTATTTATATTCTATATTGACTAAAAAAGTTTCTGCTTCTGTTTCTGTTTCAAACATCTAAAGTACAGTTGCATTACCACCCTTTAGAACTAAGATGGAATGTTTCTTTTTCAGTTAAAAGGGTCCCCGGCTCTCTGCACCCATCATACGAAACACAGCTGATATTTTACGCTGGTATTCTGTAGTTGGTCCTAATCCAGTCGAACTGACCCGTTTATGATGCTACCACAGTAAAGCTGTAGCGTGACTCTACCACGTATAAAACTTCAATCATTTTTTTTATATACAAAAAAATTTAACTAAATATTAAAAAATAAAGTAAATGTATTTCAGTAACAAAAAAGCCACCGACTAAGCATAGAGATGTTGTGCAATAATTGTCACGCTTGACAGGTAAATCCGCGATTGAAAAAAAAGTCCTGTTACTAAAAAAATCCACTGCTAAACCTGTCAAATCAAATCAAATCAATTTGAATGTGATCGACAGGTTATAAGGTGTGTTCGCGCTAAACGCTAATTTCAAGAACGAACGCGAGAGGGCGCGCGGCTCAGTGTCATACCGGTTTGACATTCGGTCGTGCGTAAAACCCCCAAGGGCAGTCAGTCGTCTGCCAGGTATGCTTGGAACAGCACGCTGTCATTTTTGTGCGGGAGCCACTGAATAGTTAGTAAATATCCCGTCTAGGATTTATAGCGCGCATTCCCTGTTTGGATAGCCTTTCCCGGGACTTATTGGGTCCGACTCAGAATCTGTATAAGTGCATTAGACAATATTAGTTAGTGCGGCCTCTGATATTCTAGAACTAACTGTTGCAACGCGAAACGGTAGTGACCTTTGATCCAAAAACTCCGTGTGCGTTTTGTGCTTTAACCTTATAACCAGCGATACTTAGTGGCTTCTGTAAGTTAGTAAATCGTACGATAGAGTTAATTGACTGTCATCGTGACGAACGAGGAAAGTGACTGTGGTGCGGCGCCGAAGCAGTCTGAAGCGGTTCAGCATTTGGACAACGCCTCGGAAGGCCCCCTCAAGTTGGAGCGGTGTCGACGCTCGGGCTGCTGCCGACGGCCAAGGTCTAGGTTCAATCACCCGCAGTCACACCCAGATACACATCACATCACCTTCTTTCCCTTTCACTACACAACCACATGTGACCTGACCGACTCCGGAAGGACCAGTCGCCTTGGATATAGGTAAGTAAGCTTCGCCTAATTTCTCTGCCAGTTAACTGGCCGTAGTATAGAACGCTCCCCCGTATATTTAGTGTAATTAGAGAGATTCCACGTGGCCATATTGAGGCCCGACCTACGTCTGCTCGGGAAGTCTTCAGCTCATGGGCCCCTGAGGATTTGACCCTTTAAGGGAGCAGCCGTAGGCCGTAACAAGGTGGTTTACAATGAAAATATTCAATGATGCTGCGATCCACCATTTGGTATACAGTATAAAAATATTATTTCGTTACCACATTTCATATAATTGAAACGTAAAACTACTGTTTTTTTTTTATAAAGCAAAAAGTGACAATCGAACTTACAGTTCGCTAGATGGTAGGTGGGATCTGCAGTTCATGGCCACTCGTAACCAACTTCAAACGAAGGTTACAGATTTTTAAAATACAGACTTACAGACTTATAAAATAAATTGGCTTTCCGTTTCTTTTGACATTAATTAGCAAAACACGAAAATAGAGTTTGATGTTAAAAAAGTAAAAACAAAATTTGTTTAAGTTGTTTCTTTATAGAAGAGGGGGCAAACGAGCATGCGGCTCACCTGATGGTAAGTGACTACCGTCGCCCATGAACAACCGCAACACCAGGGGAATTGCAGATGCGTTGCCGGCCTTTGAGAAAGGTATAAGCTCTTTTCTTCAAGGTCCCTAAGTCGTATCGGTCCAGAAAAAATCGCCGACAAGCAATTTCACAGAGAAGTTGTACGACGAAGAAAACTCCTAGTAAAACGCAGTCGTGGACCGACAAGCATCTAGAAGGTGAGGATGGTATCGTGAAGTTTGACGCGATGTGCCTTCGTGAAATTTGGCGGCTGGAATTAATCCGAACAATTCCTCCGAGCACAACCCGTGGTAAATTCGATAGAAAATGCAAAGGGATGTAACATGCCTACGCAGTGCCAGTGTATCGAGCCGATCAGAAAGAACTCGGTCGTCGACGATTCGAACTGCTCTGCGCTGCGATCAAGTAGAACGAGCTGGTATTGGGGTGCCCCAGCCCAGAGATGATAACAGTATTCCACGTGAGGCCGACTTTGCACTTTGTAAAGTTGCAAGTGATTTGCCGGCATGAAATACTCTCTCGCCCTGACGAGCACGCCAAGCTTTTTAGAGGCCAATTCAGCCTTACCTTCCAAGTGACCACGAAACTGTGTGCAGTTTCGTGGTCGGTATCGATATGTCGACGCCGAGGATTCCGATGCTAGCAGACGCAGCAAGGGGAGTGCCATGAAACTGAAGAGATAAGACAAAGGAGTTCTTTTTAGCGGTAAACACGCAAACTTGTGTCTTCTGCAGATTGAACTGGACTAGATTTAGTCGCCCCCAATCCGAGACATTATTTGGCAAAGACTCGACTTCAGACACAAGTTTGTCCCGGTACTCGATGATTTCCTGAAAAATATTGGCACGGCCTGTATATAAGGCATCACCAGTGCTGTCGTCTCCATAGCAATGAATGCTACCAGTTTGCAACATATCATTGATATGCAGGAGAAACAGTGTTGGTGATAGCACGCAGCTTTGTGGAACACCAGCGTTGATAGGCTTGAGATCAGAGCATGCACCGTCTACTACGACCTTGATGCTCCGCTCAGCAAGGAAATTAGTTATCCATTTGCACAATTTCTCGGGAAGCCCATAGGAAGGAAGCTTCGAAAGAAGCGCTTTGTGCCAGGCCCGATCGAAGGCTTTCGCTATGGCCAAACTAACGGCCACTACCTCCTCCTTGCACTTTACTGCCTCCGCCCATCTATGAATCAGGTAGACCAGAAGATCACCAGCTGATCAACCCCGACGAAAACCATACTGGCGGTTACTAATCAGCTGTTGATCCTCAAGTTACCTCATGAGCTGGCAGTTTAGAATGGATTCCATTATTTTGGAGAACAAGGAGGTCATGGCGATAGGTCTCAGGTTGGACGGGTCTGAGCGGTCGCCTTTTTTAAGAATCGGGTGGACCAAAGCTGTCTTTCATAACATTCGAGACTAGGCCTTGGGAGTAGGAGTACCGGAAAAGACGCATTAAAACCGGTGCCAACTCCGGAGCACACGTCTTCAGCACAATAGCAGGGACTCCATCAGGCCCACTTGACTTGTAGGCGTCCAGGTAGAAGAGTGCTTTGCGAACCGAGCGCTGTGTAAACCGCACATCTGGCATGGAGCATTCACACTGCGAGATGGTCGGCGGTGTGTTCCCCCGTCATCTAGAGTCGAGTTGGACGCAAAGAGATAGCTTAACAGATAAGCTTTCTTCTTTGCGGCATGGGCCAGTGAGTTGTCTCCTCTATGCAGAGATAGAAGAGATGGCTGACAGAGGTTTCCTTGGACAGCCTTGGCGAGAAACCAGATTACAAGGGTTCTCGAAGGAAGAAGAACAGCTTCTCGCCAATTCTGCCGATGTGCTCAGACCTTGTCTTGGCAATAACGCATTTGAAGGACCTGGAGGCGGAATTATACTTCTTTTTAAGAGCGGTGGTGTTTACATCCCGAGACGTTGATGCGTCACCCCAGGCCCGGTAGCAATCCTGCTTATAGCGTGATGCTATATTACAGGAGCAACCTAACCATGGTTGGGATCTTCCTCCGATGGGCACCACATAGGATAAAATAAAAATTTCCATACCCAGATGTACCACATCAGCGACAGAATCAACAACAACGTTGGGATCATCCAGCGAGAAGGAAAACACAAGTTTGCGCGTTTACCGCTAAAAGGAACCCCTTTGTCGTATCTCCTCAGTTTCAAGGCACTCCCCTTCTTGCCTCAGCCAGTATTGGTATCCTCGGAGTCGACATATCGAGTGACGTGCAGTTTCGTGGTCACTTGGAAGGGAAGGCCAAATTGGCCTCTAAAAAGCTTGGCGTGCTCAGCAGAGCGGGACAGTATTTCATGCCGGCACACCGCCTGCTACTTTACAAGGCGCAAGTTCGGCCTCACATGGAATACTGTTCCCATCTCTGGGCAGGGGCTCCCCAGTGCCAGCTCCTTCCACTTGACCGCATCCAACGCAGAGCGGCTCGAATCGTCGACGACCGAGCCCTTTCCGATCGGCTCGATTCATTGGCACTGCGAAGAGATGTTGCATCCCTTTGTATTTTCTTTCGCAGCTACCATGGGGAGTGCTCTGAGGAATTGTTCGGATTAATCCCAGCCGCCAAATTTCACGAACGCACATCGCGGCAGAACTCATGATACCATCCACACCATCTGGATTATTGGCGGTCCACCACTGTGCGATTTAGAAGATGTTTTCTTCCTCGCACGACCTCCTTGTGGAATCGATTACCATCAGTGATTTTTCCAGACCGATACGACTTAGGGACCTTCAAGAAAAGAGCGTACTCCTTTTTAAAAGGCCGGCAACGCATCTGCGATTCCCCTGGTGTTGCAGTTGTTCATGGGCGGCGGTAGTCACTTACCATCAGGTGAGCCGCATGCTCGTTTGACCCCTCTCCTCAAAAAAAAGTGCTAAAAGCGTTTGTTTTTAACCAACATTAAAAAAAGATTTTCTATATTTGACGATATACTTTTATGAACATTCAGTGATTTCTCGAAAAAGGTTGAAACGATTTAAATAAGCCTTTTTATTAAGTAGGTTATGTAGGGTGGTCTTATTTAAAATTGAACTAGAACTTCCAAACCTAAGAGAATGAGGAACTAAAGGAACTTATGTTTTTGTTGTAACTATTTAGACAATATGCTAGTTATAACCTTGAACTTGTGAAATTGGTTAGTACGGGAAAAGGGGGGAAAATGAAACTATTATTAAAAAGTAAAAACCAACTTCAAAAACAAAAAAGGAAAAACAAAAATCACTTGACATGATAACTTCTAAAGTCGAATATCTGATAGTAAGTGGCGAACTCCACAACAAACTCGAAGGTTTTTGATGAGTGATTCAGTGAATAACAAAACGGCACTTTGGGAGTAGCGGTGCTGGGATTAGCGGTGACGGGGATAGTGCACGCAATTGAGGGAGGGCGGAAGGTGCTCTTCATACTAAGTAAGACACATCATTTTATTTTATAACGCGGATATTTGCGAAGTAAATTTTTCTAAAAGCTTTTATAAGATTGGTTTCATCAAGGTTACCAATAAACCTCTTAGTACGTCTGTCCTTAGTCCAATGTTGCTAGGTGCCATTTTGTAGCACCAGCCCATATGTGACAGCAATACTCCATGCAGGAACGAACTTGAGCTTTATTTTTATAAGGTAAAAAGCTGCCCCGGTTTGAAGTACCGCCGCACCGCACCCTTGCAAGGACACCTAGTTTTCCTACAGCTGCTTTGGCCCTTGACTCAATGAACCGTCCATAGTCGAGGTTCGGAGCAAATTCACACCCTTACAACTTAAGGCGGTCAGTGTACTCCAAGGATACATTCCGGAAAGTAGGAGCCAGTGTGAGCGGGCTCCATTATGCGGTGAATAGACACGCTTGTGTTTTGGAGGCGTTGAATCTTACAAGATTAACATCGCCCTATTCGGATATCCGAAGAAAGGCCTGCAGTGAGAGTTTCGACGAGAGTTCGCACGCTCAACCGTTTTCAGACTGGATTCGATCCTTACTGTCCCGAGCATTCGGCTGGTTCATGTTATTAAATAACACTTCTAAAATTCATAATTTATATTTTGGGATGTTATCGTCATGTATATATGTTCTTGTAACGTTGTTATCTGATTTATTTAATTCATTAATCACATAAGTTTTAATATATATTAAGTTAGAAGGCCTTGTCCTTATTAAATATAGCTAGTGCATAACTTATGCACTAGCTATATTTGATATACTTACTGGCCGAAATCTCTAAAATTATTTGTATACTTTGTTTGTTAAAATCATGTAAGACTGTTGTTATCCCAAATAAATAAAAACTAAATTAAATTTTAATTAGTTTTATTCATGAAATTTGAGTGGTGTGTACGGGTTATAAGTATTCAAATAAATCTCATTAGACATAAAAATTACAAGTAAATATGTTGTCTACAAATTTCAGTATAATAAGGGGGTTCGAATTATCTCGAAATGGTTCGTGTAAATAAACACTGGCGGTTCTTTTATAGAATATGTGTGCCAAACCAGCATAGAGTCCACCTTATGGTAAGTGTATGCTGTGACCGATAGACATCTACACTGCAGTCATAATAAAGAAGGACGCAACTAAGAAAAACGTAAAATGGAAATAAAAAATAAATAGATGAATTTTTCTTTCAGACCTTGCTGTGTCTAAAGTGTATTAAAAGGTATCAATATGAAAATTTAAATTGATAGGTAGAGACATGAAGATTTTAAAGACGTACTTATTTTTTTTGATAATTTGTTTATTTATTTAAATAAAACGATTTTTCCTTTTCATATTAGCTTAAAAAATACACCCAGCAACACAAAAACGTCCGAAGGAAAGACGCAAATAACCATTTGTGTCTTTCCAACCTAATAAATAAGAAAAAATTGCCACTCATTTAACATTTTTACATATTTTGGAACGGTCATTTGAAGTTGAAAGGACGCTAATAGTAATTTACTACTTTTCTTCTTAGTAAATATTAGAAACTTGTTGATAGTGAGACACAAAAAATTACAAACCGCAACTCATGAGTAATGATTTTAAAGGGGATATCATACAAGACTTGCTACGATAATAATAAAAAATTAAAAATGTTGTACAACCGACTTCAATATAAATAATTAAGGAGAACTCAAAAACTATTGGTCAGACCTTGATCAAATTTGTATGGGACCACATGTGAAATACCAGCTCTTAAATAAAACAAGAATAATCTAAATCGGTTCACCTAGAATAAATATAAGTGACAGTTGAGATTTATAGGCATAATTTTGGTTTTGGTGTTGTGAAAGCAAATTTTAGACTATTATGGTTTTTAGGTATATTTTAGTCATGTAATTGTTACTCAAAACTAATATAGAAAACAACTGAAGGTAAACTACTTAATTTTGATTTACTAGTAACAAGAACAATAAAAGTGTGCTATAAATATAATCAATAAGCAAATGATTAAATTTTAGAGGTATAAATTTTGTTTCGATGTTTTGAAAATAATTTGTGTTCCTTTTAGTTTTTGTTTTCGGCAATATTTAGTGCCTTTCCTACCGACTTCAAATAGGAGGAGGTACTAAATTCGACTGTATGTTTTTTATGTGTGTTAGTTACCTCACAACTTTGTTCTACGTAAACCGATTTCAATGAATCTTTTTCTATTTGAAAGCTGGTGTTTCTATTGTGGTCCCATATAATTTGATCCAGGTCTGACCAATAGTTTTTGAGCTACTCTTAATAATATATATTGAATTGGTTGTAGATTTTTTTTTATTATAAACGTCTTATAAAAATCCTTTGCTTTTTTTTCTGACCATGCCATATATGTAAACAAAGATTAATTAATTTGCGCCGGTCTATTGTAATATATGTGCTATTTAAAAAACGCGATGTCGTTTGCGCCTAACCTATAATTATTTTATTCACTGTGAGTACCAAGATGATTGGCCGTAAGAAACCAAAAGCGTCTTTTCATTTAAGTAATCGATGCAAATATTGTTAAAGATGACGTAGCAACTCGTTAAATAAGTTTTTTCTTTTATGTTGAATTTGAATACGTCTCTTCTACTAAAAAAACGTCATCTTTGATCAACAGTTACGTCTAAAATACTTACGATATTTTCTAAAATAATGATACGAGTATTTTTGAATATTAAAAAAATTGAGTAGATGCGCCTTTTTATTTTGAGTAGAATGGTATATTTAACTCATTTTTTCAAAAATTGTTAGATGCGCCCTTTTTTCTTATGACAGCAGTACATTTATCCTCGATTAAAAATCAAAATGCAGATGCGTTGTCACCTTTGAGGACTAAGATGGAATGCCACGTATCAGCATAATAGTGCATCACCCTTTCCTTTTCCGAACTTGACTGGCACACTGCTGGTTGTCGTGATCAAATAAAATTGTAAGCTACATGTATTCGCCACGCGCTGAACACATATCTGAATCTGATCGATTGATTTTCGATGACGTAACAATATAAGAAGCCATAAATCAACTAGCCGCGACGTGCTCTGCATTGAACACGTCTGAGATTTTAGATGTTAATCTGTTTGTGTGGCATACTACTATTTATTTTACTTATTATAAGTCAGCCCTTGACTACAGTCTAAGCGGGAATTTAGAATTTCATCAGTGTAGGCAGGAATTTTTATACGTGGTAGAGCCATGCTGCAGCTATATTAGTAGTATAGTTGGGTCGGCTCGACCGGGGAAGGACCACTCTCTCACAGAATACCAGCGTCAAATAGCAGTTTAACGCTGCTGTGTTTCGTATGGTGAGTGTAGAGAACCAGAGACCCTTTTTACTGGAAAAGAGGCATACCATCTTAGTCCTCACGGGTGAAAACGCATCTGCATTTTGATTCGCAAACGAAGATTGGTGTAGATATCTATGGACAACAGAAACCACTTACCATCAGGTGGACTGTGTGCTCGTTTGTCACCTTATCCTATAAAAAAAATGGTTGGAACCCGGGTTTCTATCACACTCATACCCATCAACTCTCTTAGATTGTCTTCACTCACCATAAGAAACTCATCAATATTATAGTGCTATTTTAAGCTGGTTATCCGTACGCGCGTGTCCTCTCCTCTGGTATATTGTTACATCTGTCCATTACAGCCTATTAAAGTCCACAGCAGTACGTAGGCCTCCTTCATAGATTGTTTCACAGCGGGGGTTTAGCCATAGTTGCCACGCCTGGCAGGTGAGTCGGCAACCGCAGTTTTTTAAAATAATTTTATCAGGATGATGCTGTTGCCCATTACCTGTTTTATTTTCCCCCTGTTGCCTCTTACGCTACCCACGGGGTGATATGAGGTAGTGGATATTCTAACTCCACCACTATACGGTTAGTATAAATGTGTATTACATTATTGCATTTCAAACAGTACTATGAACAAGACATCCAAGTTACCGTGCTGTGCTCGACAGTCTAATTAGAAATGAAGCTTCACGTAAATAGCGCTTTGAGTGCACTCAAGAAGCAGTTACTGAAACTCAAACTTGTACACTGCAGGGTGTAGTTATGTTATGTAATTTTTGTATAAATGATAATCATAATTTTGTAATGATTCTAATCAAGCAGTAGCAATAGCAAGAGAGAGTATGGAAAACAAATGAGCATATAATCAGAAGAAAATCAGAAAAAAAATAGTTTGTGTTTACTTGGTAGAGCCATACTGCAGCTATATTGTTAGTATAGTTGTAGCACGAATGGGATCGCTTGACCGAGGTAGGACCATCTTCTAACAGAATACGAGCGTAAAATAGCTGCTTACCACTCTCATGTTTCGTATAGTGTGTATAGAGACCCGGAAACTCCTTTTACTATAAACGAGGCATTCCATCTCAGTCCTCACGCATCTATATTTTGATTCGTAGTCGAGTAAGGACGTAGATGTCTATGGGCCACAACAACTACTTACCGTCAGGTGGAGTGTGTGCTCGTTTGGCACCCTAATCCTATAAGGTAAGTTGATGCTGTGGCCCCACCTACATCTATCCTCGATTAAGTATTAAAATGCAGATGCGTAGTCAGAATTAAGTTGAAACGTCTCGTTCCACTCACCATAAAAAAGACAACAGAATTATACTTGTTAAGATACTTATATATTAGATATACCATACCCCACAACATTCCATGAGTGCTGAGACGACTGCAGGGAAAGAAAAAGAACATGGGCAGCAGCATCTTCCTGACAACAACTCTAACTCGGCTGCAAAGCGGGGCAATAATGTAAAATATCCCCCTTTGTGGCAATCTATGGGGCAAGTATATGTTCAGCAGTGAAAAGTCATAAAGATTTTTAACTTCAATGATATTTCATTTCGTGGCGCCAGACTTGTAATAGCCTTATGATGGAGTTAACTGACTCAACCATATATTAACCGACTAGTTAAATTATTACTACATAAGAATGTGTTGAAATCTTCGGTGAAACTGTATTTTAAGTTCAAATTAGTCTAGCTGTCTCCGCGCTGTTTCCTTCGCGGCGCTTTGGAACACCCGCGATAATTTGCTGTGTGTCCTTCTTCGCGGCAATTGACGTAGCTCGGGGGTTAGTAGTAGTCTCGGGCGTGTGGGGGCAGTCAGTAGTACCGTGGTCACCTAGGCACTTGACTCACCTAGGCCTTGCGTAACAGTTTCTGCCCGAGTGGCCGTACAGTTGGCATTGCTGGCACTGGCCAACGATGCCCCTATTTTGGCTTGCTTCAGCTGCAATCCCCTTTAGGTTGCAGATGCGCCGAACGTTAAAAATCTCCTTACCTTCCGTAGAGGGGTCCAGAATGACAAGGCACAGATCTAAAAATCGTTTCTTTTCAGTCTTGTGGTGCATTCTATGCAGCTCCCCGACCGGGAGGTTTTGGGCATAGAGGCCATCTAAAATGTGGACGGTATCAAGCTCCTTGAGGAGTCTACGGACGACCACGCGTAGATTACGTTCCTCGGGGGGGCGTACGTATGAAGGCTGACTTGTTAGGCGCACTGGTGGTTTATCACGTTTAAGTGAAAATTTTTTACTCAATTGGGTTTTATATACTGTTTAACCAATAGGCTTGTTCATTAATATGTTGATATGCATTAACCGCTAAGAATTAAATAAAACTAATTTGCTGGCCCGACGGTTCGTGTGCTTTGCTGCCTCCTTGGTCACGCGGAGAAACTGGAGCGATCGGAATTAGAAAAAGATAAAAAAGTTCAAGCAAATTCAATTAAATCCATAAATTAGTTTTATTTCGCGTGATATACGTGACCATCTTAGAATTTTAACGTTTATTGTGTGGACAGCCACTAACTTAAAAAAATTTACAGGTTTATAGTCCAATTTTAATTTTAGTGTTTTATTATGCGAGCGATGATTACCTATAAGTGAATGTGCATTATGTCCTTGATTCTTGCTAAGCCGTAGCATTAAGATTTTTATTGAGGTAACAAACTTTGGTAGTCTAATTAAATAAATAAATGTTTTAAACTAACCTATAAATCAAGATTATATTACAACCAGTGCGAGTTGCCAGTGATGATTTATGGACCTGAGACTTGATTCTTCACTGCTGGCCGTATGAGAAAGCGAAGATCAAGATCGCTCAACGAGCTATGGTCGAGGTTTCTCTGCGTAATAGACTTACAAATGAGGATACCCGGAGTAGAATCAAGGTAACCGATATAGCTCAACGGGTTAGTAAGCTGAAGTGGCAACGGGCCGGCCATATAGCTCGAAGAACCAACAAACCGATTGGGAAGAAAGGTTCTCGAGTGGCAGCCTCGTATCGGCAGGCGAAGTGTAGGCCCACCCCACTAGATGGTCTGACGACCTGGTAATATTTGCAGAAAATCGATGGATACAGATGGCCCGTGGCCATGCTTTGTTGCTTTCCTTGGTCTGTAACGTTAATGATGACTATCAAGAACTTCGCAGAACGTTAAGACATTCTATGGGGAAGGATAGTTCAGCAGTACACGTTTGATAGGCCGTATTTAATGAAAGAATCATTCATTCAATGAAATACAGCAGAAAATATGTACTCCCTTTCAGTTGCCAACAGTAGCAATTTATAAGAAAATTAATATCAATCCGAGATTATGGCTCCAGACGTGAAATTGCCTTGTGATAAGAGTTGATTGATTCAACCTTAAATTTTGCTTTGAAAAAAACTTTCAATATTAAATCCAAATTTAATGGAATCTTTAGTAAAATTAATTTTGTATAAAGAATATTTAATCATAATTCGTATAAAATCTGTCGTTATTTCTTTAACTTTATGCGTCAAATTTGAAGACACTTAATTAGACTAAAACGAAATTAAACCTTCCCTTCTTCATTTAAGACATCTTTTGTAGTACCTACACTTTTTCTATTAAATTTACGCTACAAAATGAGGTTGCAAATTGAAGTTAATTAGAGCTCATTTTATGAGACGAATCTTTATCATATTAAATTAATTTTATTATCATTTCACCGTGTAGTGAGAATCTGGTAAGCGACAATAAGTTGATGGAGACAGAGGCTTAGGACCGAGCTTTGTAAAATTCCTTGGAGGAGTCCCAGGTCCAGCAGTGGACTTCTGATGGGCTGTAATTTTAATGATGTAAAAAGAATATAACGATATGTATTTGCTATAACAAAACTGAAAATTTCTATAAGAGCGTAAACCTTAAATATTATTTATGCAGGTTATTTATACTACAACGTTTGCTGGTATAAAACGTTACCTCGCTTTTAAAACATATTTTGAGAAGCTGAGCTGTACCCTTCATCTTTGAAATTAAACTCCACTTAACGATTCCTTTGATTCTAAGCCCTCTTTAACTGTAAAGCGTGTTCGTTTTAGCTCTTAAATGACTTATTAATAACGATAATATCAAAACCTTTAAAATGGAAATTGTAAAAACTTTCTAATGAAATTTTAAATTTTGAGTCGGAAGTTGTGATGTACCTCAAAGCTGACATTATCTGTTTGTAAATATGTAATCTGTTTGAGAAAATGTTTGTTTTGTTGCTGTACTGAAGATGGATAAGTGCGGTATGTTTTTATTAATTTTTCCTCACCGAAGCGAGGACGGGTTATGTCGGACTCGCACCGACTAAAACCCCTTGGTGATCTACCTTCGCCACATATTGGCAGAGTAACGGGAACGCTTTTACACATATTCGTGGAATATGAAACCCTCATGAAGTATAATATATTTAATCAAAATAGTATTAACAAGAACAGTTGAAATTCGACGTGAATATCGAGTAATATTATGCATACAAAAAATAGAATATTCAGTGGAATTAAGAATCTCCCTTTTTTACAATTAGCTACTTATCCCTTACTTTAGTCACGTAATTACCTACCCATGGTTTGTGAGAAGTCTATGATATATTGCTCAATTAGTTTACTTTAAAAACTTAAAAAACTTAAACGAACAACATTAATTTTCAAATAACTAAACATATTTCCATAAATATGAAAAAAATACGAAACCACCAACACCTTTGGAAAATGAGACTCAAAGGAACATAAACCAGGAACTTCTTCTTACTTATTTCTGTTAATTAAATAATCAACTTAAGCTCCCCGATACTTATTTCGGTAAAAAAGATCTTGATTCACAAAACTTGCAAGCACGGAGCAAATACAAAGAGGAGACGGCCTAAGCAACTGTGCACTGTGATTCGAACTCGGTCCTGACGTCATCACAGTGGGTGTGGCTTTAACTTTAGTATTCTGTCAGCGTTCCTCGTATGCGCTTATGTGTCAAAAATCGAAAATCGGTGTATTTTCGTAGTACTAAGAAGAACAGGATGAAGTGTTGTGTTTTATCGTGTAAAACTACTCAGATGGACACTTTGATGCTATGGATGTCATCACATTTCATTTGTAAGTAATTTTATACCTAATTTATTAAAATAGTTCTAGAAAAATGTCTGCTTCGGCTTTCAAATATATTTAATTATATTCGACACAAGAGGAGAGGTGGCAGGTGCATATTAGTTAGGAAAGAATTAGATTATCAACCCATAAAAAAGCTACCGCTAATTTATACATTTGAATTTTGTGCTATTGAGATAGTTTCACTTGGCGTTTGCGTTGTATGTATATATCGGATTCCAAATTCTAATATAAAATAATTTTTAGAAATTTTGAATCAACTATTAAACTTACTAAGAAAAATAATAAAAGAAATATAGAAAAGAAATATAGTTTGTGGAGATTGGAATACAGATATTTTGAAAAATTATATTAATTTTAAAGAACATAATTCTATATTATACAATCATAACTTAAATAACCACATTTGTAAGCCAACCAGAAAAATGTCTTGTATTGATTTGATTGCCAGTAATCTTTCTAATGTACAACCAAATATTCACTATTCAGCGCTATCTGATCATGAAACTTGTCAAACAATAACTTTTCCGGCAAATATAAATATAAGTCATATGAGGAAATCGTTTTGGTTTGAGGAAAAAAAAGACATTAGTAATGAATACGTGAAAAAATTTGTGTCCAATATTTCAGCCCTATCATTTGCTGATCTATATGAGGCCGAGGATACTAACTTGGCTTTCAACTACTTTCATGATTACATTATTTTATAATTTGTGTTTCCCTAAAATAATTGTGTCTCCGTGTAGTGGCGGGAAAGAATACTCACTACCCCATATCTTCCCGTGGGTGTCGTGAGAGGCGTCAAACTGTCGAAGCTGAAGACCGAGTGTGGCAGCGTCATTTCCGGGACACCTGAGATTTTGAGTAAGATTGAGAGGTTCTATGGGCAGCTGTACACATCATCGTTGGAGCCACACGCAAGTGTAAATAACGATTCAAGAGCGAGTCTTATCCGATACTATTCTGATGATATCCCGGAAGTCAGTCTGATCGAGATTAGAATGGCTCTCCAGCAACGCCAAGGCCCCAGGCGAGGATGGAATTACAGCGGAGCTTCTGAAAGCGGGTGGAAAACCGGTACTTGAATTCCTACAGAAGCTCTTTAATTCCGTTCTCCGTAGTGGCATTACACCAGAGGCGTGGAGCAGAAGTGCGGTGGTCTTGTTTTTCAAGAAAGGCCACAACGCTCTCTTGAAGAACTACAGACCGATTTCCCTTCTGAGCCGCGTCTACGTGCTCTTTTCTAGAGTCATTACGAATCGTCTCGCGCGGAGGTTTAACGACTTCCAGCCTCCCGAACAAGCCGGTTTCCGAAAAGGCCTTAGCACCATTGAGCACATACATACCCTTCGGCAAATTGTACAGAAGTCCGAAGAGTACAATTTGCCGCTATGCCTGGCGTATGTGGACTATGATAAAGCCTTTGATTCCATCGAAATTTGGGCGGTGCTGCAGTCCCTTCAGCAATGCCAAGTTGACTGTCGGTATATCGAAGTGCTAAAGTGCTTGTACAGTAGGGCTACAATAGTTATCTGAGTACAGAACCAGAGTACGAAACCTATCCAATTGCAGAGAGGTGTAAGACAAGGTGACGTCATATCCCCGAAAATCTTCACCACTGCATTGGAAGACGTTTTCAAGCTTCTGGACTGGAAAGGATCTCATAGTCCAATAGGGCGGTAAACCAACACGACCAGAGAGATCAGGCGCAGGACCAACGTGCCTTGAAAAGCATCCAAATGCCAACTGTGGACTCCGTGCTGCTACAGAGAATTTCTTAACAGAAAATCCCAATAACTCAAATTATTTTGAACCGAACCGGGATTGAATCTTATGATCACCAGACTTGCTGACCCCCTATACCAATGAAACAAACAAACAGCAGCATTAAGCTGCTATTTTACGCTGCTGAATACGAGAGTGTTCTTTCCCACATCCCACATTATAGCCATGTTGCAGCTATAGCTGTAGTATGGTTGATACATCCGTGCTGCAACCATACTACAGCTATAGCTGCAACATGGCTAATATTTGTACTAACACCACACTTATTCTCTAAACTACAACAAAGTTCCATTTTTCGCTCTAATTAATTACACGTATTACTAAGCGATTTATGTGTTATATTAATGTATTGTATTAACGTGTTACAGCATACAACTAAGATTTGATTGATTTTAAGCAATTTGTTATAACGTCAATTAATTATATTTGAACCGTGCTTAGACAGCGCAATATGATCTTCCTTAATCATTGTGAATGTTGTCTCGTTTTAGTATATTGCTGTACATAGTTAATTTTAAGAACGCAACAGCAAGGGTTATGCCCAGCACCAACCAATCCACCTCGATGGGAGAATGAAGAACCGACGAATAATAACATTTGTTCATAGTCAGTAGTGGCGGTGTAAGCATGCCCACTGACCAATACAAGGGATAATATAACAGGATATGGGCAGCAACATCTTCGTGATAACAGATCAATAAAAATAAATACTGCATCTGCCAACTGTCAAGCGTGGCAACTATGGCAAATATCCCCCCCTACAAGACAATTTACGAGAGAGACTTATGTACAGCAGTGGACTTTTTGGGCCGTTGTAAATGATTGAATAATTGGTAGAACCACGCTGCAGTGGGATTATGTTTGTGCTTGGTCAAAGCTAGGAAGGACTACGCTCTTATAGGTAACTAGCTTATAACTCGGCAACGGTATAACTCCTGTATTTCATACGGTGACTGATAGAGAAAAGATACTTATTTTGCTGTTAACAAGATATTTCATCTTTTCACCTTCCTTGTCATTAAAGGCGGCCTTAATTGCTATTCACCATGTCTCAGCACCGACTTCAGACTGTGACATTATCTAAATGTTTTTAATTATTTAGTTAAAGTTGACTTTTACTTTTTAATAAAAGTTTATTTTTGATTATCATAAATCTTGATAAAGCTACATTAATAGGTCCTACCAGGCGAAGCCGGGACAGGTCGCTAGTACTAAAGAATACCTATTTTCGTTCGTCGAATTCGTCACGTAACAATCCTTTGCCGTGCCATCCCGGTAGTGAAAGCCGGACCGTAATCTTACAATAAGAAGTATTAAGTACATATTTTTCAATATCATTATCATCATTACAGCCCTACATAAGTCAACTGCTGAACATAGGTCCTCCCCAAGGAATATCTCAAAGCTTGGTCCAGAGTCATCTGCATCCATCGACTTTCTGCGTGTATTACCAGGTCGTCACTCCATCTAGTGAGAGGTCGCTCTACATTCATTTATTTATTTATTCATAGGACAACAGCAGTAAACACATTTGTACATTTTATTGAAAGTGGGCTTAATCTAGGGACTGATGTGTGCACCCTTATAGGTGACACAGCATTGCACTTCGCCTATCGGTATGAGGTTGCCACTCGAGAACATTTTTTCCCAATCGTTTATGGCTTCTTCGAGCTATATGGCCGGCCCATTGCCACTTTAGCTTACTAATCCGTTGGGCTATGTCGGTCATTGTTATGATTGTTAATCAATGTTATTTTAAATAAATAGATTGACTTGGCCATCGCATAAAAACACAATGTGTCTCTCAAGTAATACATATTATATTAGATTGTTTAGTGCGATTGCCAAGTTAATTTATTTATTTAAAACATAAAATATTTTTGATATTGATATGGTCACTATAAGATTTTGTTAGGTTAGCTAATTACGTAATAATTTAAAACAGAAGGACCCTTAAGTAGGGACTGAATAAACTAACCAACTTGCTATTACATGGATTTCACAACTTTTTACGGTTAAGAACTGAGTTGTGAGACTTGGCTTTTTGCGAGACAAGTTATGCTTTTGATGGCATCTCATTTCTTTTTGTAGAAAGATATCTCTAGGTACCTATCTTAACCTATTATTCCATTATATTATACATATATAGGTACACTGATTCATTCACTGCAAATGTAAATTTGTAATCCTATATATTTATATAGGATTACAAAGTTATTTATGCAGTTGGTGTATCTCAAAAACTGGACCGAAAATGCAAAATATTTTAATTTTTCCTTGATTTATATATTAAACGATAATTGTATTCCAAATTTGAAGCTTCTATGTTTGCTAGAAGCGCCTTAGAGTTTTGATGATCATAGAGTAGAGTCATTGAGTGACAAAATAAAGAAACTTTGACTAGTTATAATTCTTAAACTACTAGCGCAAATTTAACAAAATTTGAAATTTACCGAGTTTATACAATGCCTACTTGGTTAATTAAAATTCAGGCTTCTAGTTTTATCCACAACGATGTTGATTCGAAAATGGCCTAAACTGCTTCGAGAAAAGGATGGTACGGCCGTGCCGCTTTTTTGCTCGACTTGGCGGGGGCACTGCCGTCCCCCAGATACATCGAATTTTTTTGTCTATGCCATTTCGTCTGATGCTCAGAATTGACATTAAACTAATTATTGTAATGTTATTACTTTATATTAAATTTTTAATGAAATTATGTGACTGATTATAATTCAATCAGGTTACGAAATGTATAACATTGGTTAAAAAATATTCTCATGCTATGTAAAATAAGCAAAACATGGGCGCTCCTTTTTACATGTTTATTTTATTTATTTTATTTTATTAAGAAAACCAACAGCTTTACAAATTGTATATCTTATAACTATGTGTAATGTAGTATTGCCAATAACAGGTTTCCCTTAAATTAACAAATGGCACTGTAACAATCAAACTTTGTTAGTGCTAAAATTAACTCTATAAATATACTAAGGAATTCAAGGATACCATCCGCTTAAACCTATCAATATTATAGATAGTTAAGTAGAAACTAAGCTAAACTGTACACCACATAAAACAAATCAGGTAAAGAAATACAATATACATGTTTGTGAAAGTAATATATAAGTACCACCCATTATAGACGTAGACAGAGATAATGATAGAAGGCAAAGACAAAGAAGAAAAGTAAAGGTTAAAATACAACTTTTGTTTATAGCACTTAAAATTTGTGAGAGTTTATGATGATGTCTGTCACCTTCTTTTTGAAAGTTAACTTGCTTGAGCGAAATAAGTCAACCTGGCTAAACTTTGTATTATATGTTCGGGGTAACCCAACCATGACAGTGTAGACCATGTAGTAGTTAGTGCGACGTTGAGGCACATTGAATAGCGGTATGTGACGTGTTCGACGCCTAGGAGCGCAGAATGCTACTTTATGCAACAGTTCTGAACAGTCTACTCTGTCCCGAACAATATCAAATAGGAAGCAGACATCTAGTGTATCCCATCTTTCTTCCAAAGTTAATAGGTTATTTTCGTGACAGGCTCGAGTATATGATTCGTGCGACCGACGGACACCGGTACGAGATGTGTCTTAGAAATATTTTTTGTATGCGCTCGAGGCGTTCTTTATAGACCTTGTATTGAGGGGACCAAATCAGACTAGCGTATTCTAGCAGACTACGTACATATGCATAGTATATAACCTTCAGTGAGCCTATATTCTTAAATGTCTTGCAGGCTCGTAAGACGAATCCCAAATTTTTATGAGACTTTTTTGTGACTAAGTCGATATGATCAGTAAATGACATTTTGCTATCGAGGTAAACTCCTAGGTCACGAACCAAATTGACTTTTTCAATGTGAACACCATTAAAATTATATGTGTATAAGATGGGGTTCGTTTTGCGAGTGAAAAATATGCACTGGCATTTTTGGCATTCACTGTTATCTTATTAGTCATGTAATAACTATACAATACGTTCAGTTCCGCCTGTATCTTGTAACAATCATTGATGCCATTTATTCTCAAAAAGATCTTTTTATCGTCTGCGTACATCAGATGTTTAGAGTGCATGAGACAATTAGGCAAGTCGTAAATGTACGCATTGTAGAAGAGAGGTCCCAAATGCGAACCTTGGGGGACACCGGAGGGTATTTCTGTGTAATCTGATCTGAATCCACCCACCACAACCGCCTGGGAACGTTTACTTAGGTAAGATTCTATCCATCTTAGAAGATACCCGTATATGCCAAGTTTCCCTAGTTTGTTTAAGAGTATGGAGTGATCTACCCGGTCAAACGCCTTCTTAAAGTCCGTGTAGATCACATCCACCTGCCCACCATTTTCCATATTACTAATCACGTATTCTGAGAAACAAGCCAGGTTAGTGACAGTCGATCGCTTTTTAAGGAAACCGTGTTGATTCTCAGGTATTTGTTGTGCTATTATGGGGTAATTATTGCTATAAATATTTTTTTCAAAAACCTTACTTAATGTATTAAGTATCGAGATACCTCTGTAATTTTCTACTTGGGGTTTAGACCCTTTCTTATGAATGGGTACGATGAGAGCTTTTTTCCATATATCAGGAAAGACACCTTCCTTTAAAGAAGAATTGAAAATATATGCAATAGGCACAGCGAGAACTTTTGAACATTTGACCCAGAACATAGGTGAGATTCCATCGCAACCAGAACCTTTATTAATGTCCAAAGATTTTAAATAATTTTCCACTAAACTATGAGATATGGTGATTTGAGGTATTGAGTTTAAAGATGCACTTTCTGCTGAACTGTGATGATCTGGAGTAGATGGGGCGCCGAATACGCTTCGGAAAAAATCGTTAAAGGCGTTACAAGTAGAAGTTTCATCTGTATAACTTATATCTTTATATATTAATCTACTAGGGTAATTGGACACGCGTCGCAAGGATTTCAAATATGATCAGAAAATTTTGGGACTCTTTTTTAGCGCACTTTCAATATTAGCAACATATATATCGTAACTATGGCAAATACCCCCCAATGATGAGAGCAACAAAAAAACGGCCCCCAGTCCCCGGCGGCCCCGCTATTCCTGGCTACGGTGGCGACCATGGTAACGGCGGGGCAGGGGGTGCTAAGAATCTCCGGTGGAGGTTCGGTTGCCACCTTAGACGACTCGACCTGGCAACGTACAACGCACGCACCCTGAGGACTGACGAGAAGATCGTGGAGCTGGAAGAAGAGATAGACAAGTTGCGCTGGCATATTATAGGATTATCTGAAGTCCGAAGAGAGGGGGAGGACACGGTAATCCTCGAATCCGGCAACTTGCTCTATCACCGGGAGGGCGACCATCTGTCCCAAGGAGGTGTCGGATTTATCGTCCACAAGTCTCTCGTTAACAACGTTGTAAAAATCGGGAGTGTGTCGACGAGGGTTGCGTACCTTATACTCAGAATCACCAAACGGTATTCGCTGAAGGTCATACAGGTTTACGCACCAACCTCGGCACACCCCGATGAGGAGGTGGAGGAAATGTATGAGGATATCTCTAGAGCCATGCATTCCTCCAAAACCCAATATACGGTGTTAATGGGAGACTTCAATGCAAAACTAGGCACAAGAGAGAACGGTGAGCTGAAAGTAGGGAAATCTGGAATAGGGCAACGGAACCCAAGGGGCCAGCAGCTGGCCGACTTCATGGAGAAAGAGGGACTCTTTATGATGAACTCTTTCTTCCAGAAGCGGCCCCACAGGAAGTGGACCTGGTCGAGCCCCGACGGTTCCACAAAAAATGAGATTGACTTCATTATGACGACCAAACGACAACTGTTCAGTGATGTCTCCGTGATCGCGAGGGTGAAAACTGGTAGCGATCACCGAATGGTTAGAGGCACACTGAACCTAAACGTTAAGTTGGAGAGGTCTCGTCTAATGAAGTCAACGCTCCGTCCCCCTCGTGCTCTGTTTCAAAGTCCCGAAACCTTTCAGCTCGAGTTACAAAACCGTTTTCAGTGCCTAGAAGACTGCAATGAAGTGGACGATTTGAATGACAAGCTCGTGGAAACTGTCCATGCGGTTGGAGCTAAGTTCTGCAAGACCCGCCGCAGAAGAACACAAGAACACTCTTAATCTCATGGCTGTTAGACGGGAGATGAAGCTACATTCTTCAACAGACTTGACAGCATACAGGCATCTGAACAGACAGATCTCCAAATGCATGCGGCGGGACTTACGCAACTTCAATACAGCTCGTATTGAAGAAGCGATCGAGCGGAACCAAGGCTCCAAAGTCTTTGCCAGAGATCTGTCTGCCAGAAAGAGCCAACTGTCAAAGCTGAAGACAGAATGTGGCAGCATCGTTTCCGGGACACCTGAGATTTTGAGTGAGATTGAGAGGTTCTATGGGCAGCTGTACACATCATCGTTGGAGCCACACGCAAGTGTGAGTAACGATCCAAGAGCGAGTCTCATCCGACACTATTCCGAAGATATCCCGGATGTCAGTCTGAGCGAGATTAGGATGGCTCTCCAGCACCTTAAAAACGGTAAGGCCCCAGGCGAGGATGGAATTACAGCGGAGCTTCTGAAAGCGGGTGGAAGACCGGTACTTGAAGTCCTTCAGAAGCTCTTTAATTCCGTCCTCCATGGTGGCATTACACCGGAGGCGTGGAGCAGAAGTGCGGTGGTCTTGTTCTTCAAGAAAGGTGACAACGCTCTCTTGAAGAACTACAGACCGATTTCCCTTCTGAGCCGCGTCTACGTGCTGTTTTCGAGAGTCATTACGAATCGTCTCGCGCGCAGACTTGACGACTTCCAGCCTCCCGAACAAGCCGGTTTCCCAAAGGGCTTTAGCACCATAGACCACATACATACCCTTCGGCAAGTTGTACAGAAGTCCGAAGAGTACAATTTGCCACTATGTCTGGCGTATGTGGACTATGAGAAAGCCTTTGATTCCGTCGAAATTTGGGCGGTGCTGCAGTCCCTTCAGCGGTGCCAAGTTGACTGTCGGTATATCGAAGTGTTGAAGTGCTTGTACAGTAGGGCTACGATGGCTATCCGAGTACAGAACCAGAGTACGAAACCTATCCAATTGCAGAGAGGTGTAAGACAGGGTGACGTCATATCCCCGAAACTCTTCACCGCTGCATTGGAAGACGTTTTCAAGCTTCTGGACTGGAAAGGATACGGTATCAACATCAATGGCGAGTACATCACTCACCTTCGATTTGCCGACGATATAGTCCTTATGGCAGAATCGCTGGAGGACCTAAGCACTATGCTCAATGACCTCAATAGTGTTTCCCAACGGATAGGTCTTAAGATGAACATGGACAAAACTAAGATCATGTTTAATGTCCATTTCAAACCTATGCCGATAGTTGTTGGGAACACTAAGCTCGAAGTTGTTGACGAGTATGTTTACCTGGGACAAATAGTCCGACTGGGTAAGTCCAACTTCGACCGAGAGGTCAATCGACGGATTCAACTCGGCTGGGCAGCGTTCGGGAAGCTACGACACATCTTCTCGTCAGACATACCTCAAAACCTTAAAACGAAATTGTACAACCAGTGCGTGTTGCCAGTGATGACTTACGGAACTGAGACGTGGTCCTTCACTGCTGGCCGTATGAGGAAGCTCAAGGTCGCTCAGCGAGCTATGGAGAGGGCTATGCTCGGAGTTTCTCTGCGTGATAAACTTAGGAATGAGGATATCCGCAGTAGAACCAGAGTGACCAACATAGCCCAACGGATTAGTAAGCTGAAGTGGCAGTGGGCCGGCCATATAGCTCGAAGAACCGACAACCGATGGGGAAGAAAGGTTCTCGAGTGGCAGCCTCGTACCGGTAGGCGAAGTGTAGGGCGTCCCCCCACGAGATGGAGTGACGACCTAGTAAGACATGCAGGAAGTCGATGGATGCAGGTGGCTCAGGACCGTGTTTTGTGGCATTCTTTGGGGGAGGCCTATGTTCAGCAGTGGACTTGTGAAGGGCTGTAATGATGATGAATGATGATATCGTAACACGAACGTTGCATGCGTTTTTGCCTGTTACGTAATAAACAAAATTCGTCGTAATCTAGCATATTGTGAAGTTTTTTCCAGCGCTTGTGTGCTTTAAGCTTTTCTTTGATGATTTTAATCAGGGCCGGACTGTACCATACAGGATATTTGTGATTTTTAGAATATTTACTACTTAGTGGAATATGTTTGTGAATTATATTATTTATAGTTGTATAAAAAATGGTAGTGGCGTTCTCTGTTATTTCTGAATGAAAAATTGCCCGCCAGGTTGCATTCGCTAAGAGAATCAATTATATTCTCATAGTCTTCTTTTCTAAAGCGATATCGAGGTGGAGCGATTTCTTTAAACGGTCGCATGGAGATGTCAAAAATATCAATATAAAATGGAGGATGAGCAATGTCCAATTTAGAAAGCGGTTGTGTACACGCACTTATCTCCAAGGACAAATTAGAAAATGCAAGATCAAGCGTGTTGCCAGCGTGATTTTTCAAAATGTTATACTGATTCAGGTTCAAAAAACTTAAACTTCCCGTAAGAAAAATACTGGCATTCTGTACGTCCACGCTACCATATTTTGTTTTATGTGGTACATTTCGGTCCCATTTGATACAAGGTAAATTAAAATCCCCAATCAATAAAAAGTGACTATCGGTGTACATACTATGCAAGTGCTTGATTAAATTGACAGTGTAGTGAATATCTAATGGAATTTTTATAGGATGTGGAGGTATATAAACCGCCAACAAATAAAGATCATTACGTGATGAGAGCGTGCGCGCAGGTATTTTTACTAATATTATTTCTGTGAAATGTGAGTCGAAAAGATCTATCTGCACAGCTTCTAGTTCCCGGCGCACCAGTATCATTACCCCCCCGCCTGACTCCTTTCCGCTTAGAGCTAGATATCGATCCACTCTAAATACATCGTATCGGCCGTCACATACCTCGCCATCGTAGATACCGTCGTGAAGGCATGTTTCAGTAATAGTAATAACATCCAGGTCAGTATATAATAAGTTTTGTCTAAATTCAAGACTTTTTGTCCTAAGGCCGCGAATATTCTGATAGTATACATTTAATCTTGAATTAGCCATTTCTAAAAAATTGCTCCAAAAATAGATTATCAAGCAAGATCAAAATAAAAGTCTCAGCATAATATGACTTGGGTATGTATTTAAACACTGTAATAAGCCTAATGAGTAAGGGCACACACATCCAGATCCTACCTGAAAGTAACATACAATGTAACTTCGTCGAGACAGTAAAAATATTTTTAGTTAAGAAGGTATACTTGAAAAAATATTAATATATAAAATATACTTTGACGAGATTGTTGACGGCGCGAGCAAAAGTTATCAGTTGTTTGAGTTTATTATGATTCGAAATGAATAAACGATTCTCACTAAAAAAGGGTGCGAGTTTCTGTGATTTGTTATAATGGTATTCTCTTAATGTTCCGTTTGGTTTATGGTAGTTTAGTTTTTTATCTAAAATATTACTTAGTAATTTGGATATGAGTAAGTAAATTTTCGCGTTAGAAATATAAATGGTTGAAGTGTTATTGCAAAAATTGTTTCCGCAATAATAATAATCTACCATAATACTGCAAGCAAATGTTAATCGTATTATTTGTATTTGAATAATTTTCATAAATAATATTTTTATCAACCGGCTCGCTATACTCGTCCTCAGTCGACGCACAATAATTGCGCGAATGGTTTGTGCATTAGCCATGAGCTCGTAGTTAGTAGATGGCACAGAGAAGTACAGTTCATAGAGGTAACAATAAAAATGTGGATGAGTCGTTATGATAACATTCTTGAATTCACATATAAAAAACTTAAGGTTACTAGTAATAAGAATATAAAAAAAAATAATTGTTGTTTAAATTAAAAAAAATTGTGTATGAAAATTAAAATGAGAGCACTAAATATTATTTGAACGCTAATCTTCACACAATCTTCCTTAGATCCTCTTCTTTGGCTATTAGTATTGGGGGTGATGTATCTGCTTTGCGAACAAAAATTCTTCCGTTTTTTGTCCAGGCGTAGAGGAATTCGCGTTTTTTAGCAGTTTCCTTAGTTTTCCGATATTTTTATAGCGGGAAGAGAATAGCTTTTAAATTACTTCAATTTAATTTCTTTTCATGGAAAGAATTTAAGCCTAACTTTATAAGAAAAGTTTTATATAAATGCTGGCCAAACACTCAAATTCAATCCTCAAGGGCGCCAGCGATATTCTAATTGCAATTTCATCAAAATATCACTGAAGGAAAACAGCAAGTTCAAATTCAAATTTACTTTTATTAGTGAATAACCGATAATCAGGCACAATAGATTAAAAGAAAATTGCGTTCGCTGCATTCAACTCTTAGATACGAAAATTTTATAGGTGCAATTAATTCGACTATACTACTACAATTAAATTATTTCTATATTTTGTTAAAAGTTCTAATTATTATATAATATTATTTATATAGTAATTGTAACTTTAAAAAAAACCGACTTGAAATTTCTTTGAAAGTAAAAAAAAACATTAAAATTGGTTTACAAACTAAAAAAATATCGCGTAACATACATAGAAAAAAAAACATACACTCGAATTGCGAACCTCCTCCTTTTTGAAGTTGGTTAATTATTATTTGCAATTCCTCGTTTATATTGTATAGTATTGTGAAGACACGTGTATATTAATAAGTGGTAGGATTTCTTTATGCCTAGGACGTCAGTAAGAGAGTGTTACGTAGCCAGACACGTAACACTCTCTTACTGAATGGCTTAGAGAGTCAGTATAGTTACAGGGTGTGAAGCCTATTTATGGTTTGTTTGTTTACTTGGATCTTTATTTTCAGAGGTGACATCTGTATCCTTCTTTATTTGAACATACCATCAAATGTAAAATAGTTCATTAGACAATAAAACGTTATAAAACTGAAAATACAAAAACTATTTAAAAAAAATTCTAAGACTCAAAGTCTACCACCGCACCTTAATTTTTATAGGATAAGAGTAACATATGAGCACACATGCCTCAGATCATCACAGGCACAATGCCTCAGATCCAGTTAAATATTCCTCCATTGCTTTACATTCACAATATGAAATACAGCAGCATTAAGCTGTTATTTTACGCTCATATCCTGTGTGCCCCGTGTAGTGGCGAGTAAGAATGCTCGCCAAGCGTGGCAACTACGGCAATATACCCCCCATGAATGAATAAAGTTACGAAAAGACAGCCCTCAGTCCCCCGCGACCCCGCTATTCCTAGCTACGGTGGTGACCATGGTAACGGCGGGGCAGGGGGTGCTAGGAATCTCCGGTGGAAGTCCGGTTGCCACCTGAGACGACTCAACCTGGCAACATATAACGCACACTCCTTGAGTACTGACGAGAAGATCCTGGAGCTGCAAGGAGAGATAGCAAATTACGCTGGAGTGTTATAAGATTGTCCGAGATCGGAAGAGAGGGGAAGGACACGGTAATCCTAGAATCCGAAAACTTGTTCTATCACCAAGAGGGCAGCAATCTGTCCCAAGGAGGTGTCGGATTTATCGTCTACAAGTCTCTCATTAACAACGTTGTAAAGATTGGGAGTGTGTCGACTAGGGTTGCGTACCTTATACTCAGAATCATCAAACGGTATTCGCTGAAGTTCATACAGGTTTACGCACCAACCTATCCACATCTCAATGAGGAGAGGATTTCGATGAGTCTCTATGGTAGCACTACACCGGAGGCGTGGAGCAGAAGTACGTTAGTCTTCTTCTACAAGAAAGGCCACAACGCTTTCTTGAACAATTACAGACCGATTTCCCTTCTGAGCCACGGCTACGTGCTGTTTTCGAGAGTCATTATGAAGACTTCCAGTCTCCCGAAAAAGCCGATGTCCGAAAAGACTTTAGCACCATAAACTACATACATACCCTTCGGCAAATTGTACAGATGACCGAGGAGTTCAATTTTCCGCCATGTCTTGCGTATGTGGACTATGAGAACGCCTTTGATTCCGTCAAAATTTGGACGGTGCAGCAGTTCTTTCAGAGGTGCCAACTTAACTGTCAGTATATTGAAGTGTTAAAGTATTTGTACAAAAGGGTTATGATGGCTATCCGCTAGAGTACGAAACTTATCTAACTGCAGATAAGTTTAAGACAGAGTGACGTTATATCCCCGAAACTCTTCACCGCTGCATTGTAAGACATTCTCAAGCTACTGAACTGGAAAGGATACGGTATAAATATAAATGGCGAGTACATCACTCACCTTCGATTTGCCGATGATATAGTCCTTATGGCATAATCGCTGGAGAACCTAAGTACTACGCTCAATGACCTCAATAGTGCCTTCCAACGGATAGCTCTTAGGATGAACATGGACAAAACAAAGATCATGTATAAGGTCCATGTCACACCTATGCCGGTAGTTGTTGGGAGCACTAAGTACGAAGTTGTTGTTGAGTATGTTTACCTGGGATAAATAGTCCGACTTGGTAAGGCAAACTTTGACCGAGAGGTCGATCGACGGATTCAACTTGGCTGGGCTGTATTCGGAAGATTACTGCACATCTCTTCGTCAGGTATAGCTCCAAACCTCAAAAAAGATTGTTCAACCAGTGCATGTTGCCAGTGATAACTTATGGAACTGAGACGTGGTTCTTCACTGCAGGCCGTATGAGGACGCTCAAGACCGCTCAGTGAGTTATGGAGAGGGCTATGCTCAGGGTTTCTCTGCGTGATAAACTTAGAAATGAAGATATCCGCAGTAGAACCAGAGTGACCGATATAGCACCACGGATTAGTAAGCTGAAATGGCAATGGGCGGCTGTATAACTCGAAGAACCGACAACCGATGGAGAAGAAAGGTTCTCGAGTGGCAGCCTCGTACCGGTAGGTGAAGTGTAGGGCAACCCCCCACTAGATGGAGTGATGACCTGATAAGACATGCAGGAATTGTGTGAAAGGTGAAAACCGGCAGCGATCACTGAATGGTGAGAGGCACTCTGAACCTAAACGTTAAGTTAGAGAGGTCACGTCTAATGAAGTCAACGCTCCGTCCCCCTCGTGCTCTGTTCCAAAGTCCCGAAACCTTTCAGCTCGGCTCGTGGAAACTGTCCATCCGATCGGAGTAAAGTTCTGCAAGACCCGCCGCAAAAGAACACAAAAACTATCCAATCACACTCTCAATCTCATGGCTGTTAGACGGAAAATGAAGCTATATTCTTCAACAGATTTGACAGCATCATTTGCCTGAACTGAACAGACAGATCTCCAAATGCATGCGGCGGAACTTACACAACTTCAATACAGCTTGTATTGAAGAAGCGATCGAGCGGAACCAAGGCTCCAAAGTCTATGCCAGAGATCTGTCTACCAGAAAGAGCCAATTACTGTCAAAGCTGAAGACCGACTGTGGCAGTATCGTTTCCGGGGCACCTGAGATTAAAACGAAATTGTACAACCAGTGCGTGTTGCCAGTGATGAGTTACGGATCTGAGACGTGGTCCTTCACTGCTGGCCGTATGAGGAAGCTCAAGGTCGCTCAGCGAGCTATGGACAGGCCTATGCTCGGGGTTTCTCTGCGTGATAAACTTAGAAATGAGTATATCCGCAGTAGAACCACAGTAACCGACATAGCCCAACGGATTAGTAAGCTGAAGTGGCAGTGGGCCGGCTATATAGCTCGAAGAACCGACAACCGATGGGGAAGAAAGGTTCTTGAGTGGCAGCCTCGTACCGGTAGGTGAAGTGTAGGGCGACCCCCCACGAGATGGAGTGACGACCTGATAAGATGCATGCAAGAAGTCGATTGATGCAGGTGGCTCAGGACCGTGCTTTGTGGTTTTCCTTGGGGAGGCCTATGTACAGCAGTGGACTTATGAAAGGCTGTAATGATGATGATGATGATGATGTTACGAACGATCTCAAGAATCTAATTTCATACATTTATACCTTTACAAATATACTGAATATAACGATAAAAAATAAAATTTATCGCGTGAATAATATAATGAAATATAAAATTAATTTATATTTTATTATAATTTTCCCGACGTTCCGGATGCTTTGCAGAACCCATGATCACAGGGGACTGAGGTGTTTGGCATCATGATGTCAAAGTTAACGCTGAGTTTCTACCCTCAGCTTTTTAATTATTAATTTTGGTTCGATCTACTCAGATTACACGTGTAACCATGGGTGCTGTAAAGGGCCTGAAATGTCGAGAATTAAAAATAAGTTAATAGTCGAATTTTTCATTAACTGCATCCCTTCACAAGTCCACTGCTGAACACAGGCCTCCCTCAAGAAATGCCACAAAGTACGGTAGTAAGCCACCTACATCTATAGAATTCTTGCAATTCTCTTCTGCATCACAGACATAGCCGAATTCATGAGAAATCTGAAGTGGCAATGGGCTGACCGACAGCCGATGCGAAGAAGAGGCCCTCGATAGGTTACCCCGTCCGGTAACTAAAGTGTAGGCCGGCCTCCCACTAGATTGCCGACCTGTAGAAGATACCAGGAATAGTCAAATCGCCATAAAATCCATAAAATAATTTATGTTTGATGTTAAAAGTAAAAACGCTACAGCCTATATACATCCCACTGCTACGCACATGCCTCCCCCTACATCTATAGAATTCATTTCTGAGAGGGTTTTAGAGCAAGGAAATAACCGCCACGCTGCCCCAATGCGTGTTGGCGTACTTCACATGTCTTCGAATTTTTTTCTTATTTCTCAGACATGCAGGTTTCCTCACGATGTTTTCCTTCACCGCCAAGCACATGGTAAATCAGCACTTAAAATTGCAATTAACAATTTCATTGCTGCCGACGGGTATCGAACCCGGGTTGCTCGCGTACTGTGAAATTATAAATTATATTTTTGATGTATCAGTTATTTAATAAAATCCTTGTCTACTGAAATAATAAAACAAAATGTGGTTGGAGATAAGCAATAAATTTTGTTAAGTCCCAGCAAAACAAGCTATCAGCATTAATTTTAAATTCGACGTATTCAGGGTAAACAAAGATTTACGATACAATATTAAAGAGCGAGAGCATTTATCTTTTGTCTTTGTCTACTATTGAACAAATACTTTTTAATTTCTGTACGTGGTAGAGCGATGCTGCAGCTATATTAGTAGTATAGTTGTAGCACGAATGGGTCGGCTCGACCGAGGAAGGACCACACCCCAGAATAGCAGCTTAACACTGCTGTGTTTCTTATGGTGAGTGTAAAGAACCGGAGACCCTTTTTACTGGAAAAGAGGCATTCCATCTTAGTCCTCACGGGTGACAACGCATCTATCATCTGGATTCGCAAACGAGGATAGATGTATTCTCTCTCATCTGCCACGCTCAGGAAATTTGGCAACCACAGTTTATTTATTGAGCTGTTGTCTTTCTAGTTATCTGTAATATTGTGGCGTTGTTTACTTATTTGCAGTTTATCTTGAATCGACGCAATCGGCAGACAACACTTTGCACTATAAGTTTCGAAAAACTCAACCTGCCAAGAATAACTAACTATACAATATAATTTTTCTGTAGTTTAAAATAAATTTGTGAAATGAAAATCATTTGTTAATAGAATTGTTCGAGTTTTAGATTTATTATTTGTTCGAGATTATTCGTCTTGCATGTATTATATATCCTTTTTTATGGTGAGTGAATGCTGCGTTCCTTAGACATCTACGTTTGCACCCCCGAGATCTATGACGGACACTCACTATACCAAAATTCTACGGCTATATTTTGGTGTGTTGTATGAACCCCCTTCCCTCCCCCCACTCCAGGTAATGCAACAAAACACGGTCCTGAGCCTGCATCCATCAATTTCCTGAAGTATAATGTAGCCCCAGAAGATGATGACGATGAACCTCGAGTAGCTTCGTTTTCGCTTTAAAAATCAGCTGGAGGACATTTAGAAAAAAAAAAGCAAAAACTATAAGGGAAATGAAAGACATACACCAGACACTCCAGTTCCATTCAAAAATTGTCGATGAAGCCATGGAGAACCTAGAAGCTTGCCAAAATCAATTATTGAAATTAAACTGAAAAAGAAAAACATTGTGCTTACTAACAAAAATAATAAATTGGAAACGAGGTTAGCAACCAACGAGCATCTCATAATATGAAGTAACAAAAACTTGCTACGTGTGTTGAAATTGTTCATTTAATTCAAACGGACAATGAAGATCCTATGTTGACTACTCAACAGATAGCAGTTAAGCTAAAACAACGTACTACAGACGCTGTCCATGCTGAACGTAAGAGATGCAGGAAGTCGATGGATGCAGTGGCTCAGCACTGACCTTTGTAAACATTACTTGGAGGAGTCCTACGTCCAGCCGTGGACTGGTGACGCTATAAACAGAAGATACAGATATATAGAAGATATAATCAGTAAATATTCTACCACAATCAAGGGGGAAGGCCAGTTAACGGGAAGGCACTTAACTGCTTCGGGAGCGGAGACTGTTCACCAGGATCTGCCCGGCTGATGAAAGTGTAGTGAGTGTAGGTGGTATTTGTGTGAGACTGTGTGTTAGTGGCCTGGGATAGATGACACGATGCTGTCCTGGAGAAGGTAGTCTCTTGTAGCCCCGGAATAATTCCCTTCTTGAGGCACTAGTTCAGTTTATTCACGTAATGGCGCAGCCAAAAAAAAGGAACTTCAAACGAAATCTCAGAAACGTCCGTTCCGACCGAAAGAGTTTTTCACTGACTAGAGGCGTGTCTGGTCAGTCGACTGAAAAGGAATGTCGGCGCGGGGGGGATGTGACCTCGCTACTGTGCGAAGCTATTAACGAGCGATTATAACACAATTCTCAAAATATTTAATATGGGCCTAAACAACACCCTGCCCCGGACTTAAGGAATTATGTCCGCGAGTAGATTAGCAAACGGGACAAAGTCGCGACGGCACGTTGCAAGACAGAATCTCCGACCAAAACCTCGGCCACCCTCGGCACCCTATCCAATCCATACGACAACTTAACAATGCGACCTCGGCGCCAATACAAGGGCAGAGCGTTGGGTTTTTTAACCAACACGAGGTCTCCCACCCGAGGAGAATCCGTCTTGTCAGACCACTTAATACGCTGCTGCAAAAGATGTAGGTACTCCAGAAACCATCGGTGCCAAAAGCTCTGAGTCATCTGTTGCAGCAGGCCAAACCTGCTCAACCGCGAAGAGTTCGTTTCCATGAAGGGGTACTTGGGCAGAGCGTTAAGCGGCTGGCCAATCAGGAAGTGTCCCGCGGTTAGAACCTCCAAATCATTTGGATCGGATGACAGGGGACAGAGGGGCCGAGAGTTGAGTACCGCCTCAATTTTACAGAATACAATGGCGAGCTCCTCAAATGTCAAAATGGTTTTACCAATAACGCGACGGAGATGCGTTTTTGCAACTTTAACCACCGCCTCAAAAATACCGCCCCAGTGGGGACACGTCGAATTTCCACTGGATGCCCCTTTTTGACATCGCATTGCCTAAATAAGTCCGGTGGCTGGACAGAAATTCGACGACCTCTTTTAGATACCTATCTGTGCCCTTATAATTCGTTCCGCAATCCGACCGGATCAAGTCCGGCAAACCGCGCCGCGATACGAAACGGCCCAGCGTGGCCAAGAAGGCTTCCGTGCTGAGGGTACTTACAAGTTCCAAGTAAACGGCCTTAGTGGAGAGGCACACGAAGACGCAAAGATAGGCCTTATGCGAACGCGTGTTACGAAGGTTAGAGGACTTGACGAAGAAGGGGTCAGCAAAGTCTGTTCCGACTCCAGCGAATGGTCGGATGGCCCTGACGCGGTCGGGCGGCAAACGCCCATCATAAGTTGCGATATGGTGGCCTTCAGTTTATAACAGGGTATGCACTTAAAGATGACGCTCCGAATGGTGCGTCGGCCAGCCAAAATCCAAAACTCCCGCTGCAGAATAACCGAAAGAGCGTTACACCCAGCGTGGGCATTACATGACATGATGGTGGGTTACCAGCAACCGGACAAAGGCGCCGTCCTTGGGGAGCAGTAACGGGTGTCGAGACCCGTACGGCAGTTGAGAATTTCTCAAACGTCCACCAACGCGCAGCATCCCAGCGTCGTCCAGAAAGAGGTTTAGACGGGCCAGAGCTTCCTTGATAACGGAGCCCCGCTTCATGTTTTCAATAACGGGCTCAAAATTCTCCCACCATACGGGTCCAATGCATCAAAGCTTCACGACGCTCGCTAGGGGACAAAACGCAATCAGAGAGTCGGTTGGACGGTTCTCTCGAATTTCGGACAAAGCGGCGCAACCAAGCAGTCACTCCTAAGAACTTGTCGAGAGAGCTGTACCGTTCCAGAAGAGAGAGATCCCGAGTGGGCTTATCCTTGCCCATTCCTACTCGGGCTCGTAGGCCCGACAATTCGGTAGGTTCGGAGTAATTACCCTGGGGCCAGAGTGACTGAGACTCAGATAACCAACTGGGACCCCATCACAGTGGGTGGTCAACCAGCGAGGGTGCCTCACAGCCGCGAGAAGCGCAGTCTGCGGGATTCAACTCCCCTGGGACATGTCTCCAGTTTAGAGAAATCTCAGAACTCTGGATTTGCGACACGCGGTTCGCCACAAAGACCTCAAGATTGTGAGGTGCAGCTCTGAGCCAACAAAGTACTATCTCACTGTCCGACCATGCGTAGACGTCCGTAATGTCGATTACAGGCTTCAAGGACGAGTGAACGTGGTTGAGGAGTCGCGTGAGAAGAGCGGCTTCGGACAGTTCCAATTTAGGAATAGTTAAGCGGGACCTAATGGGAGTAACCTTAATTTTAGCGAATACAAGATGGACTGCAGTATGACCAGAAGAACTCACAGTCCGCAGATATACGACGGCCGCACAGCCTTTCTCGGAGGCGTCGCAAAACCCATGTTGAGCAGTCCGGCACTTCCCTGGAGGGAGGAAGCACCTTGGCATGGAGACCCGGTTGATGTCCGGAAGGGAGGACACCATGGAGAGCCACTCTCGCAAGAGGGCTCCGCTAATAGGCTCGTCCCAACCCAACACGGACATCCAGAGCTTCTGAAGAAAGCACTTAGCCGAAAAGATGACCGGGATGATCCATCCATTTGGATCGAAGGTGCGAACTACTGTAGACAGCACGAAGCGCTTGGTCCATGCTTTCGGAGAGGGATCAAGTTTTACTCGATACGTGAAGGTGTCCTGAACAGGCTGATATTGAATGCCCAGCACAGTCAACAAATTAGGATTTTCAGGGTGCTCGAACAGATGAGAGTCTTGTTGGTCCTCTCCTGGGAGATCCATCAAAATATGAGGGGAGTTCGACAACAACTTGCGCAACTCATAACCTCCGGACTTCAGGATGGCAATTAGTTCGTCTCGCAAGACAAGAGCCTCCTCGACGGTGGAGGCGCCCGTACATATGTCGTCCATGTAGATCGAAGTCTTCAAAATAGAAGCTCCCTGAGCGTATCTTAGGCGCTCTCTCTCAGCGAGTTCAAGGAGGATTCGCATGGCGATATACGGGCTGGACCGGAGTCCATAGGTG